>JAQJVL010000024.1:4095246-4120246 GCA_035578905.1 Stictocephala bisonia
TGGTTACATAACTGTTTTATTATATGTAATATAATGTTACATAAGCCAAAATAAAGATTTGTCAGTTGTATTACGGATACACATACCTTACAAATAAGATAATTATGTATTAACTGCCAAGTAATAATAATATTGTTTAAGGTACGAAAAGATTGACATATTTTTAGACTATTAACATAATATTTTAGTATTGGGCGTTGTAAATGGAGCTATGTTGGTTTTCGTGTATTGTACAATGCTGTCAAATATAACACAATTTTGAACAAATACATAAAACGTAATTCGTGATACATTTCTATAGCAATGCTACTTTTTATATTAAATATTTTATATGTGTCTCATGTTGATAGATAGCATTGCTATGAAAAGGTCTTATGAATATGTGCTATTTATTGTTTAAAAATGTGTCTCATTTATTCTCCATTGTGTTAAATTTTTTCTCATAGTTACAATTTCCAAATATTTAGCCAATTTTCTATTATGTTTGTTTGAAATTTGTTTCTTTACTAAGAAATATTTGTAACTGTCGTTCATCGTCAAGTCTATTTATTGATTGTGTATGTAAACATGGTTTTATCCGTTCGTATATAAATAAATAACTCAATAGTATATTTAAAAATCACTAAGTTTTACTTGGTTATATTCAGTTAACCTAAAGATAAAATAAAAATAAATTATTTGCTTAAAAACATATAAATATGATAAATAAATATATTTTATCTTGCTGCACCCGTCATGTAAGTCAACAGATTGAATAAAAGAGGTTAATGAAATATGATAAAAATATGGAAACGCTTTCACAACAACGTTATTTTTTTCCATAGATAATTTAACAATTAAATTTTTGTTAATAATTACGTTCCATAAAGTATCATTTTTATCAGAATAATTTACTTGAAACAGTTTTAAAGCGGAAAAATGATATTGTTCAAATTAGTTACTTAGAAATTCAAATGACCGCTAATCTGGAAAAGATAAACCTTTTATAATCCGATTTGCGTTAATTAATATATCTTTAAAATACCTTTAATTTGATGCCACACTCGACCTAGGGTTCAAATAAAAAAATCATTCAACTCCTCACGAGCCGCCCGCTGAAATTATGAAATGTCGCCAATGGTGTAAGAAAGTACGCTATTGTAAATATGATCATAAACAACATATTTATTTTTACAAGTGAAGTCATACGAAAGTTGTGAAAGCGTTTTAATATTTTTTCCACCCTGTATAGTGAAAATAACTATATTAAGTTAATGTCAAATTTATTTGTAAGTTTTATGTTTTAAAATTAAGTACGTTTAAAACTAAATGTTATTATCTATGTTGATTCTGTTCAGGCCTGTAAGAAACACGACAAATGTCTCTCACTAGTAAATGAGGTTCATCTAATTAAATTTCCCTCGCCTCTTTAATCCCGAGTCAAGGGGTTGACTTGGTAAATCAAGATCAAACACCCACTTAAATTAACTGATTTTCCCTCACTAGAAAATATAGAAATATGAAAATGATAAGCCTTTAATTAATTGGCTGTTATACTTAACATGAGGTTTGTATAAATAAATACAAATCACAATAATATATGAGTGTATAAAAGTACAAACAATATAAACATTTTTAATAATAAAACAAAACTTGTTAAAAAGTATTTTTCAGTTAATAGTAACAGTTTTAATTATTTTAAAGCACAATTAAATAAATTTTATATAATTATAACCTTTTTAATTGTATAAAAAGTTAAATATTTTATTTTTATCCCAAGGCAGAGTGGCAAGGCTTAAAATTTTAAAACAGAAAAAATAATTACTACTTCTACATGTAAACACACACATTTAGATTATATATAAATTGTATATTTTAGTTTGTTTTTTATAACTATTGATCAAATATATAGTAAAGGAATAAAACTGTATCACGTAGTACTAAAAAATTAAAAAAATTAAAATTAAAAAGTAAAATGTACACGCAAGACTGCATTTAAAATTTATTTATTTATAGTATTATTGAGATGCATTTTAAAAATAAATTATTTACTTTAGTCGAAAGTAAAAACGCCATTAAGCTGGAGTAGGATTTTTTATCCTTCTACTTACAAAAACATAATACTTATCATTTTAGCAGTGATAATTGTAAATTTTCCGTAACTTATAAAACAACAAAATAACCAAGATAATCCTTAGTTTCTTTTAAATTGTATTCTATAATTTTATTAAAGAAAATATAACACCCTGACAAACTCAAAGACTACAAACCCCGAGTAAAACTAGTCAAAGATAAATACCCTCTATATTTTGTAACTAAGTCTATTTTTGGTTCAGATTAAAACTAAGGAAATATATTGTTTCCTTACTTCAAAGCTCTGCTATACTAACCATGAAATTTCTGTGCACTTCTGTACGAAATACATTAAAGTGAACTAACATTAAACATTTGTACAGGAATATGAAATAAAATAGGGTTCAAATACTTATATAAGATACACTTCTAATGGTTTTGAATATTAATGCGTTCATTTTTAACAAATTATAGAGGTCTCATAGTATTGTAAGTTATTATAAGGTTAAAAATTATAAAGAAGGCCAAAAGTAATACATGAAAACTAAGTAAAATTTAAATTCATTGTACAGTCTTAAAAAATAGTTTGTAATCTGTAGGTTTAAAGAGTGTAAAGGTAACACTCTTAAACCTACCTAAATAAAGTTCGTTTCGTCCATTTTCAATAACATACTCAACAACGGAAATGTAATATATTTTTTCCGTATTTTATATTTTAACAGTATTATGTAATGAAATATAAAAAAAATCAAATGAAATGATAAAGCAAAATAAGTAACACAGTTTGAGAAGTGTAATTTATTTTGTCGGTGTAAATTAATATTTTATGCTTTATCTCTAATAAGAGTTGTTATTACAGAATTTACGCTACATATAAAATATCCAATATATTATCAAAGCATAATATACTGTTGAAAAATGATGAACAGTATTTTCAGTAATACTCCTATATAAATAATTCATCAAAGGTATCGCAGGGAATATATTATTCTTCAAATTAAATTTTTCTTTTAAATATCAAAACAACTTACCTTTTACCCAAAAATAGTAAAAATTAAAATACGTTTATTATAATGTCTAACCTCTTACATATGTATACATTATAAATACGGAAATAAGCCATTGTATAAATTAAATATAAAAACAAATTGTTCTGTCAAATAGTATATCGTAAATAACAATAAAATACAACAGTAACACACTGATCAACATTAGAAAACAAAGCACAAGATCGACACCATAATGGTATCTAAAGACATAAATGAAATAAAAACAAAATTAAACTTTAAATAAATTAGTAGGAACTAACTAAACTATAATTATGTGGGTAAATTAAAACTATTTTACTTACAGCTTTGTCAAAGCACAGAGATTACTGTTATTTCAGTACCTTAGATAATATGAAACAGGAAGGTAGAACATATTTATAAAGAAATATCTTTCAAAGAACTAAGTTATGTATGAATAAACCTACTTGCGATGGCGAGAGTTTACACAGGTGGAGTATCGAAATGTGGCGCAATTCATTCCACTCATAAAAAGACTGAATAATGTTTACGTTACATTTTACCCTGAAAGTTGTCTCAAGATGTCGGAACATATGTTTTCAGCAAAGGAATTTCTCATGTACTCAAATACGCGTTTTCGGATTTTCATGTGGGAAACATATCCCTTATTTGACGAAGAAGTTAAAAATATTATAAGAAGCTTATATAGGGCTGGGAAACAGTCTGGAATATAATTATTATTTTTGAAACTATTAAAGGAAATGTAACAAAACTTTGTAGTTATATAAATGTTTTATACCAAACATTTAGACTTATTTTGATTGTTTTTCACATAGCTATGGTATGGTCCATGACGGAAGTCTTGAGATTTTTAAATATAAGCCTACCTTGAGTTATACCTCATTTTAAAGATTTTTGTTTGTAAAACACAAAATTTCAAATCGAAGGTTAAAAGGATGACCCAGTCTGAAATTACAGCTACTCAAAGAATTTATTATCAGTGATGAGCAAAAGTCTGGAATATATTTATTAATTTTAAAACTATTGAAAGAAATGTAATGAGACCTTTTAGTTATATACATGATCCCATACCAAATATTTAGACATATTTTACTTGTATTTTGCATAGCCAGGGGATGGCCCATGCATGAAGATTCAAAAATGTTTAATGTAAGCGTACCTAGGGTTATCGGTCCTCTTAATACCGACATGGCTTCCGCTTGATGGTTGCTATCAGCGTGGACACTACTAGAGAAGTCTGGGGTGCCCATGTTGGGTGGTAATCATTGTGCGGATGTTGTGTGGGGGAGATAACTGAGTATCAGGCTTGTCAATTAGCTGAAAATCAGACCAGCACTACGTGGTTCGGATTCCACGAAAAGCTGTAGGTTCCTTCGTTGCCCTGGCTGTTGGGCTATTAATAAATTGCCCTTTCTGAGGAACAGTTGAACTAAGTTAGTAACCAGACTACACTCATCCACACTCATCCTACACTCATATAACCATTCCTATTCGCCTTAAAATATCAACAACGTTGTGTCGGCGTCTCATATGTAAGAATGTAAGAATATACCTTATTTTGTAGGTATTTGTTTGTACCATGCAAAAGTGCAAATCTGAGGTCAGAAGGATGACCCAGTCAGAAAATACAACTACTCAAAGAATTTAATGTCATATAACTAATACTGCTTAGTAACAAGGATAAGATATTTATGATCTATTGATGTGTAGACCGATAATTTAACTGACTAAATATGAGAAATTAATTAATTTTCACAAAAAATAACAAATCATTTTATAATAAATTAAAATATTTTTAGGTTAAATTTACTGTCAAAATGGTTTTAATAATTTTTCTTTTTTTTACATTTGTTACATAGCATAGTTATTTTTATAACGCAGTCTTTCGTTACCATTGTTGACAATCAACAACATATTCAACAACAGGGACTTTAAACTGTAAAATAAATAGCCCTATAACTAAGAATAATTAGTAATACTAGGTTATGTGAAAATACATAATTACTAATAATTTGTGTTCAATAAAACTGATACTAACATTTTTAGGTTTTGGACACAGCGAAATTCAGCATTTAAAATCATATCTAACAATAAATTTAAAACAAAAATGAATTTCTTACTCAAATAAAACTAACAAAATTCACTTAGAGATTCTAAGTGAAATGAAGAAACTCAATAGTAAGCTACTATTTTTGTATATAAAAAACTTTGCTATTGTACTAAAAATATAACACTCTTTTTCCAAAACCTTACTTTCGACCTGCGATCCATAAAATGGACTATTTGCCAAAATACAGGTAGATGTAAATAATATTATAGTACTTACATTAACATAAGCATCATATAAAAATCGATGATTGAGTTTTCGTAATTTTTTAACTTATCTTAAATATCTGCTACAAAACAGGGTGTGAAACACTGTTGTATGGTTTTCACTGTCATTATGGTTTAGATTTTAACAAATACAACAAAATAAGTTGATGAAATAAGTCCTTTAAGTAATATGATATTCAGACTTAGTCTCAGCATTGATATTCATTGACTATATGGCTAAGCGAATTCAAAAATATAGAGCCTGTACTACCATACACGTACAATGTTAGTGGTCCACCTGCCCACCCATACACGTACAACATTAGTGACCCACCCACCCGACCATGCACGTACAGTGATAGTGACCCACCTACCCACTCATACACGCACAGTGGTAGTGACCCACCTGTTTACCCATACACGTACAGTGATAATGATATTCATCAATGCTATATCTTAATGTTCATCAATATATATCTGTCATTTAACAGTGTCAGAATTTAAACTTAAATTAAACATAACTTTCAACAAGTAGCAATTAAATTAATAACTTCTGCGGAATCGATAAAAAAAAAAAAAAATAAATAAATAAATAAATAATAAATAAATAAATAAATTATTGCTATTAATAGATGTGCATAATGTTTCTGCAACAATACGATTATCTTTACAAACATTTAGAAAGAATGCATTATGTTGAAAAAAATTCCACAAATTGTAATGATATTGTACTGATTTGCTCACATATAATATCTAAATATATTTAATAATAATAAACACAATATGGGAACACCACTGCATGCATCGTGTGCAACCCCATCACTCGATAACCACATTTTATCTGACACAAAATTATCTGACATTTTAATTTTTCACTCACTGATATGGTAAAAAAATGAATGCGCACAAGGAATAACGGAGAAACATATACACATCCAAACAAACCTATTTGAGGCGGTAAGAACAATATAAAGGGATGCAATATCTGATACTTGAAAGCCTCTAGATCACAATCGACAAAGGAATCGATGTTGATAACGTGATCTTACAGCCAATATAACTCTTCTGATATGTCGGCGTTAGGTAACAAGAAATGCCTGTATATCTTTCCTTTCAGAATTATTTGAATATATTGCACTTGAAGGAGATTGTATTCTTTGATATCACTTAGGACTGATACAACATGCATGTGCCTTAAAATACAGAAAGACTATAACCTAAATGTATAATGTAATATACTTTATATTATAAAGAATCATGAGTATAGAACGTTTAATTTGAGCGTTTAAACATTACTTTGTAAGTTTTCCTTTCACGTAAAGCTATTTAACATCATTACGAAGAAAACTCACATAAGAAAACGTATAAAATACATTCAAGTACAGTATTATTGAAAACCCTGTTTATGTATCGCTTTTATATTTTAATACCTGGTCGATATGAATATTTTATTTGAGTTTTTATTTTATTTTATCTTTTCGAAAACAAAGTTGTTGTGAAATCCCTGAAACATTGTTTTCTTGATGATGTTGATCTTCCTCTTTGTTTTCTGATTACTTGGTCTTGTTGTAATCTTAATGACTTGTATATGTACATAACATATTTTTCATATTTGTAATTAAATGATTTTTAATTTATTTAAATCAAATTAAATTTATTTTAAATTGACTTAAATGGATTTAAAATCACTGCATTTACCTAAACATATGAAAGTATGCATCGTAACTATACATCACCAATATCGGTATTCAGTATCAATGTTGCATCCGGTAGGAACATTCTTAATTTTGGAACATCGTCAGTAAAACTAAAATCAAAGGACACGGACACAGCTACACGCCCGCTTAAATAATTGTAACATTTTAGTGCCTTCAATATTTTTAACGCAACCTAGATAGCTGGCCTGTTAAGAGATTGCGTCAACAAATAACGAGGGGATTATTAATATACTGTGATAATAATGATGGCCAGTCATAAATGTATAATAACTTTGTGATATTACGTTTTCTTTTTGCAATTACATTTTATAGTCTGAATGAGTTGAGATACAAAAATCCAGAGGGCCAGACTAATTATTTTTTAAATAACGCATGTGAAATATGTATTAAAATAATTACGCTCCATGCTACTTTATAAAAAAAAGGAACTGTATTGCTGTATTGTAATTGCTGAAAAGCCTTTGAATTTGCCTAAGCTTCATTTTCGTGCTTTTCTTTGGAATCCGGCCTATACACGTACAGTGGTTTTGACCCACCCGCCCACCCATACACGTACAGTGGTATTGACTCACCCGCCCACCCATACACCTACAGTGGAATGACCCACCCGCCCACCCATACACGTACAGTAGTATTGACCCACCCGCCCACCCATACACGTACAGTGGCATTGACCCTCCCGCCCACCCATACACGTACAGTGGTATTGAATTGAATTAAATTTAATAGCGTAATTGAAATTACGCTAAAAAATTGGAGGTACCACTACTAAATGATTCTAGCAGTTTATGGGGTTTTATAGGAACTGTTAATAATAAACCAAAACACTGTAACATGGTCTTGCAACCCAGCTACTTGGGGGCCAAGTGGTGTGAAGTTTGAATGCGAACTATTGTATTCTAAGTCCTCCTAAATTGAAGTGACGTCCATTCAATGGTGGCTAACCGGTAAGGTGGCTCAGTGGCTAAGTCTTCGGACTGCATAAGACATGATCGGAGGTTTGGATTGGATCGAATCGGATGTTTGTAAGCCCATTTAAACTAGGAGTGAAGTTTTAATTTTCTTAAAAATTCAAAAAAATGATTGTAATTTATATGAACACTACCGTCGAAATTTGGGGTTCCATGACCAGGAATAAAACTGAGGACCATTCCTATCAGTTTGCTAAAAACCATACAAACCACCGTGGTTCATATTTCACGATGAAATATGATGCATTAGTTGCTCTGGCTATTGGCTTATACATATATGGCTCTTTACGAAGTACATACCTTAGGTAACAATTTTCACATATATTCAGACAGTTATACACTTATTAAATAAAACTAAGTTAAAGTTCGTCTTATTTTACCAGGCGAAGTTAGATCTAAGAAGCCCTCTCTAACACTTAACCTGGGGACCAACAGCTTAACGTGACTTCTGAACGACGGGGGTGGCAGGGCAAAAACTGTTAATGGTCATATCGGGAATCAAATACGGACCGATTGCGTGGCAAGCCAACGCCTTATCACTTCAGTACAGCCACTCCTAAGAACTAAAAGCAAATTTGTAGAACAAATTAAAGAACAGTAGAACTAACTAAGAAAGTAGAACAAATTAAAATGAACAAAGAGAGGAAAAAAATTCATTCACGTGCAAGATCGAGTTTCTCAGAGTTTTTGTATCCTTATCAGGTTATATAAAGATGCCGACAAAGGTGTGAGGCCCGCCGACACGTCGGACGTTGTGTAGGTGTGAGTGTCAGTACTCCTCGGCATACCGGTTCGTTACTCGACAAGGTTACACCTGTCAAAGGAAGTGGGGGCGAGACACTTAATCTTGCAATCAAGCCTAACTCAGCCTGTGAATAGCTCCCTTCTTTTATTTCATAACTGAGATCGTCAACAGCTTGTGTCTATAGATATGTAAATGTCTTTTGAACGTGCTGTACTACCACTGGTTTCACGAGGGCTATACTCATGCGTGAAAAATGAATAGAATATCCAAACTAACATAGCAATAGAATTTCAAAACTAAAATCTATATTTGGACAAATTAAACGCGTAGTTCATTATTATTTGTAAAAATAAAGTTTACACGTGGTCGTGAAATACACAATACAGTCTTCTTCATTACTGCATTCATACTACCTAAATTGAAGATGATTGTATTTTTTTGTTTCCATTACACACAAAAATTATTTATAATTTATTATAACAAATAATAAGGTTAACGTACCTTTTGTCGTCTTCAGCTACAAAATCTTCTTAATTGGATTACCGGTTTCAGAGTAAAAACTCCATGTTCACTCTAACGACAAAAGGTACGTTAACCTTATTATTTGTTATATATATCAGCTCAGGAGGCTTTAGCAATGAATAAAATATAATTTATTGATAATTCCAAAGAACCGTTATTTTTAAACGTATTGTCAATCCTTAATTTTTGTTTCATGAGCTACTTTATCTATTAGTGTGGCGTTACTACATTACTGTTTTTTTCATTTAAAATTTTTTTCAAATCGTTTGTTGATTATTATAATTCAAATACTCTACAAGTTGTTTATATTTATTTATCCCTACACCATATGGCTATTTGAGAGAAAATGGTGGTGGAATGAATCCTGCTAAAATCACTATATGTGCTAAATATTTTGTGAAGGTCTCTTTCTCTCTGGCCCAATTATAGCACTGTACTTTATACAGTACTTACTGAGTTTTTTACTCACATTCACATATAATATATAGTTATAGTGCTGTTGACCCACCTATTCAAGTACAATGATATTGACCCACTCACCAACCCATACACATACAATGGTACTAACCCACCCACCCACACACACACATACAATGGTACTAAACCACCCACACATCCACACACACGTACAATGGTACTAATCCACCCACAAACCCATACACGTACAATGGTACTAACCCACCCACACACCCATACACGTACAATGGTACTAACCCACCCACCCACCCATACATGTACGATGGTACTAAAATACACGTACAATGGTACTAACCCACCCACACACCCATACACATACAATGGTACTAACCCACCCGCCTACCCATACACGTACAATGGTACTAGGTAAAGGTAAAGTCAAATTTATTTTCTATGCAATATACACAAATTCATAATTTTAGACTTACATATTCGTTTTATTACTCTTCTTTTAGGATGATAATTTTACTGTACTAACATCTATAGTATGTTCATTTCATATGTATAAACATAACATTTACTACATAGATTAGGGACTTTATACAAGATTCAATCAACAAAAACAATCAAATTAAAATCTTGTCAAGCTTAAATATAATTATAAACTTTAATTGAGGTTAATATTAAGAACAAAAAAAGTTAATATTTAACAACGTGAACAACAACAAAATCAGTAATTAATAAGTGAAAATAAAGAGATAATTATACCAATACTGCTACTGTTTATGTTTAATCTAGTAGACCACAAAAGAGTCGTTATTAGCGTGTATTAACAAAGCTGAACAGAGGTAATGAAATATTACTTTGACCAATATACCATTTGTTTAAAGTAAAGTTGCTTAAACTTTTGAATCAAATACTTGTAGTATGATATTTCTATTTCTATTAGATTGTTAATCTACACAAGCAACGTTTGCATTGATAAATTAAAACTAAAATTTTTACTTTCATTTTTACACGTAAAATATACAAACACAACACATGTACAAATATTATTGTTGTAAAACAGGAAATAATGTTAATGTGGTAATAAATAAATATAATTGACCATAGTAAACTGAAAGCAAGAGTCCTGTCCAATTAAGCAACTTGCACCGCCTTAGGCGACAACGATCGGATAATGACTCTCCCCTGTTGGGGTGACCTAAGTGAGGGTGACTGTTGAGAACTGGCCATGCCTGGGGCTATTTTAGGGTCTTCGGTGTGGAATAGTTAAGCTGGTTCTGTTAGATTCTAAATAAAGGGTTCTTTTAAAGGGTTTCATAAACAACGATGTATTTGACTGTAAATGTAAAATCATAATAGCAGAATGGCCATACAAAACGAAAAAAAGAATAATAATAAATACGGTTGAAAACGGAGGAAATGTGTTGTAAACCCATAGCACCTACATATTAAAAAATTATATTACTACAACAAGTTATAATACAAATTGTAAACTACCATAAGAACAAACTATAACAATAGAAAAAATATAACAATATATAACAATAAAAGTTATGAGACAATTTCAACAACTAATAGCTTCACAATTGTGTTAAGTTTAAATAGTAAACAAACCATTTACTAAAGTAATTTTTTAAAAATTATTTACAAGCTTTATGTAAGTAGCTATTTGCAAATATAAAGCTACACTTTTTGTAAATGATTATATCAATACTATTTTTTAGATAAATTACTTTTAGTATGTTTATGTAAACAGTATTTTTAAAATGCCATGATACCAAATCCACAACGATGTCAAGTTCAAACGATGCCGTCTTAGAGATACCACTAGGAATGCCATTGCCAAGTACGGTTGATATGTTTGTCATGTAAATTTGTTGGAACCAGTTTTGTCTTGATCATCACAAGATGCTTTGTTTACTGTATAATACGTTCCACTGATGATAAACTAAAATATTCATCTGTTAACATATTTTATTTCAGTTTATGATTGCAGAAGAGCGTAACATGGTGCGCTTTGACAATCGGTAGTTTAAAAGATATTTTAAGATTATTTGAGGCTTGATATTTTTAAATGTCTGTGAACTCGTGCTAAGCTGTAAAATGGAGGTTGTAACTCTCGCTAGGGTGAGCAAAAGCCATAATAGAGTCTGAAGTAGACGTTTAATCCATTAAATATCTGCTAGAGCTCAGAGAAGGGAGAAAGCACGTTTTGTAAACACCCACCCGTGTTAGGTGGCCCGTGAAACGAAGCACTGGTTGGGAATTACGACAACAGGGTGGAGCTGGAGTAGTCATAATTAGGGGTGAGCCCTAGAGGGCTCTCAATCGTGCAGTCGAAACCCCATTCCAATCGAACAAAAGATAATTGCTTCTTACTTAATGTATATTGTTTTGAGAGTGGTTGTTTTTTGTAATTTATAATGATATAGCGATATTATGACATATATCATAAATAACTTTTTTTCTCCAATCTGAGTATGGTCTAAAAAGGGTGTTTTTATCAGATATTTCTTTCATAGTAAGATTATAGAATGAACTTAAAAAAATGTTCTCTACTATACTCTATTACAAAACTGGTAGGGAGTCAAAGAGTATTATAAATAAACTACACAGTTTTGTATTGTTAATTATTGTAGGGAGATCACTAAAAAATAAAAACCGTATTCAACATTTATACTTAGAAACATACGTACATTTAAAGTGCAGGACAGATAACACAAACGATCTAAAAAATAGATAACTGCTTGAAATGTTGCTTCAGCTATGGTTATCTTGTTTTTTAATATTTAATTGGGATCGTTTGTTTTTTTTTAAATATGATGGTAAAATGACTAACGATAATTATACTTATCATAAAATAGCTGAACTAGTAGGAATTTGTAAAAAAATGCAGATTCGTCATCAAAACGTTTCTCAATGATTTGATCAAGTACAGTTATTTAAAATTAGTTTTGTAATCTAATGGTTTCAAAATTTAATTTTTACTATTAAATAAGTATATTACTACATATACTTATTTAATATATAAAAAAAGGATAAGTATATTACTACATATTTAGTTTTCCCCTTGTTGTAATCATAGCATGATCTTTCAGAATCATATTCAGCGCCCTAAGGGATGTTTACGAAGTAATGTTCTGGAAGCCTAAATATTGCATCTGAACCACAAAAGATTCCATACGTTTTTTAAAGAAAAGTATTACTCCAACTGCCATAGCTGTCTGTCTGGCTGACTGTAAGAATGAACTGTAAAAGGGATTATGGCAGTAATGTCTGGCCAATGGGCTTTAAAAAAATCCCTTAGTTCATGGGCCCAGAAAGGTATGTGAGGTACGAGTTCCGTATAAAACTTTCAAGGTATTGTGAAATCATGTTTCGATAACAAACGACTGGGTAGCAATTATGGCATGGGTTGGTTTGGCTCCGTTTCCCGAGGATATTGAAAGTATATTTACACTTTACCGGGAACTAGGTAGGTTGTTATGGTGTTGTATGGAAATCGACCCTAGATCCTTTACACTGTACAAATCCTGTATAGTAACAGCGGCGGATAGATACAAGGTTTCATTTAAGTCTCCACCAAGTTCAGTGACTAAACATGTTGCCACATCGGCTACCATTATAGCATAACTGTCGGCACTAGTGGCGTAGTGTTGTAACCCAACTACTTGGGGACCGTGTTGTGGAGATTGTTGGCGTTACGTTCTATGCTAGGCCCTGTTAATATCGTCACGGTGTCCGCTCAATGATTGTCATCGGTGTGAACATCACTAGAAGTCTAGAATATCCATGAAAGAGGTAGTCAGTGTCCGCATTTTTTAGGGAAGAGAACTGAGTATGAATATCGTCAATTATCTGACTATCAGATAAACACTTCGTGTTTCGCGTTTCACTAAAATCTGTATGCCCCTTAGTAGTCCTGGCTATTAGGATATTAGTAAATGGTTCTTTCCAAGAACGGTAATCCTTAGCTAGTAAAATGGCTACACTCGTTCATCTACTCTCATCACACACATTCACCCCTTATATTTAGCCATTTTTTTACCATCGCTGTCTTAGTAATCAGCAATGAAGGATGTGGTTTTATTATCATATCTACTTCTTAAAAGGAAATTGCTGAGTTAAGAACGCTATAAGAACTTAGAAGTGAGGCTGGGCAGAAATTGAAGAATCTGGTGGTTCCAGTTGAGTTGGTATGTCTGCAAGGTCTTAGGTTGCTCAACTGTTACAACCCTGTCACTCAAGAGTTGGTAAGAGCTGATTGGAGGTCTTGGTACGGAGATAGATCGAATGTACTCCAACACCTGTCTGGACAAACGGATAAAGCGATCAGATGCGGTGACGGTCACGTTGGTTTTAAGTTTACAATACCTGCCTTAGGCTGCCATAAGAACACTGCATAAGAAGTTCACATTTAAGTGGAACTAGATGTAGTTAATTTTTACCCACAGTTTGATTATTTTAAATTTTTTTACTTATAATGTATTGAATGATACTGTAAAAAATAACAGGAAGTTAACTTTTCAACAAAACACTAATCGTATTATCACTTCCTTTTTTTACGTAAAAATTGCACTAATACAATAACCCACATTTCTGTAGTTACGTAACATATTTCTATGACTGATGCGTCAAACTCATTTATTAACTTCGTTACGTTCTATTTTAAGTAAAATCAGAGAACAAATTGAATTATGACGTATCTTAAATACAAACTGATTGGGTAAAAACTGCCTATAGTTTATATTTTATTTGCTATCAACCCTATGATTTTTAAGACAAGAACCATTAATGAATTATTGCTATTAAAACATCTCTAGGGATATTTATTTTCCTTAAATACTATATCAAGTTAAGTCGGTTATAGTATTCAGATATTTTCATTCAAAATTTGTCTCATAATTTAATGAACTAATTTAACTAAAATAATACTAAACACAAACAAAATGCCAAACGTTAAATCTAACAAAATAATAGATTTTTATCCCCAATTACAATACGGTAAAATACAATACCTAAATTAATATAATTAACCTTTCATAGCTGTTTGGTAAATTGAGATCCCACTATGAATGTAGAAATAAATCATTGAAGTTAATTGTACAGCCAACTACATCAATATCGACTTACAATTTTTAAAACTTTATGTAGCCCATCAATAACTAGATGATGCTAATTTTATCACATGACCTTAGATGAAACGTTAATGAAATAATTTATTAAACTAAAACTAGTTAAGGCCTTACAATATTTAGTGTAATTCTGTACAAATTATTATTTGTATAGTTATGTTATATAATTTATTATATTATTACCTTATTTTGGTAATATAAAATAAACATATATGCCATATTATTTTGTACTTGTATGACTACAGATATTTTGAGCATTTTATAATACATCTATTTTTTTTAAATTTCAGAGCAGGATAGTAACCTTATCAATATATCTTGTTCAAATTTGTATTGTATAAATGTACGTAGAATTACGTCATATTTCCTTCCATACCATATCTTCCCCTACCCTCAATCATCCCTTCCGCAAGAAATAATAACCCTATTTATCAGATCAGAGGCGAGGAAAAAAGGCCTTTGATCTGGATGTGCAAATCCTCTAGCACCCTTAAAGACAACAAATAAAGTCCTGCGTGACTCACTCCCTCAACGGACCAGGGATTTAGATTCTATGTAGGGGTAGACATAGAGGGTGGATCACGGATATCTGCTGGTGATTAATTGGTGAGAATTATTGATGAAACGGAGAACTGTGACAGAAATGTAATAAACTAGAATAATCTATTGATTAAAAAAAGAGAGTTCTTTAGTTATTCATCTATTATTTAACTGGAACATTTTTAATATTTTAAATCAAACCTTAATGGCTCACATTAATTTTTTTCAGTATCTAACTACTAGCTATAATTTCATGAATATCACATATAACTAAAACGAAAGTAAATTAATTTAATTTTAAATATCATTCTTATTTAGACCATAATAGAAATATATAATTCAGAAATAAGAGTAATTCGATAAGTATAGCATTTATTTGCTACCTAGGGCATATCCATTTTTAGTAATTAAATTCCAAACAGCACATATTTTGAAAACTAAAGATTTCCTGAAAAAACTAAACTTCTGCAGAAGTTGTAATATCTAAAACTAATATTTTAATTGTTCTGGTATTTGTAATATTATTATTAATATTTTTATAACTATGGCACATTTAAAAATATTGACAAAGAAATAAGTTTGATGTTAGTAAATAGGTAATAAAATATTTATAAATAGGCTTATTAAAAACCATTTGAATTAAATAATTTAATATACATCTAAAGCAATTATTAAAAAGGACTGTGAAAAAGTAATAAAAAAGTAGTCTAATGTAATGTAAAAAAGAAAGTACGGCTAAAAAAATAATATCACAAATGCACATTATTGTACAAAAATTTGAAAATAACTGCAAATAATTTTATATTTACAGTACCTCGTATTGTGTAAAGTGCAGTATTAGAACGTACGTTTTACAATTGATTTGTAGTAATTACTTTATAACAGGAATACATATATATTGGACTAGTTTTTTTAAAATTATTTTCTATTTTATATCTCTTAAACACATTACTGAAAAAGTGGCTTGCCGTATATTCAACTAATTGTAATGTAAAACATTAGTTTTTGTGTGTGAATAAAATTCATAATTTCATATTCTGCAATACAGTTTCCCATCAAACAATATTATGATAATTATTTTTAATAGTTTGTTTGTGAATCTATTTTTAGTGTTGGCACTTTTTTGTTGAATGTTTAGATACCTAATGTGGTAATTATTCATTTAGAAACATATATGTATGATCACATGATCAGTAATCAAGTTTATAATCTTAATATATATAGGGTATCCAGCTTCGACTGTCGCAGATTTTAGAGGATTGTTTGTCAGGTCAGGATTATTTGTGTTACAAGCAAATAATGCTATATAACATGTGTCCTATCGCGATTAGTTTTCTGTCTGTATGCGTTTGAAAAAAATTTGAATATATGAAAAATAGTTTGACATACCATACAAAATTTTCGTATGAAAGTGGATGTTAAAAATACTTTTTTGATGTAAAAAGGCTACATATATCAGATTATCTGTTTACAAATTTAAAATTCAAACATAAAAACTAAGCTTTTTATTCAAAAATAATAAGACACATGATTTATATACTACGTTAAGTAAAATTCAACGATATGCCAGCTTAAAAGATCGGTTGATAAATAACAGAGAAAATGTATTTTTTGTAACTGAAAGCATTATTATGTGAGTACACTTTACCTAGAAAACAATGATTTCAGTCAAAAAAAATAAGTATTCTCAATAATATATTGACCGATATTTTTAAATGGCATATCGTAGAATTTTGTATAACGTATTTATAAATTATGTGCTTTAACATTTTTGAATAAAAAGTTTAGTTTTACAATTTTTGACGTTTAAATAGCCACAATTTTTAAAACTATAATCCTAGATATTTAGCCTTTTTATATCAAATGTGTATTTTTAACATCAAATTTGATACGAAAATTCAGTATGGTATGTCAAACAATTTTTTAGATATTCAAATTTTTGTATGAAAACGAATACAAACACACAGACAGAAAACGAATCGAGATAGGACATATGGTATAATGCATTATTTGCTTGTATTGAAATAACAAAGAATCCTCTAAAATCTGCGACAGTCACAGATGGACACCCTGTACAATCCAAAATAAATGTACTCACTCGTCATGAAACGTCGGGAAAATGAACAGATTTTGATAAAATTTGGAGGCAAAGAAAAGATTGTTGAAGATTCCATTCCTAAATGGTAGAGACATCTCTTCAACGTTTTATTTTTTCCTCAAGAATTAGTATTACTATTTTAATTAGAATATTAGAATTAGTAATATCACAATTAGTACTCAAGAAAATTAGTAATAACTGAACAACTTTTTTTAACAGCTGACAAAGAAAGATAAACAAACACAAACACTTAGCTTTGGTTATTTTACTAACTCTAATATGATTTTAGTACTTTGCAGCCCCCAAAGTAGACTACGGATTCCTAGTGCATAAAACCTCGTTATGCATAAGACAGCAGTAATTTGGGCGTTCATATTGATGTGGTAGTTGAGAGAGAACCACGGAGGGAAGCGTTAACAAGCGTAGGAACCACCCCACAGCAACCCAGATTGTCAGCTAGTTAACAAGCGTAGGAACCAACCCACAGCAACCCAGATTGTCAGCTAGTTAACAAGCGTAGGAACCACCCCACAGCAACCCAGATTGTCAGCTAGTTAACAAGCGTAGGAACCACCCTATAGCAACCCAGATTGTCAGCTAGTTAACAAGCGTAGGAACCAACCCACAGCAACCCAGATTGTCAGCTAGTTAACAAGCGTAGGAACCAACCCACAGCAACCCAGATTGTCAGCTAGTTAACAAGCGTAGGAACCACCCCACAGCAACCCAGATTGTCAGCTAGTTAACAAGCGTAGGAACCACCTTATAGCAACCCAGATTGTCAGCTAGTTAACAAGCGTAGGAACCAACCCACAGCAACCCAGATTGTCAGCTAGTTAACAAGCGTAGGAACCACCCCACAGCAACCCAAATTTTCAGCTAGTTAACAATATTAATGATAGTAAAATATTTGCTTTTTACCAATGAAGTTAACTTGTTACATAGCCAATGTATTGTTACTTTTATTAAGTCTTACGAAATCAAAATCATTTATGCAGTAACTGAAATCCTTATGCATCTTGAAATTTTTCAAAATCACACATTCTTGTTATGATACAATCAAACACACAGTTCTAGATTCTATCAGTCGTACAGCCTGGTTCACTCTGTTAGTGACTCTCTCACTAACGCCACCCTAGTGTAATGGCATTACTTAAGTGTGGGGTTCCACACCCTCGTCAAAGTGACTACATGTATGTAGGGTGTACTGGCCTGACGGTAACATATGTCACACAACCCTCAGCTGGAAGGGTGATATCGCCAGGAGTAACAAAGATTGGCATAAATACTTAAACATTGTAGTAGGACTTGTTAATGTGAATGTTTCTAGTATTTTTGTATTCATATATATAAAATAATTCATTTAGAAATTACATAAGTTATATTATACTAAGAATAAAAATGTACATTTCAGTAATTGTGTGTAACTTTATAAAAGAATCACGCAACCGTAGATATTTACGATTAAAAATTAGCTAAAATAAACATAATTTCAATCACACAAAGATAACTTAAAAAGAACATATTTGTAGGATGAGGATTTTAGTTGTAGTTGAGGGCCGGATTCTCCAAGTTGCACCTGGAATTGCCGCGCCGTTACTGAGCTTATTGTATCCTACTTTTGCTGAATATCCAATATTTTTTTGTAATATATTGAACAGTTTAACTTCCATGTGGATATTTCAATTCTTTTGAGCACTTACTATAAACAGTGTTATTTTGTGTTCACTTTCTGAAATGGACCATGGCTTACTAAAAATGTGGTTTTCAACTCGATATTATTATTTATACTATTAAGTAAAGAGTCATAAATCGTAGATACTAATTGAGTATCTCAACTTATATAATTGTTACAAAATAATAATATTTCACACATTAGGTACTAGGAAGTGCCAAATATTAGTTATGAACATTTATATTTTACTACTGTAGTTGGATCTTAAAATTATATTCTCTACTAATGTTTTATGAATATATATTACTTAAAGTTTAGTTACCTCATATAACCCTACTGTTTCAGAGAAAAGTCTGTGGATCAAATAATTTGTTATATGGCATCCTTGAAATAATCTTTAGAATCTATAATAACACGGGGGGGGAGGGATAAGCTCGTATACTTAGTTGTAGCATATTTTGTTGATTGATAGCTTGTGTAATGTATAGTCTGTGACAATAGACACCTACCTCCCTAATAACCACTTGAGAAGTCTGAGAGCCCCCATTTTTGGAAAGGGCTCCTGAAATCCTTGAATTAATGTATTACATTCTACACATTAATTACCATGTTAACTGCATTTTTACTAACTTTCATTTTTGACATATTTACAAAATAAATGTAGAACATGTGAGGTTTGAGCAAACATTTAGAGAAAAACTACCACTGTTGGCCCTCAAATTAAAAGAATCAGCCAACAAAGGCAACATACAAAAAGAAAAGGTCGTGTGACCAGTCAATAACCAATCAGAAAGCTTGATAGGTGGCATATGGTTTTGAACTACTGACGCTCTCTATGAGGGAAATAAGGAAATATGTTATGTCTTTATTAAATGGAGATTAATATGAAGCCTATATTTTATTTAAGAATTCGTAATTAATAATTTCTATTCAGAATAAAATATATTGTACTAAAAATTAAAAGTGTAATAAATCAATAATAACATACACGTCATGTTTATCAAATTATATTTGGGTTGAGTATCTAAAAACAACTTTTAATAATACAAATAAAACAGGATAGCTAGTTTCATTTTTTTGATTTAAAATTTATATATTACTAACGCATATTTCTTCAGAAAGATAAAAGGCTTGTACGCAAATTTGAAATAAATTATTTTATTAAAATCCACACATATTTTGTATTATTTTGTATATTTGTTTATGTTTATCATAATGTTGTTAAAAATATTAGAAAAAGTTACTTTAGTTAGTAAATAAAAATAAAAAAAGTCACATAAGGCTCACAACAAGGTAAAGAAAAGTGCACAGGTGGTGAAAAACGTTGTTTCGCCTGGGAAAAGGGCAGATACACCAAGTGACAATAAATTCTGGTGCGAGCTCTAGCTGTTGTCATCCCTTAGACAAACGTACAACATCCTTCCTTTCCTTTGTTAATTGATTTATCTTTGTTGTACTGGATAAACATAAAGGCTCTATAAACATGAGGCATAATACACGTTAATATATGACAAAATAGAATGTGGATAAATAATAAATATAAATTACTGGTTTACAGGAAAAAAAACATTGACGTGATTTTTGTGTTCTCCTACTTACATTATTAAAAATTGGGGAGGGTGATATATTTATAATTCATTAACATACAAAAGAGCATGTACATAATTACAATAAAATATACATCTTTATATCCTATAAAATGTAATACATTTAAACATCAATATTACCACATGCTGTTATTTAGAAATACATACTACTATGATTAGACATCTTTTAGGGAGTTTAATCTTAATATCTACAAAAACAATTAAAAATATAAGATAAAAATAATTCCTCTACAGGGAACGATATTTATAGCTATTAAAATAATTTTATTTTTATGTCAATTATTTGTCTTTCGATCACTAGAAGATTTTGAGTCTTCCTAAATGTTTTCTATTTCCTATCCTCTCAAAACATTGGGAGAGCTGGTGGTCGAGCTATTTATGGCATCAGGACTACTGTGACCAACGGTTCGAATTCTGGACCTGCCTGTTAGTTTTTATCAGTAATATTCACCTTGTACTGTACTGGTCATCACCCTTATTTTGTTTGATAAGTATACCACACAGACCAAAAGCCTAAAAGTCTATGGTGAGCGGGTACAGTAAGGTTTAAGATGATATCAGCCTATCACTAAAAAAATAAAACATTTTTGTTGTCTGGCCGAAAATATAGTCTACTTGTATTTTTATATCTTTATTTACTCGTATTTTTCATGTTGAATTATTTTGAAATATGTAGAGGGCTTACATATGGCTTTAATGTTTGTTGATTTATAAAAACGGTACAGGGACAATTTATAATGTAAACCTAGTACAAATACAGCATTGAAGGTGATATAGACAAATGTGTACATTATATTGTTAATCTGATACGAGTAGACAAAACGATAAATTATTCTTTCAAGCAATATAATAATGCATTACTTTGTAGTAAACAAACATTTTATTTTTACCTAAGGTTGCCATGGCTAAGTGATATCTGATGTTTACGACCTGACTAGCTGCCCGTTACCAATAAGATTACACCCCAAATCGAGAGTATAAACAAGCAATATATCACCAACAGTATTTACCAAAAACTGTTTACAGACATTATGCCTTCCGGTCGTTGGCGCTACTCAAAAACGCAAAGAGTTTACAGGAAAGGAATATCCACTGATTGGGAAACTTAGTTGCCAAAGTCCCGATGGAGGACTTACTCCGCGTTGAGTTTGTTTATACAAATTACATCACGTCTCTTAGTTTTTGTTTACGAACACTTTCTATTACTCTTCTCCCAAAAATACTTATCTCTGATTCTGTTAATGATTAAAACTTTAAAATATGTTAAGTTTTTAATTGGTTACTCATAATTTTTCCCTTTAGTTATCCTGTCCATTGGGCTATTAAGAAACGGTACTTTCTATGTAACATTCAACCTTCGTTAGTAACGATGACTACACTCATCTTACCCATTTACCCTTCATATACACCAATAACTCTACGATCGACGTCTTAGTTATAAATAATAGTAATAATAAGGAATAATCATACTAAATAAAACATGTTTTTGGTAATCAATTTCTGCTAAACCACATTTAAAAACAACGTATACACTTTACTTTCATACGATTAAATGTTGTTTCATAAAATTGCAACTTATTCTGTAAACAAGAAAATTTGCTTAAATATGTGTTTGAGTTAAAAACAAAGGCTATAAAAGTATTCCCCAAAATTTTCACGGATTATCTACTGTTTCTTTAATTGTATATAAAATACCGAAGGTACAAAAGTATTTTACGTTTTTTTCTTTTTTTTCAAAATTTATACATCCGTTACTGAAAGAGATAGTAACATTGTTCATAAAGTATGATATAGACACGGAGTACTCCTGTTAAGCCGAGTGTAAAGCTGTTCAGCTCCAGGTGTGAGAGCGAGTCACGCGCGAGCTACAGGTGTTGAAGTTTCACTAATCAACCAACGGCCTTTCTCAGCCGTCACGTCCCACCTAACAAGCACGAACCCAGCTAATCGCCCTGATCCCCTACATGTTATGCTCTATTTAACACATTAATGCTGATTCAAGCATCATCAGTCATTCGGACAGCGTTTGATTGATGAATCTTGCTGAATCTCGCTAACTAACTGAGGAACCTAGAGTGCTGGTTTGACTTGTTTTCCGGTAAGAATATTGTAATTATGTATAAGTAAACATTATATATTGTGAAATATTTCGTTCTGGGATAGGTAAATATATTATAGTCCACATACAAAGCAATAACAAAAGCTTTATACAGTATTTCACAAATGGATAGGACATTATAATTGTTATGCTATTTTGATATTTTTAGGAAACTGAAATATACTTTTTTAATATAGGAGATATTGGACGAGGGAGACAAAGGTAGTTGGACATTTGCCATCATTACGTGAAAAATAACAATCACGACGTTTCGATTTGGTAAAACCCAAACCTTTTTCAAGTGCTAAAAACTAAATTACATCTACACAAACATGTTATAAAACTAAGTTCTTAAACTAATAAACTTATCTACTTTAATAATTATCTACATTTTAACCTAGATCCTAGAATGGAGTACAACAAAATGAACTTCTACTAAATATAAAAAAATATTAACAGGGTTAAATTAATATAGCCAATTAGGCGCTGTCAAGGTCACGATATCAACGAAAAATGTAAAACACAATAAAATTAATATTCAAGTCAGACTGAAATAAGATTACATTAACTAATCATAAATATATGGTACCTGAAAAACACAATTAATTTAAAATAACATTCAACACGCACAAAAAATTATATATATATATATGACTCGGAAGGACTGAGACTACTATTAAAATTACATTTTAACCTGAAAAGACAACAATTATTAGGAATAAAACAATAACATAATCAAATATTACAAAAATGATGAAGTCTTACGACCCGCAGTGACGATGGCGTCTAGACGTCCCAGGTACGAAGTGAGGATGATACAATCCAAATGCAGTGTCTACGAAGTTCCCTCCAAGGTGATAAAGCACGGGGACTAGACAAACATACACACTACACTTCACAACCACCATACACAGACACATGTGAAGCGTAGTGTGTATGTTTGTCTAGTCCCCGTGTTTTATCACCTTGGAGGGAACTTCGTAGACACTGCATTTGGATTGTATCATCCTCACTTCGTACCTGGGACGTCTAGACGCCATCGTCACTGCGGGTCGTAAGACTTCATCATTTTTGTAATATTTGATTATGTTATTGTTTTATTCCTAATAATTGTTGTCTTTTCAGGTTAAAATGTAATTTTAATAGTAGTCTCAGTCCTTCCGAGTCATATATATATAATTTTTTGTGCGTGTTGAATGTTATTTTAAATTAATTGTGTTTTTCAGGTACCATATATTTATGATTAGTTAATGTAATCTTATTTCAGTCTGACTTGAATATTAATTTTATTGTGTTTTACATTTTTCGTTGATATCGTGACCTTGACAGCGCCTAATTGGCTATATTAATTTAACCCTGTTAATATTTTTTATATTTAGTAGAAGTTCATTTTGTTGTACTCCATTCTAGGATCTAGGTTAAAATGTAGATAATTATTAAAGTAGATAAGTTTATTAGTTTAAGAACTTAGTTTTATAACATGTTTGTGTAGATGTAATTTAGTTTTTAGCACTTGAAAAAGGTTTGGGTTTTACCAAATCGAAACGTCGTGATTGTTATTTTTCACGTAATGATGGCAAATGTCCAACTACCTTTGTCTCCCTCATCTGATACTCCATCATTAACAAATTTCAAAAACAAAGGAGATATTGATATTCTCCTCACTCTACACGTTCCTCATACATTATTGATCTGTGCATTATGTGCAGTGTAGACGTAGTGGGGGGGGACATAGTACAGATTAGGAATACTACTAATAAAAACAGCCAAGGCCAGGATTCTAACCTGCACTATCTCTAACTCAGGTACAAAGTCCTGACACCTTAGACCACTCGGCCCCAGCTCTCCTAGTACAATAATAACCTTTAGTATTTACTTCGTAGTTTGTACATAGTACAAGATCTATCGTAATTTGGTGTTCATCATATGGAGTATGAACAAGTTTGTACTCATTGTATTTGGTAGTGACTATTTAGTAGATTTTAAATTTAACAAATTAAGTAATAATTAGTTAAGTAAAAACGATTGTCAAACATGAATGTTGAACTCTTGTTGAATACCCAAAGGTGTAACTT
>JAQJVL010000024.1:4125246-4295246 GCA_035578905.1 Stictocephala bisonia
TTAATACTCAGGGTTAAAACTTAAAGAATTGGGAGTTAATACAAAGAAGGTACTTTAGTTAAATAAATCATGGAAAAATTGGTTTATTTGCAGTTTAATTTATTTTTATTATAGTGCTTTAAGTTTAAATATTGTAAGGCAAACGATGTCACTCTGCACACGCCTACATATATTTTTAATTGGAGCTTATCAATTAATACAAATAAAAACTGTATTCATGCTATACATACAAACTGAAACCTACTGCAATACTTATCGTAACGTAGTAATAAGAGAGGCGTTGTATTGTAATATTAATAAAATAATATTTTATGATATATAATTTTCTGTTTTGTAAACGCATCTTACAAGTATAAACTATCTTTGTATAAAATTCGATACTCGAAAAAACCAATAATATAAATTTAAAATTACACTACAGGGATAAATGTAAAAATTTCATTATTATAATTCTAAAGATTTTACAGATAAAAATAAATGATTGGTTTTGATTTTTGTTGCCCTACGTTTTTAGTTGAAACCTGTTTTTAAGGTATTTTTAAATGATAAACACTAAAGGTCATTTTCATTTGAGGTATCACAATATACAAATTTTAATATAAATTTCCCCAAATGAAGTTTTTGAGAGTTTTTTTTTAATTTGCTTTCAATTGCTGTTTAATTGCTTTCATAACTACCATTAATTGGAATGATGATCATATATAAAATAATTATATTTCCCAATAATACGTTTATTTTACCACTTTTAAATAAAACCTTTAACATGTTAACTTTTCATAAGTACAGTAATATTAGGTATGCAGTTAGTACTAAATAAAATAGAAATCATAAATTAGATTATTAAATCTCTGCTGGAAATAAATGATTGAAGTTTGGCGAGAACTAAATAGATATCACGGACTTAACTTCAGAGAGCCAACCTAAAGTCGCTTTAGTGATCTAAAGCAATCTGATCTTGCGAACTGAGTTTATCTGTTTGAGGGTTGATTAAATCAACATTTTTGCACTAAACTTACTCATCATAAATTTACTTATTCCTAGAATTATTTAGGATATACGTATTTTATATAACTGGTGGTGCAGTGCTGTAACCCAGCTACTTGGGGACAAAGTGTTGAGCAGATTGTAGGTGACAGGTTCCCTGCCCGGTTCTCTTAATACCGACATGGCATCCGTTCATTGGTTGCCATTGACGTGGACAATACTAGAGAAGTTTGCGGTTTCCATGTTGGATGGTAGTCAGAGTTTGGATGTTGTTTAGTGAAGAGAACTGAGTGTCAGGCGTGTCAGCTGAAAACCAAACCAACACTACGTGGTTCGGATTTCACGTATATCTGTAGGTCTCTTAATTGCCCTGGCTATTGGGCTATTAATAAATACCCCTTTCTGAGGAACAGTTGACCATAGTAACAATGACTACACTCGTTCATATCACTCATCACACTCATTCGCCCCTCATATTCACTCATATTTTGTGGATCGGCGTCTTACTAATAATGAATGAATAAGGACTTAGCCACTCAATTAAACATAACACAAGCTAAATTAATTAAAGCTTTAAATGTGCTTTGAAAGTGTGTATGCTTTACAACAAGCGATGCAAGCATGAAATTGTACTATACAAGACCGTTCTAAGCTGGAATTGTGATGCGAGAGCGACTGACTGGGTAAAACATCCGCACAAAAGACCACACAGAGCATGCGCAGAGCTGCCCTCGCACACAGTACGCATGCGCAGAGCTGCCCTCACGTACAGCGTTCCCATCATCCAATTACACGGCCACTATCTGAGATCTATAACACCTCGGCTAACTAACCACTTGGTCTCTCGGCACCGGATAAATCACTTTTTTCCCTGCCATTGCCTTCTCAATCTTCCTTTATTCTGAGAACATATTTTACTAGCACTGGCTAAAAAATAAAAAAGATTTTCTACATACAGATGTAGGTATCAACCAACCCGCCCACCCACATACGTGGGGTGGTGTTGAACCACCCACCCTGTCATATTAACCACCCACATACTATGCCGAACAGCCCTTACTATGCCGGTATTGTACATCAGTCTTTTGTAAGTTATATAAATCCAAAATCTATCCTTTAAATAAATTGTATACTATACAATTTGGAATATTATGTAATAAATATTTCCTCGCATATTTTTTATATAACTTAAAACCAATATGACGGGTTTCTTGTATATTAAAAGTAAAAAAATACATGCTAATATTTTATTGTTAAAAAAAGAAACGACATTACAGGGTGAAAAACACATAGAAACGCTTTTACAACAAACGTTATTTTTATCCATGGATACTTGATAATTACATTTTTTTACTACTTTTGTTCCATTAAGTTTAATTTTTGACCAGAATAATTTATTTGAACCCACTAAATAACGGATAAATAATATTGTTCAAATTAGTTAGTTTTAAATTCAAATGACCGCTATTATGGAAGAGATAAACCTTTCGATCTTCGGTATGCGTCAATTAATTTATCTTGAATAGATCTTTCATTTGATACCAAACTCGACCTAGGATTATAATGATGATATACGTTCAACTCCTCGTGGAATACATTACTAGTATACTAAGATATGATTAATTTATGGCAATTTTAAGACGAATATGAATAATTACCTGAGTGTAGATGACCTGTAGTCTGGTTACTAACTGAATTCAACTTATTCTCATTAAGCGCTATATTATAATAGCCCAATATCCAGGGCCAGTGAGGGACCTAGAGCTTTACGTGAAATCCAAGTTGCTGGATGCTTCGTAGATAATAAAACAGTATCCCCAATTAAACTGTAATCAATAGATACATTGATACTGCAGTCAGCGTGGAAAATTCTTCCTTTTCTTTTTTAATTAATTAATTTATTTATTCATAAGACGCCGATCGTCAAGATATGGGCGAATATGGATTTCGAATGAGTGTGATGAGTGTAGATGAGCGAATGTAGTCATTGTTACAAACTAAGGCCGACTATTCCTTAGAAAGTGTCATTAATTAATAGCCCAATGACAAATGAACAGCCGGTGGTTATCAGCTGATCCTTCTCAAAATGTATTATGACTGATTGGGATCGAACTGACAACCTTTAGCACATGAAGCTGGGATTGAACCAACTACGCTACCGACCAATCATTTAATTGATTAAATTGCTACATTAGTAGATTAAACACAATCCTAAATTTAAAAAACAAAATAAACAAATGCTTTAAAAAATGAACACTATAAGCAACAGATAAAAAATGTACTAACACATTAAGTAATGTATATATTCTTTCCTTATTTGTTTTCATTTGTAAATTTGAAATATTATTTAAATTTAATTTATTCACGTATAACAAAATATACAACAAAAGCTACCAAATCACAGTAGACAAAATCACTTTGAACAGAAATTTCATCAAACAAATAGTCATTGTGTGTTATAGAACATTTTCAATTATCTGTATAGTATGTAATATTATTTATACAAACATAATTTATTTACTATACAATTAGCCATTATAATATTAGCCTACATATCAAATTTATGAATTAAATCTACGAACATTTAATTTTAATTTGGAACAGTGGAAGTTTACATTTACTGAAAAGTATATTTAAAAAATGTACATGTAAAGCTTGTAGTATTGTTTTGTTAATCTTATTGAGATAATTTAATTTAAAGGCATAAAAAAAAAAAAAAAAACACGCACATACACATACCAAACATACACGCTGTGTGTGTTCATTGTACAGAACAAGTAATTAACTGTAAAGTCACAACTTGTAAACATGTTTTAATGAACCCTTAAATTACGTTTAGCCATTAATAGGATTTCTCCTGAAAGCAATTATTAGCACGTGTTACAGAATCATTATAATACACAGTTAACATGCACTCTATATCTTACTGGTAAAAATGTGGTTATTATAGCTCAGATTATTGTTGGTACAGAAAACTTTCTGACTTTGTTACAGGTAGCTTTATAGACAATATTTTGCCTTTAAGCGCTGCTGTTTAGAATTAATATTACTGTACTATACTATACAGTAGTATAGTTAACATTACTTAATAATGAAATCATTAAATTATTTTCCATTTTAAAAACTGAGTTTGGTTAAAGATCAGGGTGTCCGCAAGGAACATACAAAAACTAAGTTACAAAAATATATATTTATATTTAAACATTCTCTTCAAGTCCTAAACTTCTCCTTAAAACTTCTAGTTGTTCTTAAAGTTATTAGGTTTTAAATAACTATCGTGTAAAAAGGTTCATATTTACATTATATCTTTATTGTTAAACATCAAACATTCTAAGGATATTTGTGTGTGAAAATAAATTAAACTGAACTTACTCATTCATGATTTTTAGTTTGTTGTTGGAGGTTTAAAACACTTATTATGTTTTAAAACATATTCTCAACGTTTCGTTAGGTATAAACAGTCTGCCTTCTTCAGGTCTTACTAATTTTATATCCCAAAGAGCATAACCATTATATTCGATATCTAAGAAGAAGGAAATCTGTAGCGTTAACAAAATAAGTATGTCCACTAAAGAATTAAATAAAGAATTAAAATTGAATTTCCAATCATCGTATAGTACTGATTTTTAATCAAAACCAGTACTATTAAACTACCGTCGTATGTTAATAGTAGATGCTTACGTCAATAGTAAATTTAATTTAATTAATTTTTAGCAATTTTTCAAAGATAACATTTAGACAATTTTCCGAGTGTTTAGGATTTTAAACATCAAGGTCCAAGGTTCGAACTCCCAACTGACCTAATAGTCAGTATTTCACTCGTTGAATATAATTCACACACAACTCGGTTGCGCATATGAACGGGCGAGATAAGTTTTCAATAATAAAAAATAAATAACAAAATTATAACTAATTCAAATACTTTCATGGGTGACAGTTTAATTAATTTTTAGTACTTTGAAATTAATTTGAGATTTTTTGTTGCCTTTACTTAAAAAATAAATAGTTTTCGGTATTTTTTCTGTAAAAATACTTACTTATTAGAAATATCAGTATCTTCTTGTACACAAATTACACAATGTAGACATGTATTATGTTTCAATATAATTGTATTGTATGTTACAACTAACTTAATAGATCTTTATTCATTAGTACATTCCATTTTTAAAACCAATAAACGTTCATGTAATAAACCAATGTTAATAAAAATGAAAATCGAAGTCTATATATTACAGATTATCCTCAGTTTTGATGTGTTATCAAATGTTATTGGAATATATACTAACCATATACTAATTAAGTAGTTAACAATTTTAAGATGTGATGTCAATAATAGGACTTTACTTTCTTCATTAACAATATGTAGTGTTAAATAGATTTTAACTGAGGGTAAATAATTATCGTAGGGTTAAGCGGCTGGTGACAAATTGTTATTTACAGTGTTTACATCACAAGTGTCTCAGTCTGTAACGAGACTCGGCGATACCACTAAGGATGCCACATCATTGCATGGGCGAAACAATTGGTGATGTAAATATTGTAAATAACAACTTGATACGGGCGTTATCGGAAGGTTTAATTAATAATATTAAAAATTATATTTGACTTTTTGTATTTCTTACATTGAAATTACAAAATTAATTTGAATTTTAACTAAGAAAACTAGCTGAATTTTTCGTTATAGCAAAATACATTACAAAACCATAAATATTCGGTCCATCCATATCAATATCACGTCTGCATTCTTAAAAGACTGCGTGGAGAGGTGTCAAGTGTCTGTTTGTTTAGGTCACATCAACAAAAAAGGTGTTGGAGAGACACGGCCGTCTCAAGGCCAGCCACCTGACCGCCTGTGCGTGGGAGTGGGCGGGTGCGCGTGCGTGCGTGGTGTGTAGTGCAAGTGTGAGTTTGTGTTAACACGTTAATAACACAGTGTCGGCAACGCTCCAGCGCTAACAATCAATTATCCCCCAGCAACACCTCTCCAGATGTGGTTTTAGGAACCCATTGTTCAAACAGTTTATATCCTCACAAACAACTAAATTACAAAGGAGAGAATTGTTTTCGAGGCATTCAAATATATGGTGTAGCTTTTTAGGTGTAATTAACATAACAATCCCATTATATGTAATAGATAAATTTGGAATTGAAAAATTTAAACGTTACTATTCTACTAGATATTGGAAACTGAAAATTGGCAGTGTCAGTTCTGAAAGTATCTAAAAACGACGTCGTAATTGATTATAAAATTTTCCATGCAAATGTTATGTTAAATAAAATAGAAAATGTGTATATTTCAAAGTGCAAGGTCCAAGATTTGAGTCTCCAACTAAGCTAAAATTAGGTTATTTCCTCTTAGAATAAAATCCATGCCTATGCGTCCAGGTCGAGATAAATTGGCGAGTAACACATAAAACGTTTAGTGTAAGTCTATTCTCAAAACTTAATATTGCCTTCACAGCAAATTATGTATCCCTCCCCTTCTGTTTATTTTTTTACTGAGGAAAAACATCGAAACTTTATGCATTCTTAGTATTTAATGCCTACTTAGGCCTATTTTGATCCTGTTACTTGAATTTTGTTGTAATTGTTAACATTTGTTTTTAGAATAACTTAAAGTTACATTAAGTATGTGATACATTTAAAAACTTAAATATTAGGCATATTATTACTATCCAACCAAATTTCAGATCTATTGGACATACTTTACAAAAATTATCTATAAGATAAAGTTTGCTAATATATTTAAGTAAAGTCATACCCTAAAATTCCATTAGATTATAGGCCGTAATTGTAATTTATTTCTCATTATAAATCCTTTAACAAATGTCCATATGTATGAGTATTCTTAATGTTTCATTTTAAAAGTCATACGTTCAAAATATTTCATTGTTGATTAAATATTATAAAAAGTAATTTGCTTTCTGGAGGCAGGCCTATTGCATTTTCAACGATTATTTATAAAAAAAATTTCTTTGAAACACAATGTAATATATTATAAAACGTATATCATATATTAAGGCCTTATATTTATATAATTAGAATATAAAAAATAAACCAGTTACAAATAATTATACAACATTACGTTTGGTAAAATACTCTATCTACTTACAAGTGAAATTATCTTAAGACAATGGTTTGTGGTTGCTTGTTAGCACTGGAGACAGATTGATGGATTTTAGGCACCAGTAATATATGATTATTGGGCCTCACCATTAGTATGTGGTGAGGTAGGTTTTGTGTGGTAGAACAACTGACGCGTATGTAACGGATGGCACGCAAGTGTTTATTTAATTGGCGTTAACTTGTTTTCATAACCTTTAAAAAATAATTTGGGGAAGCAGGTGTAGAATGGTTACGAAACAGGATTTAGAAATGTAACGAGAGATGAATATTTAAACACTGAGACACAAGTAATTTGCTCGTATGAAACTAAGTGAAATTTAAAGTTCAGAACGTATATTTATCATTTAGCAAAAAATGAAAAACCCAACATCAGTTGTTCAAAATGCAGTAGGCTGAATGGTTGCCGAGTGGTCTAAGTCAGCAGGACTTTGAACTTGAGTTAGAGATAGTGCAGGTTCAAATCGTGGCCTTGGATGGAAGTGTGTTTCAATCAACCTTGTATTTCACTGGTTTACCGCCCTTTTTTATATGTATAAGTTCCCCACTCAGACCAATAGTATATATGCAATGAACAGAGTAAAGTTAAGAAAGAGATTGGAATCTCCTTAAAAAAAGAACAGTTAGTTTCGATTGCTACAACAACTTTTGAAATACTACAAGAAATCCCTGATAATAAATAAATATTTATGAGGTTTTTTTTAAGGATTGCCATTTATATTGTAGTTTAAAATTTATATTATATTTTATTTTATCCACTATATAAACTATCCTGTTTTAGCATTAATTTTCATAAACCTCTTTTGAAAATAAAGTGAATTTAATTTTGAGACCGTATTTTAATGTTTTGTATACATGATACAAAACTGATAGACTACTAGTAGAGAAGACTACTGATCCGTGGATTGTAGGGGGTCAATAGTTTGTGATAGGGGTTGATCAGTGGTTGATAAGAGTTGCCCCTGGATTGTTGGGGATCAAAAGTTGGTGATAGGGGTTGATCAGTGGTTGATAAGAGTTAACCCGTGGATTGTTGGGGGTCAATAGTTCGTGATAGGAGTCCGTGATAGGAGTCGCAAATCTTCACCAAATTCTCCGTGTATGGATCTTATAATAGTTTTATAATAAATTTGGTGACAAGAAATATGCTTCAATAGGTGAAAGAAAGTTCTTAAAATATTGGTAGTTTTTTATACTGATGAATAATGAATTAAGATCTTGGTTTAGTAACATAAATACTTATTGTATTGAAGGTGAAACAACGAAAAGTACTTTTTTTAAATAATAACTTTATGATAATTTATTTCGTTGATTCTCTTCTCTCTTGGTCAAATTACTGAACTAGTACAGTTCAGTACTACAGATTGTAGTGTTTGGTAGTTCTTGTGACTGTGCCGTGAACACAAATAAGTATCCTGATTGCGATGATGTGTTCAGAGGTAGCAATAATGACGTACAATGGCAGTAGATTACCGACATCAGGGAATGATTAGGGGTAGCCTACGTTGTTACATCATAGGAGAGGTCCCTTCATATATGATGCTCCATGATGGAAGACAGATGGGAGTATGAAACCTCAGCACTAAATGTGCTGATAGCACAACTCAAAAGTAACTTAATCAAATGATGGTTTAGTACGGAAAATGTTTACAAAATCCAGTCTTGTGAAAATAAACTGTTACCTTGTAATACACAGTTGATGTACAACGAAAATACTTACTATACGTATATTGGCTTTAGTTTAAGACAATACCTTGTGATAGAATATTTTAACTGCCATGATTTAAATCATAATAGTTGTTTAAACACATACTATACGACTTATAACTTAAATTGCTGGAACCTAGGATAAAATAACCACATATGTTTCCTATCAAAATTATTAACATTAGCTATGATTAAAATTAACTTATCTATGCCAGAGGCCGTGGGAAAAGTAAGGTCTAATCTTTTTATGGAAAATATACCGATTAGCCTATATTTTGGAACCTCCTAGTATCTAACAATTGAAGTGGCAGAACTCTATTACCTCTGGCCAAATAAATCATCTTTGAAATAAGTTTATTTAACTAACATAACCTTAAGGCATTATGGCTGGCAGCTTAAGGTTGGATCTGGATTATTTGATACTTTATTAAATAAAATTTAAGGCATTTTATTACTGATATGTATGTGACCAGTTGAAAAAAGCCATCATTTCAACAAACCCTTTAGAGCTACTCATTCTTAATCTCATCATATAATCTAAATCCTAATTCATGTAGATTCACTTATGCAATATATTAAAATGAAAAAATAACAACACGTGGAACATTATAATCTATAACTTTCCTTCTCTTCCTCGAAAGTTGACCAAGCAAAGGCGTCAAATGATAAATTTTAGCCATTAAGGTTGGAACTATTGTAAAACTGTTTAGCCCAACATGTAGAAAACCTACCTCTGAGACCTTTCATATTATATTCACCATATTAGTAGTGATCTACACATAAGTTCCCGACAATTACCTACCGGCAAGGGTTGACTATTTTTGCATCAATTTCTAAAGTCATGTTCTGAAATATATGGACGGAAGGGTAGGTTATTTTTACTGTTCGTTTTCTTTCAATTTCACTGAATGTGTACTTTCAATTTCTCCGTACGTGGGCGGATGTTTCCAATACATTCAATTGGCTTTAATGACTGATTTTAATGTTTCAATACATGTATAATGTTTCAATACATATATAATGTTTCAATTTCACTTTAAATGTATAGTCAGGTGGTTGGGCCAAATTCACTGTACGTGTTTGGGTAGGTCAGTATGACTGTACCGTGTATGGGTCGATTTGACTGAACGTGTACGAGAGGGTGGGTGGGTCAATTCTACTGTAAAGGTACTTGGGGGATGGGTCAATACGCACAGAGTCCAACCACCTTCTAAATACTTCTAATCACTAGATTTGTTTTCGAAGACAATTATTTTTTTCTTCTTTGTGCTAGCTTCTTTTAAAACATAACACTACCTAGCCTAAGTTGGCATTTATTTTCTGTCAGTCGAGTTGAATATCGTTGTAAAACCAAGAGACCAAACAAGTTTTGTTCATAAAAAGAAACAATAAAAGCGTTTCTCTAAATACCCACCACAATCCAGTTCACAGTTTACGCCAGTCTCGGATGTAGGAGTGTTAAAAACTTGATGTCGACAAGTCAGCGAGGGACCTTACTGTGGCAATAAACCCAATGAAATGTTTTCCTGTTTGCATAGGAATGCTCAGCCAGCCAGTGTGCACTCAGAGGTCGAGCTCTGCGCATGCGTAAAGCTGGTCTCACGTCCGCCGTTCCCAACGCCCAATTACAAAAGCACAATCTAGGATCTGTAACACCTGAACCCTCACCACCTTGTAATTCCTACACAAGCACACGCGCAAATGTGCCCACACGAACGCAATAAGAGGAACTCCTACAAACACGTGACAGAACAAAGATCCTAGAACTTTCGGTAGTAAAGGTTCATAATAACCTAGTCAAGGCGACCCTTCCTAATAATTATATAATAAACATACTATTTTTAGAATTATTTTTATAAATACTGTTGTAAACATTTAGACAGAACTGTCCCTTAAAAAATTAATAAGAACAACAAAATAACAGGACCTTTTCCGTTAATTCACTACCACTATTTTGGTTAGGTTTGTTTTAGATTTTTATATAGGGATGACGTTTCCTATACATTTTTGTAATATCATTGCAAATAAATATTTGATTTGATTTGATGATAGGTTTGTTTAGTTTATGTTAAGTTTGGTTATGTTGTGTTAGGGTTGTTTAGGTTATGTTAGGTTTAATTATGTTACGTCAGGTTTGGTATGGTTATGTTAGGTTAGCCTAAGTTAAGGTCATGGTAGTGAATTAAGGAAAAAGGTCCAAATAACATAATTATAATAAGTTCGTCTACCTTTAAAGCATTTTAAAAATAAAGTAATAAAAATGTTTGTGTTGCCATTAGTATTTGTTACTCTAGCATCGTAAAAAAGTCGAATAAGCGTATGCTGTCTAATTAGTGTTAATTTGTTATTTTTATTTTTTTGTTTACCTTCTCAAGAGACGAAATAACATGAAACATACAAACTTAATAGTATAATGCTATACTCTCAATGTATTTAAATCATACGTTTAGTTAGTTTATGGGATAATATTTCAGTTGGTAATATTATATTTCATTTGGTAACAATAAATATTATTCTGCTGAACATACTTCACCACTTAACTTCATAACTTCATCTATTTACTTTAACTGTTTTAAATTGGCAAACAATATATTTGTAACAACTTACGATGTCAGATTCGATACAGTTTCTTGCACTGAAAAGAAAGTTAGTATGACTACGATGGATAATATCAATATACACTCGTACTATATAACCAGTACGATATACTTACATGAAAACTCTTTTAATAAAATAATTTTTCTTGCTCTACTTTTTACTCAATTTATCATTACATAAATTAAAGTTTTTTTAATGACTATATTCTGAACATTTTGATAGAGTATTCAGTGAGTATTATTTTGGTTTTTAATTGAAAACCATTTATTATTAACCCTAGAATTATAATGACAATTGATTAGTATTACACATTATTAGTGTAGCATTTTATTTATGTTCCAGACTAGAGATAACAATATTTATTAAAAAATATTTAAAGTGGTTTTACAGTTAAACAAAATTAGAATTGTAACATATCCAGTTCATTTACATTTACAAAAATAAAATATTTATTTTTTTAGTAAACATGATAGATTATTGTTTTAAAAATCAAAATATCCTATTGTTTCCAATTTTTACCCTAAAGAATGCTGCTATATAGATAGTGTTGCGGTTGCCATGTTTTCAGTTTTTCACTCTTAGAAAGCAAATTTACCTTTTCCAAGTGCTATACCATTTTGAAAATACTATGAGCGGTCTAACTATGTAAGCCCCAGAAAAAATAACACTTTTTTCCTAGTTTTTGCTTTTGTATCACTTAACAAAAACATATTAAACTTGCCTCTTTAGAACACAGTTTCGTTCAAATAGCCAAAAACCCCCGACAATTACTTTAGCGGTGCACATATAAGGTACACCAGTGTATACAACATGGAATGGGGACGGTATTGATAATTCATTAAAACGATAGATCAACAGGTAATTCATGAGAGGGTTTATGTGAAAGCACTACCTCTTTTACATAGGTGTAGACCATCAAGCGAAGCTTTTTTTTGGTTTATATTACCAGCTTATAAAAGTGTCAACAACAAATCAGATAGAACTAATTTATATATACTATATAGCAGTCTTTGCATTAAAAAAAATAATTAACTGGTGGATTCTAAATATGTTTATAGCCTAAATGATATATGAATTAATTATATATCAGATGAGTCTGACGGCGTAGCAAAAATAATAGTTACAACACAACATTTTCTACGAATTAGAAACTCGTTTTTTTGTCTATTATAGCTTTAGAAGTTTTTGAGTGACTTTTGCGTGACATTTTATTTTTTTTACACTAAGCAGTAAAGGTTACAACCAGGTTTGTATGTATATTTATGGAATCGAATGCATTTTATTCATTATTAAGACGCCGATCGTCAAGATATGGGCGAATATGAAGAGCGAATGAGTGTGATGAGTGTAGATGAACGATTGTAGTAATTTTTACTAACTGAGGTCGACTGTTCATCAGAAAAGACAATTTATTAGTTGCCCAATAGCCAGGACAATTAAGGGACCTACAACTTTACGTGGTTTATATTTATATTAAGTGTTTGTGTTATACCAATTTTTCCATCGAGTCTAATGGGAAATCTTTGTTAGTGGCCTTGTAGAGTGTCGTGTTCTGACTGACTCTATAAATGAAGTCATTTTTATCAAACTTCTTGCTAAGGGCTCTACGTAGGGCTTCAAATTAACTTAATTGCCATTAATCAATGTTGTTTGTTCGTGTAGCCCCAAGAGAAAGACCAAACAGCAACGCTACTCAAGATAATTAGAATTCTTAGAAGTCTGAAGTGGTAGTCACCATATTGATTGTTTAAAGCCATTAGAGTAATGCTAAATGTGGCACTTTGACTTGATTCGTCAGAAAATTTTAAACGTCATGTTCTTTGAAATATTGTCAAAAATACTGGTAACCTAATATTTTTTTAATGTTTATTCTTCATATAAGTTTTCTTACAAATTATAAACCAATAAATTGGAAGTCTCTATTTTTATTTTATTCCAAAAATAGATATTTTAAAAATTAGTAAATTCATTAGTACATTTTTACGATCTAAAAATTTCCATACAAACATAAAATAATAATGCATTCATTTTTGCTCGTATAGGCTAACATATCACATTTAATGAACAACATCATCCACTACAGATTAAATTTTTGTCATAAAATAGGTAAATACCGTAATTTTTTGGGGGGAAATTCTCCCCTTTTGGAGTTATATAGAAAAGTAAGCTTATTTTACTTGTGCTTTGTAACCGAATTCCTTTGGATTGGGTATAAAAAACGCACAAAACTAAAACAAGACGTTGAAAAAATCATTAATTATAAGGAAAATATGTAAAAAGATATTAAAAATTGTACATTTTGTGTTTCCGGGTTTTTTTAAATCGTATTTTCCACGGAATGAAAAGTATATATTGTTAAAATAAAAGCCCACTATTTACTCATTTCAAATGTAAGGTTTTCTAATTTTGTTTGGTAAGTGGACACTTCGTAATTAAATATTAGAACTACCATACATTCCAAGTAATACCACCGCTGACGATAAGGGGACAAAACATTAGTGGCGGGATTAATTACGGACATGTAGTTTTAAACACGTATTTCCATTAACTAGATTGCAGAATATTCGTCTAACTAATAACACTCAATTGTTACAAGCCAAAATCGGTATGAAGCTCGTTTTATTTTCAGATCAATAAATATAGCAACATGTTTTCTTGACGTTTCATCTTTCAAAGAACTAAGTTATGTATGAATAAACCTACTTACAAAAGCAAGATTTTACACAGGTGGAGTATCGAAATGTGGCGCAATTCATTTCAGTCGTAAAAAGACTGAATAATGTTTACGTTACATTTTACCCTGAAAGTTGTCTCAAGATGTCGGAACACCTGCTTTCTGTAAAGGAGTTTCTCATGTGGACCAATACGCTTTTTGATTTCCCGAGATAGAAATACCTAGCTTAGTAACTCACAGTTTGAAAGGTACTTGAGAAACCTTATCTACTAGTTCGGATGGAAAATATTTTCATCATATTAGGTTAGGTTAGGATGTATTGAAAAATCAATATATCGTAAACCACAAATCGATCTGACGATAATATCGAAAGAAATATATCAATATATAAGGTACCTGATATATCGAATTGTAAATGATTTATCTGTTTAAAACTATACACTAACTCTTATGCCATGTTACACTACCAAAAATACACTCATGTTTTGATGTCTCTATTTACAATAGCCTTTCGAATGTAAAACTTAAATACGTTTATCTACACGAAACAACTTAAGGTCTGTAGAGTTGAATAAAAAAGATTGAAAATAAGACTAATTACACCTAATTATTATGTTGATTATGAAAGAATAATGTATGAATATTTTATGCATAAGAGGATTTTAATTGTGTTTTTTCGAATTGTTATGATTTGATGAGAGAGAAAAACGTCAATATTTAGGGCCAAAATATCTATATGGCTGATATTAAAGAAAGAAAATATCGATACTAATATATCGGAATATATTAATTGATATTCCCGATATATCGATATATCGTTGCCATCCCTACCTACTACTGTTTTAGTCCAACTTAACGGGGTAAATGAAGTAAAAACTGACGTAACATTTTATTTTTAAGGAAATGCCAAATTTATTAAATCTATTCTGTACAATTGTGTGGGGAATGTATCGAGTGTGGGGAATGTATCGAGACATAGTAAGGGCGAGAACCAGTACAGTACAATATAAAGCTTACTGATAAATCTTTCTAGGCAAGTCTAGGACTCGAACCTGTATTATCTCTAACTCAGGTTTTAAGTTTTTACTCTTTAGATCGGTCGGCTAATAGATACTGTAAGTTATACTAGATAATGTAACTATAAATAAATATGAATCTTTTAATTCAAAATAACTATTATATAAGATTTGCTCTTAATTTTTCTAAGCTTATTGTTGCTACCGTTACGAATTTATTTTAAGAAGATATAATTTGAGTATAACAGAATGTTATAGGTACGTCTATTTCATTTAACTAATCTTTGACTATGTATAATTTTTAAATTGACTTTATCCTCCAGGTGTAAAATGAATTCAATATTACTATGTCAGGTGTAAGGATTTATTACTCAAGTTTTGAATTTATCTATAGATTGCGAAAGCAATATTAACTGCATATATGAACTTTCTTGCTGAGAATTGGACATATAAGCAATATAAACATTCAATAAAACAAGGATCTTAACTATGTTACAGTCCATCGTTTGGTTCTTTAAAAGCTTTCTCTATGATTCTGGAAACTGTTGTTACTGAAGAATCCAGAAGTTACACAGGTCGAAGCCACAGAATCAGATTTTAATATTTCAGTAAAAAGTATATTCTCCATGCTGCGCTTTAAGTACTGTTGTACTTTTTACTTTCTCCCAAATGCTTAAGCATAGAGAAAGCAGGTATTATGATAGCCCAAAAAACATCTTTTTACAAGTTGGTCTAAAAATCAATTTTAGGGTCCTCTGAATCCCAAAAATTATTTTGTTGAAAAACACATTTTTGTTGTCTGTCCGTATGTGTGTCGTCTGTGTGTATGTGCAGTTCACTTGAGACCAAACGGATGGACCAATTTTTATGAATAACGGTATGTAGGTGTATTTATCCAATATCTCCAGACTATTTTTTCACTGTTTTGAAATTTTTGTTGTTTATATTTTTATGGGCTAGAAACTTATAAAAAATGGAATTTTCTCAAAAACGGCTCTACAACTCTGATGAAATTTTAAGGAAAGATGTGAATTACAAATTAAAATATTTTAGTAAAAGCCGCACGTCTCTAACTTGATTAATTTTTTAGTTATACGAATTTGTTATTGACAAAATATTTAAATTGCAAACATTTCAGGAATCGATTTTGAATAAATTTTCAGTAATGATGAAAATTACAATTAATAATATTTTACTTACAACCCTATAAAGTCAGGGCTGGAGACCGAAGGCCGGAAGCCACAACTGAAGTTGTTGAAGATTGTTTACTTAAAATTTGGCTATGTAATTAATTGAACAGCTGTTTTGAAGAATATTTTATTCCATATTTTGATTTAAATAAATTAAGTGTTTTGTTTGTAAATTTCTTAGACATGTAATTAATTGAACATCTGTTTTTATTTAGGCGTATTTTTACATCCTTCAATTTTAATATATAATCTGACATAACAAAGGAAAAGGAAGAGAGTTTGTGCCAGTTACCTGGTACCATTTATTTTTCTGTTGCTTATCAAACCCCTCTATTAAATATGCGAAAGAAAATATCTATGTGGAACCACTTTGACAATATGAACCCATGTTGTTTAGTATGAAAGCAGTTTATTATGACGCATAGTATTTAGGCTATCAGAGTGTTTCCCATTAAAATTACTCTTCCGAAGCCTACACTGCTGTAAGTCATTTTGAATATCAGCGGAAATATGCACTTCCAAAAAGTTTAAGCACAACTAATTCAAACCTAATACTCAAGATATGACATAGTCCGCTTGGTGAACTAGTATCCACAACAAATCATTATCTGCAAACAAATAATCACGAAACCTTTCTTTGGAACTGGGCGCCATCTTAGATTTGTGTAATGGTCGAAACACGTTTCTTGTATCACAACTGATACTTTCATAGGGGGGATTAACTTTCACAAAGTCTTCCTCGTAACGTATTGAATAGCTTGTGTTATTTTTACAGAACAATACAACCACTAGACGACGAAGAGAGAACGATTAGTCATATGGTTGAAGCCCAACCTATGATCACATTGTAAATGACTGCCATTGCGTAATTTAAAGGGGGGATTAGGTGATATTCACTCAATATGAGAAGCAGATCTTTTATTTGAGTACTATCCGAACTCTCAAAATGATGATAATGGCTTATACTATATAGGAAACTAATATTTTAAAATTTAGAAATAAGAAACGAGCAACATATTTTATATCTCGATTACTTTTATTTGGCTCTCCTTCATTCCTACATCATAGCTTCATCCGGCCATGGTTTACTTTGGCTTATTCTGATACTAACTATCGGATTTTTTACTTTTGTTATTACAATACTAAAGGTTGACTTTACTTGATTTTATCTTAAACAAAGTACCTGACATCTGTTTCCATAAACAAGCTATCATTCGGCTACAGTAATAAATTTAAAGGATATGGTTTAGATATAAACCACTTGGTACTACTGGTTCTTCCATAACAGTGGTTGTAAAACAGTGACATTATTTCAATTTTAAAAATGTTGGTAAGTCAGGTAGTACTTAAATTTTTCGTTTCTGTTTATAATTTTAGGAAGTAAATATATAAAACATGCAATGCATTCCCTATTTTAAAAATTTTGTGCATTCAAATATACAGAAGTTTGATTTTTACATACGGTATATTCATATGTTGACGCTGAAATTTTCCTTTATTATATATTTTCATTAACCTTTTCCATTAATATAATTGACCATATGTTTCATAGTTACATATTAGGTTAAGTTTTAGTAATCGAACTTAAGAGTAGTACATGTAAAGTCGTTGGTTTGGTCAAATCGTAAATGTGTCTTCAGATATAAAATATACATATATGCTTGTAACAAGTTTATGTCAATGGTCGTTTTTGTGAAAATTTAACAAATTAAATAAATATAATAAATAAAATGTGTTTAAAATATATTAATGTATTAAAAAATAACAAACATAACTCTTAAAACTAGTGATATATGGATTGCATTTCAATTACATTAAGGGGAATATCACTTAAGTAACCCCCTACCCCACGGCAGAGCCACCCTCAAAATACACACTCCAGCCAGTAGTACTCCCGGAGAGCTTGAGTGTGTATTCCCCAAGAGGCCAGCCTATCGTGCAATCAGTCACAAGCTCCCCTGAGTTTCTATTACATCCAGGAATGTTATATTGAATTCTCCAGTGATATAAGTCTTTCCATAACACCCTAAGGGGATGAACTTGTTTTTGAAAACATTTTTAATGTACGAGTTTTGAAAGTAAATCCGATTCTCCATTGATTATTACATACTCTAAAGTACTTATTTGCAGTGTGAATTCATCTAAATAATTAATTAAAGCAGCCAAAATAGCTCGCATGATTTTTAAATCATTTCTTACTTTATCAAAAAGTTGGAGCTAGCGAGGAAACATACCTATTCGTTTCGTTATGGACGAGAAAAATACATAACGGAAGTATAAAACAAAATGAGAATTAAAACATATTTTTTATTATAAATATTCCAACTGCATTCTAATATAGGGTAATCATGATTGTTGATGATCTTCTATTACCATCCTTGGCATTTCCGATGTGATGAAAACGTTTCTCTTTAACGATATCTTAACAGATTATAGATTCGTCAACCTTCCACTGTCAAACATATATGACACGTAACCATGATATTTTTATAATAAGTATCACTGAACCTTATGTCAGAATATTAATTTTTTTTGAATATTTTTAACAATGAAAAAAATCGAATCACACTCAAATTCAGTAATTATTCTCATCAGTAATTTGTCTACAAATGAAATCAATAATAAATAGCTGGCTCTAGTGGCGTAGTGTTGTAGCCCAGCTACAAAAGGAAAAAATATTGAGAAGATTTTAGGCGATATGTTCTATATTAGTTCCTCTTAATACTGAAATTTTACCCGCACAATGGTTGCCATCATGCGGAAGTCTGATGTATCCATGTTGGGCGGTGTCTAGGGGAGATAACTGAGTACCAGGCTTCTCAGTTAGCTGAAAACCAGACCAATACTACGTGGTTCGGATTTCATGTAAAGCTGTAGTACGCTTAGGCGCCCTAGCTATTGGTATATTATTAAATAGTTCTTTCTAAAATACAGTTGACCATAATTAGTAAAAAAAATCGTTCATTTGCTCATGAAAATCATTCACGATTCTGCTGATCTCTACGATTACACCCTAATGATGAATACAACTAATCCCGAAAAACACATGTTTTTAAAAAACATTTAAAGTTTATAATTTATAAAACATCTTCAATTAAATTGTATTTACTTAATGTTCTATATTAGAAATTAATGGTAGCGATTAAAAAAAAATCATTGGCTAGGGTATCACGCACCATAGCCAAACAATCGTTTGTAAAATCATTTAGGTACAATATATACATATATATATATATATATATATATATATATATATATATATATATATATATATATATATATATAACAAATATTTTGTTAGTAAGGGTATTTTAAGGTCGCATATTATAGGGAATGTTATTTATTATACAAAAGAAAGTTTATTTTTATTATACAATTGTGGACAATATTTGTAACTATTTACACATGTGATGAAACATTTATACATAATTATAGTATTTGGAATTGAACATACATTATGTAATTGAGCATAATATGAAAAAGATAATCAGCATAATTGACAAACGATATCAATATATACTATAGTTAAAGTTAGTATCATAAAAAATTAATTTATAATTGTTGCAATCAAAAGAACAAATGTAAATGAATTATTAACGTTACAGAATCACAATAAGATACAATTAGTTTACAGTAAATCTTTCAGCAGAATATTATAAAAAAGTGAACGGTATAATATTGTTAAAAACCACTATCAGTTTGGAAAGCTCGCTCGATATTTTGTTGGTTGAGTAGTCGGCATTAATTTCAAAATAATTGATATTAAATAATCTCTATGTTACATACACTAAACTGTCAATATATTACAATGTATAGAAACTGCAGTTCTACACACCTGTGCTTGGAAAGGTACTAATGTGGCTTGTAGATAATCACTTATCGTCCTAGCCGAGGTAAAGTCCTGGGACGCTGTTAATAAATCACTAGAGGTTGTCTTAACTAACAAAATATAACTTGGTCTTATATAGTAAAAAACTACAGCACTGACGCGCCATTCCAGTTCACGATATGAGTACATGAAGCGAAAAATGTACATATTATAAACACAGTAATCAAATAATGTTCATACTTATTCAAATAGTGAAACACATTGATTTTAAAATCGACTTGCTTAGACTAATAAACTGTCCAAAGCATTTAAGTTTACACCTAAAATAATATTTACACATAATCTTAAAATTACTTGAATAAAGGTAACTATGCATAGTGTGAACAAAAATGGCGCTAGAATGGATGTTAGGATCTAGGAGAGACACAATTATTTTTACACTTAACTATCACAAAATTTCACTTGTCTCAGATAAAAATAGTCAATATTAGTCTTCTTCAGCCATTGCTGGCGGTGTTTTCCTTCTTCTTCCTTACACCTGAAAAAAAAAAACACATTCAATTATTTTGTAATCGATTAAAAAAAATATATCAACATTAAATGACGAATTATTCTGTACTATTTGTAAGGATAATTTCCTATAACAATATATGTATGTTTATAGTTTTGTTATTTATTTAATAGGTTTAGTTACAGAGAAGAGTGAAACAGAGGTTGATTTATTATGGCTGCAACACACAATAAATGTAAAAAAATATATAACACAGCTATGAAACCCTCTATTTCATACTCAAACAAAAATCTGACCCTGAAAATAAAAGGAAAATAGAGATCACCAGAAAATAAGAAAAAAATATTACCAGTAAAATCTTGGAGTCGAAAATCAAACCATGTGAACAGACTACAGTATAACAAAGACGTAGAAAATACTCATACATATATCATACATATACATGGCCTCGATAATATAAGTCTCGTTTAATGAAGATTGGCATTAAAAAAACTATAATCTAAAATTAATGTCAGAAAAAAATTCTGAAAAAATATGATACACTAAGTAACCTAACTGAAAAGGCCTACTACCCGGGTATGATAGAGCAAATTATATTTCAAGAAAGCTGACATAAAAGAAACAGGAATCGTAGGCAGGGACATTTTCAGAAATATACTAAATAATTGGAATGGCATAGCAAAGCATTAACCTACAAAAGGGAAAAATGGTCATAATAAAACAATCATTCATGTAAGGCAAGATTATTGGGCCAAAAGTAAAAAAAGAGTATTGATTCTTTTTTAAATTCCATTTCAGGAGAGATAGGCAATAATTAAGTACAGTAGTTAAAAGTAGTATTATCATTTGCCTACAGTTCATACCAAAATATTTTGTTTATTAAATAAGATATAATAGGAAACACGGAAAAGAATTTTAAGAGCTCTTTTGTGCAAGGTAGAGGATGTTGTAAGAGGTATTTATATTGAATATTTTGGAGAAATAGTATCTGAAGATCGACAAAGGAATCGATCATGGTAATACGACTCAGTGTAACAGACAAAAGAACGCTTTAGATATGCGGGCGTCAGGAAACAGGAAAGGCAGTATCGTTTTCCCTTCAAGCATATATGAATTCTGTTCTTATTGTGCAAGAAAATAGAGGCTGATTTTGACCTCAAACTTAATATTATAGAAATTAACCTGTTATTAACCATTTTACCGTTTTTTAAGTATATAAACACTTTCTGAAGCGAAAAATGCAAACAACTAGATTTTCTTTGATAAAATGTCTTAACGTTGACATTACATTATGTGTGATTTTTTCACAAAATGATTTTGAAACAATTTTATTATATTATGAATTTATTGAGTTATTTTAGAGGGATAAATATGAAATAAAATAATTCCACCCAATGTAAAAGATTTTTTAAAATGGCAATTTAAACCACACGAACACAAATTCATAGACATTTCTCAGAGTGAATATAGATTTTGACAAAAATAATAAATAAATAAAAAATATATAAACCAAAAACTATTATAAAGCATTAATATTATGTAGTTTCCCTTCTAAATACGAATATGCAATTTATTTTTCTTACCGCAAATAACAATTTTAATATTTAGTAATAGTATTTAGTAAATAGTAGTATTTAGGATACGTAAAGTTGGCTTAAGTTAGGTTAGTTTATAGGTAAGGTTATGTTAGGTTAGGTTAGAAAGATAGAAATATGTATTCACGGTTAAGATATACTAACCGAACGAAACCAAACCTACTTGTTTCGTTGAATTTATAAGTTAGTATTCGTTGTATGAACATTTTTATTTCTTATTCGTGTTCAGGAGGACAACACTTCATGAGAATAATATTATATATATACCCTTACTGGGGTAAACAAATCTTTTATAATTTCAGTTTAAAATCTGTGTATCTACTGATAGTAATCTTTTGATATTTTGGGTCAATATTGAATTATTATAAAATAAAAAAAATAAAAAAAATAAATAAAATAAAAAAAAAAACTACTGGGACACCAGTATTCCAAATTTACCGATTTTACAGATATTTTGATTTTACAAATAAGCTAAATAGTGTTCTTTTTTTTTAAGAATCTGGCACTTTTTAAAATAAATTAACTGCGTTCAAAGGAGCCTATTCAGATGTCTCACTTTGAATAACAGACAAGGCATATATCTTAACATCAATAATAGGAACCAACCATTGTATTTATGATAGCATAATTGTAATAATATTAACTGCAAATTAGGTAAGTAAGCCGATTACTTTATGTGGTTTTATTGTACTCAACAGTACACAAAATAGTTGGTTTAGTCACGCTTCCTTACTTACTTAATCGAATATTATTAGTTTTTAACTATACAAATTCAAAATAGTGTATCTTATGACAACATTTGTTGGCTATCAAAACTTTTTATAACATGTAATTTAAAAATTGTTTATGCGTGATAAAATCACTCAACTCGTGCTTACGTGATTTGTATGACGTCCTCTTTGGGCTGTCCCCAATGGCAAGCATGGCACGGTATTAGCAAGGAAAAACAGTTCACATAGCCATTTAACTAGGTAAAGTTTATGGGAGTTATCTCCTATGATTTATGAAATATTAAGCCGTACCCAGTCTTTATTAACACCATGTAACAATAACTTAGGAAGAATATGACAATATACTTTCAGTTAAGAACAACACACACCTATGTCAATAAAATGTTTTATGGTTAGTCGTTTATCTTAGGTATTCTTTTATAAAAAAAACTTAGTCTAATACGGCTTAAAATATTAAAAAGATAAAACATATATGTTATACATTGATCAATTAACCATATTTTATCAATTTTATATCCTGATTAAAATAAAAACTATACTGTATTTATTTGAAACTGACTTGACTCTATTCACCATAATCTTAAAAGCTCTGTAACATCAAAACCATGCCCAAACCAAACTGTAAGTGTAAAACTTTACTTACTGGCTCCTATAACAGGATCAACGCCAGGATTACTGCAAGAAGGGATGGAAAAGCAATCAGCTGACAGCTTTGGTTTGCTGATGCTATCAGCTCCATGTCCTCCATGTTGGGTTCCGATGGATAGTCTAGAAATAACAGACATTTTACTTTGTTACTTACGGAGTTCATCCTGTCCTTATGTTTAAATTGTTTTATGGACATTAGGACTGATATTTTGCCCTACGAAAAACTTAAAAATATAGGTTTCTATTTCGACGATTTTAATAATGTTACTATTTTAACACTTAAAGAGTCATTTGAAAAGGTAAGAACTGTTGTAATGGACCACGAGTTAGTTTTTGTCGAAATTTGAGTAGTTTTATAATTTTACACAGTTTAATTTGTAAAACCTAAGATGCCATTCTGACAATTTTAAACTAAAACCCTATCAATACCAATTTGAGTTCAACTATATTGGGCCTTTAATAACTGTGCAGCGCTAACTTAAGCTCACTATAAGAATAAAAGTAACCGTATAGTTGAAAAAATAGTTTTTTTGGCCCACTGACGGTAATTGAGTGCCACTGTAGGTGTACTACTATTAATTGAGTACTAGTCTGGGTTTTCGACTTCCCAGCAATGATTTGGTGATTTTGGGAAACGGCCCCTAAAAGTTTGGAAGTTAGCTCCTTCAACAGTTAATTCGAAGAACACATAAAAAAAACATAATGTATATACATATATTTGTGTATGTTTACATTCGAATATTCTAACGAAATGCTTATAATTCACAAGGCCTTTTAAATTACTCTTTTAAAATATCATAGCTATTCAATGTACTCCTTCTTACACATGGTGTTTATCAGCTTTATTACCACAATCATAACAAATATCTAACAAGAAAATATTGTTCCTAATATTTATTAATACACCATACAATCTTTAAATTCTGTTAAGCGGAATTCATTTATTTTATCAGCGTTTCTTGTAATATATTACCTTACAAAACAATATATCAACACCAATGGTAATTCCGCACTATTACGATAATAGCCAATGACGTGGTCAAAACACACTAAACGGTTAAATATTTGCATAGTAAAAATACGGCACTGGTGATGTAATGCTGTAATCCAGCTACTTGGTGACACAATTTTTGGGAAATTGTAAGCGTTAGGTTCCATGCTCGATGTTCTTAATACCGACACGGCGTCCGCTCAGTGGTTGCCATCGACGTAGATATTACTAGAGAAGTCTGAGGTGTTTGGTAGTCATGGTTCAGATGCTGTGTAGGGAAGAGAACTGAGTGTCAGACTTGTCAGTTAGTTGAAAATCAGACTATGTCCACGTAAAGCTGTAGGTACCATAGTTGCCCTGGATATTGGGCTGTTAATAAATAATCCTTTCTGAGCTAAGTCGAACTCAGACAGTAAAAATGACTACACTCGTTCATCACACTCATGCACCCCTCATATTCGCCCATATCTCTACGATAGGCGTCTTAAAAATGAATAATGAATATTAATAATAGGATTAAAAAAAGGTTTAAAACAACCCCTAGCTTGCTAAATATTTTCTCAATTGTTTAATGATTGTTAGTTTTGTCAGGCGGATTTTTATAATCCACCAATTGAAAATAAAAAAAATCTTAAAACAATTCAGCATTATTTCAGATATATTTGTTCAAAAAGAGGCCCCAATCCCCAAACGGAAACCCTCACAACCAGCCACAAGACAGTTCTTTGATGCAGCCCCCGAGATTGATGTTGACACTGTGAGGGATCACGCTGTTTCAATTATTCTACATTGTTGATTTAGGACTGGGAATGGTCCCCGCCACTTTGATTGAGAACAAATGACAACATTGATGTCCTTTATGTGCATTATTTCCCTCTTTCATCTCTATGAATTGGTTGGCGTTTAAAATATTATTTGTGTAATTTTTTCAAAATTCTCAATTGCAATTAAACAAATGTAGATTAATATATTAATAATACAATTAATGGGTTTATAAAATAACTGTTAATCATGATTTAAAACAAAATGACTTCATATTCCACATTTTTTTGAATGGTTGTATTTTAAACAAATCATCTACATTAAAAATAAATGTGTTATTTCAGTTAGTAAAATTTTAAATTAGGATTTTGAAATATATATCAAAACGACTTTAAGAATGATTCAAAGCAAAATTATATAAACTTACCTGTGTAAAAATGCTACACACATCTTTTACAAGATTTTATTTCTTATATTGAAATCATATTTATCAAAGCTACTGAAAAAATATTCATAAGATATTAACTTTGTTCATTATTTTTTATAATACGCTGGTCCAAATATATTTGAGGGGGAGATCAGTGTGATAAGTGGAAATGAATGAATTTGGGTATTGCTACTAATTAGATTCAACTATTCATTATTCATTACTAAGACTACGATCGTTGAGATTGGGCGAATATAAGGGGTGGGGTGAATGTAAGGGGTTAAAGAGCGTGATAAATGTAGATGAACAAGTATAATCATTGCTACTAACTAAAGTCGACTAATCCTTAGAAAGAGACACTTATTGGCTCAGCAGCGAGGGTAACTAAGGAACCTAGAGCTTTACGTGGAATCAGAACCACTCAGTTCTCCTCCCTAAACGATCCCAGACATCTCTAGTAGTGTCCAACAACAATTCGTCTGTACATAGCTGGGTTAAAGAAATGCATCGTCATAAATACGGTGCAGTAAGTACTAAGTTAATGTTATTTTAGAGTATCCTTCATCTTTACAATACCTTCATTCACCGTAATCGTATTTCTGTGGTGTGTTATCAGTAGGCATAGACTATGTCACTCACGCAAAATCTAACATATTTTCATAAAGAATGCTTAAACTTTAGACATAATGTAAGATGAAGCATACTATGTTTTTACCTACCATAAATCTCCTGCCCGGGTCCCCTGGTGTAGAACTTGTAGGCGTCTGTAACCTCGCTCCATCCATAGCGGTTCTTGGCCTGGACAATGGCCTCGTAGACTGACGCCGCGTCCAACCCCCGGATGTTGTAAGACATGAGGTGCGAGAAGGTCTCCCCATTAGTTGGCTGGAGCATGACGTCATGCCACTTCCCGTGGTTTTGGTGTGTGTCGTTCATCTGGAAAGAAAACACCAACCTTAAGAGTTACGAGTTAGAATGCACTTTAGCACACAGAAAGTTAATATTTGGCCTAATTTATTTTAACACTTTTTTTGATTGTTGTGGTATTTGTCTAATGTAACCTTGAAAATCATTAACAATGGAATACTATTACTTAGAAAGATGTTCCCGATAATTCGTTTATCTAACCAAATCAATAATGCTAGAACAGTTAGTGAAAAAATTAATCTATCTTTCTTATAAGATAGTTTATTCATTATTATGTAAACAGGTAAAAGGGTTGAAAATACGCCTCAAGATTGTCGAGTGGGTTTTATAACGTAAATGTATTTTTATTTATTTATGTATTTCTAAATTATTTACTTCTGGAACAACTTTGCAATACACCTTAACATTAAACAAACAAGTGATATTCAATGTAACCGCTTACTTTATTCTTCTACTTTTTCAAAATCACCTCTAAACCTAATAATAATAAAACCAGTAGTCGTATAGTTACTGTATAGTGTAAATACTATTATTTATTTGAATTATTTAATTTTTACTAGCAGTTTCTATGGACATTTTAAATTTATCTATTGTGGACTTGTAAAATGTATTTGTATGATACGGAACATTTAAATTGTGTTTAGGTTATATTTTATCCTGTAGCAAATGACTGACCATTTAAATAGGCTTTTAAACAAATAAATAACATAAAAAATATTTTATTTTCAGAGTATTTATAAATTGTTCGACTAGATTTAATGTATCTTAAAAGACCAAAGTAAAGTATGCCATGTTCAACGAACAAAATTCACTCTTTTAGCTCCAGTATACTAAAGCTGGTAGAGAAAAACTGTCAGTAATACTGTACGTACATAATAGATTTTTTTTTTAAATCAACCGTCTACTCTAAAACATAATATGGACTTACCATTACCTTCCTAAACAGAAGCCTAACTTCATCTAGAGGGGGGTAGCTCTCCACCATCCATGTGAGGTTGTAGCTGTCGCGGGCCCTTGAGAAGGGGGCAGATCTAAATTCCGCTGGACTAGGTTTACCTAAGCATGTTAAAACATACATTTTAATAGTTAAACTTAATTAAACTATATTTTATGGGGATTATATAAGTGTGTAATGTTTCAGCTCAGTAAAAAGAAAAAATCACTTTAAAAAGTTCTGGAGTTTTTACATGGCTAAATATTAACCGCTTACTTTAAAGTACCTAATAAGCTATATGATGTTTGCTACTTTATGTCACTTAAACATGTATGTTAAAAAAAAATTAGGTTTACTACTAATATTTTTTATATTTTAGCTTGTTATTTTATAAATATTTCGGCAATATATTAAAACAACATTTTCAATAATTGATAATAATGATGATAGTGATTTTATTACTTTTACTGATTTAACAACAACAAAAAAACCTCGAAAAAAAGCTGATTATATTTTCAAATACTTGTGGCCAGTATGACAATTCATTATAGTTCATAAATTAATTATAGCTAGTAGAAAGGTTGAAACATCAGGTTTCGTGGAGCTAAAGAATTATTACAATATGAATTCAGACATTCTTTAATATAGGAAAAGAAAATACACTAACATTTTCTATTTGATGCAGATGCAGGTTGAGGGGAACATATAGGAATCTTGATGCCTAATTTGAGCTGTGCTCCAGTAATAGAAGGAAAATGTTTGCCTCTTATTAACAATATATATAAATTCCAATTTTAAACTGCTCCTGTGATTACAAGACATACTTATATACAGATTTTTATCAGAAAAAAACTTTTATACTCTTGTAAAATTTAGTCATGAGCTGCATAAAAAATATGAAGAACTCAAGTCATCAAACTAATTTGGAGTATGTAAATTTATTTAATACAACATTTATAATAAAATGTTTCAGTTCATTTGGGATTCAAACCTTTAATAATTTCCTTCACAGAGCGAGGTCTTAAAAACTGAGCTACCATGTTTTAAATCAGCATTAAAGTCGGGTGTTTTTTTCTTGTAATATTTGGTTTTAAGGTAGGAAAACAAATTCTTGGAATTTTAAATATATTTGCTCTTACCTGAGAGCTCCATGTATTTCTTAGCCCGGCCCAGAGAGTTGTCAGCAACGCAGCTGTAGTTGCCAAAGTCGGAACTCTGAACATTTCGGATTGTAAGGGTGTGCTTGTTAGCCCTAGTATCCATTGTTCGCCGTTCTGTAGGGTCCAAAAGAAAGCTGTCCTGGTACCATATCATCTAAACACCACATACAACCATAAATAGTAAGATCATGTTAACTTTTAGTTTAAGGATTAAATATAAAAGTATAAGAAACATGTATATGATAAAATATACTAGTAGAACATTTATAAAAATAAGTGTAAATTCTATAATTATTTAAGTAGCTTAGGTAATATGATAATGATATAACTAAATCATAAATCCATTATTTCTCCTTCCCAATTGTTTTCCTTTATTTACTAATAGGAAAATGATCATCATTATAAGGGTGCATACGGATGGGTATTGCATGTTTTGATTTTATATGAACGAGTTTATTCTCCGCAACTAAGATTGAATATTTCTTAGAAAGAACCGAATATTCCGGGAAACTGAGGGCCTACAGATATTATGTAGTTTGAAACACGCATAGTATGTTCTGAATGTTAGTAAACTGACAAGCCTCACACTTAATTCTCTACCGTCAATAAAACTCGAAATCTAGCAACCCTCATAGACAGCCCGACCTCTCTATGGAAACCATTAAATTGGTATTATATGCCCCCCAAATATAATTATGTTAGGTTAGGTTATGCTAGGTTAGGTTAGGCTAGGTTAGGTTACATGATTACAGCTGTAACATATAGACTCTATTTGGCGGGCATATAACGGAATCTGACCCAAAAGTTAACATATCTCCTACAAAACACTTACGTCCCAAGTAGCTGGATTATATCACTATGCCAAAGTGCAAGACTGTGTATACATGATATGTATAAATATAATCATCAGACAAAATATATTTAGAAATGAATAACGATCCATTTATCAGTTATTTTCTCCAGTCAATTTATTTATTTTTTTATGTCTCAATTGTTAGTAACATAGTATATAGATATGTGACATATTAATATTTGATTACATCAAGGATTTTGTTGGTTAACATAATTTGATTGGTTATACGATGTAAATCTATTTTTGGTCAGATTCCGTTATATGCCCCCTAAATACAATTAGCTTAGGTTAGAGTAGGTTATGTTAGGTCAGGCTAAGTTAGGTTAGGTTGAGTTAGGTTAGGTTGAGTTAGGTTAGGTTGCATAATTACAGCTGTATAATATAGTTTCTATTTGGGGGGCATATAACGGAATTTGACATATTTTTGATATCAAAATGTTCAATATAAAGCCAATAACGGACTTATAACAACTCCTTTGATACAATCCTAATTTGAATAACAAACATGGTCTCCTAACAAGGAATATATCACTCAACCCGCTTGGTCCAATCAACAACCTGCCTGTGGGAAGAAGTGTTGAGCCCCGAATGTTTTATGCATGGGATCCGAAACAGCGTGTCCATCGCCACCCATCTGTGAGACTGACAGCCATGATTGATACCTGATTGGTCTGCTATAACACCTACCTTGATTTATTCACTGTTGGATGAGGCGATTGACACTATTCATTTTTAATGATGAGTGGGACTCGTAAATTATTCAAATAGTTTTGGTAATTTTAATTTTTTTTTCTTTGAATACTTCTTTTACTACCATGATAAATTAAGTTTTATTTTACATTTTATTATTCAAAATAAACGTTAATAAAAAAGAAAATAAATTCGTTAATATAACCTACAGTAAATTTGATATATACAGTAAAGGTTATCCACGTGGTAACATTTTCCCTGACAGCCTTAATTCACGTTGCTACACAGTTTAACCCTACAGCATTAAAGAAAATATTTTATAAGTAAATATTAATAAGATCACTTGTAGCAGGGTGTGGTAGTGCTATACTAGTAATAATAAATTTCAATTATTCTACAAGTTTTCACAATAAAGCTAAAAATATAGCTATCCAATAGTTCTCAGTGATTTTGTATATTTATATTCTAATCAAATGACTGCCACAAAATTGAAGAACCTATTACGTATGCTATTTTACTTCTTGGTATTGTTCCAAGATCATATTTAAACCATATTTACTACCCAACAAATTTACAGACATTTAAACCTGGAGAATACTTAATATTATATTGTTTTGCAACTTTTTTATGTCGTTTTTCACTATTTTTTTACAACATACGTTAGTACAGGTGGGAGTATTCTTTTTTGTTAAGCTACAATATAAACAAGGTGATTTGATTAAGCATTAAATGATTTGAGAATCATATGAAATATATTCAAATGTGTTGACAGATTGTTCAGTTATGCGCTGTTTCATTGCTCTTGTGTTTATAGTTTAGTAGGGGGGGGGGGGGGGAGCGTTTTGACAAGGGTTTTGAAAATGTCACTAAAATTGTTTTTAATAATTTTCTACGTTCAAATTGAAATGTACTTGTCTAGAGTCTATTTTCATGTAGGTGTGCGTTTCGATCAATTATTTTATATACTAAGAAAAAAATATTTGTTTAAAAAACATTAAAATTATAGTACTGCAATACAACAGGCCGTGTTGTCCGAACATTTATAGTCAGGCCTTTCCCAATCTTTAACTGAACGATTCAGGTCGGTTTTGGCACATTAATAAGTACATTGAAGAAGTTAGCCACTAAAACGTACGTGATTTTGGTGGGTGGGATACTCATGTGTTCGTTGGGAGGATGGTTCCACTATAAATACTAAATTGGTTCGGTGGGTGGGTAGTTAAGACATGTATTTCGTGGTTAGGTCTTCACCAGTACTTAGATTTGGTAAGTGCTTTGGCTAATACGTACGTTTAAAAATTATGTGGGACAATAATACGGTGGGTAGGTCTTCTAGATCACCAAGACAAGTCTTGAAGATTAACTGTAGTATAAATGGCTGATATGTACGTAATAAAGAGGCCAATGGTTATACAAAGATTATCATAACAAAATACTAAATACAATATACAGTTTTATGATAATAATTTGATGCAAAGTTAAATCAAAATCGATCTTCTTAAAACTAAGTGTTGAGAATAAATAACACCATTTATTTTCAGTTAAGTTAAATATTTTTAGATATATATTAATGCTGTGACATATTTGATAGGAACTTACATTTGGAGCAGGTTCACCATGAACAATGCAGACTAACTGTGCTTCGTAACCCTCTCCAGAATGAACCCAGCTGCGTTCAACCTCGATCTCAGGAGGGTCTGAAAATTGTAATATAATACAAACTGCAAATAAGTAGGACTTGAGATAACTGTTATTAATTTTTACTTTCTATTGGTAGCTATTTTATATTAGGTTTTATTTTAATATTGATTTAATGATTTATTTAAAATTCATAAAGACGAGCCAAATAAAAATGTAGATTGGATTAGCACCAGGATATGATTTTTTAATTCACACTATTTTAAAATTATGGCTTTTACTTCTAAAAGGTGTATCGTTAGTTTTTTTCAAGGAAAATTAACCAGTACATTTTCAGGGATAGAATTACAATTTTAATAAATTAGTTAATAAACTATTATATACGCACATTAAACTAAGGAATGAAATAATCTAAACTTTCCACCTAGATGTTTCTATTGTTATTTATTCTCATTTTATGAATGGCACAAATTTAAAATTACCTGCACATAAAGGGCTGAACTATAAAAGTGTCAAAGTCTTGTTGAAATTCAGAAAACTTTTAAAGAAAATTATTATTTGATCATTTGGAAACTACCTAACTGATTAGGTAACACAATTTTACACAGTCACACCATAACATTTTTCAATGTCCATTAATAAAAACATAATTTGTTGTTTCAAATTAATACCAAATCCAAATTATAGTAAAACTTAATCCTAGTGAAAGAATTAGGAAAATAAATAACACATGGCCAATACAACTGTACATGTATCTTGTATGGGTCGGTAAATAACATTGTGCGTGTATTGATTTCCTTATTGTAAAAGAAAATACATAACACTAACTTTAAAAATATATTTTGAAAAAAGAATAAACCAACAGAAAAAAATTAAGGGAAAGAAATTTCAGTCTTAATACAAAAAGGCAGAACCTTCCTGAAGCAGGAAATGATTATTTAATGAAAATGTGTAGAAAAACTGTTATGATTCGTTGTATTTATAATTTAACTAATAACTATATAAATAAACATTTTTATACAAAAATTTAAAATGATACCAGCTTTTAATTTAATTTCAGATTACATATAACTATTTAAAGAACGCATGTTGTTCTTAATAAATAATTAAAATTCTTTATGACGAAAAAACTGTTTTTCAACAGTTTTTTTGGATTAAACTAAGATCGTAAAAACTATACACATATTTACAAATTTCAGCAAGTAAAACTTCCCGAGTTAGTTTATTGAGTTGTTTGAAACTAGAACACGAGTCTAGTAAACATGAATCTAGAGATTCGTTTAAACATCCAATGAGATTGTCTCAGTCAATAAAATCTAATTACTGAAAACCGTTTGTTCAGCAGTTACAGGCTATTTTATCGACACTATATTTTCCCAAGGGACTTTTTGATGCCATGTGTAATATTTTCATTTATCCGACTCAATTTTTTGGTTTTTTGACAAATTACTAGTGAACGATATATCTGGAACTATTTTTAGAGTTTAAATATTTGGCGATAAAATTGTATAACTTATTCAAAAGATTTTATAGAGTAATGGCGATATAAATAGATTATATATTTATATCAAGAAATATGGATATCCTATTGTTATTATTTTTATATTATAAAGAAATAAATTCACATAACCATAGAATAAATTTTTCATGAATTAAAGAAAAACGTGGGCTCAATATATTAGGCATTTTTAAACTCCTTTATAATGAAATTCATTCTTCCGTCGTCCAAAAAATAAGACTTTATCACTTATTTGCTTTCAAGACCCCAATAATTGGGATCTTTACAGGAAATAATTGAGGTATGCATTTAATCATGTGGCTGTTAATTAATTACACTTTCTAAGGAATAGTCGGCCTTAGTTTGTAACAATGACTACACTCGCTCATCTACACTCATCACACTCATTCGAAATCCATATTCGCCCATATCTTGACGATCGGCGACTTATGAATAAATAAATAAATAAAAATAAATCAATTAATCGACACGATATGCAGGATTGATGTAGAACTAGTCAAAATGTCATAAGTTTAAAAGTGAGATAGTTCTGGTGTTTCTTTATTTTTTCTATGAACTTGTTATCTTTCACTTTTTCCAATAAGAATTCAGCTGCTTAAACTCTTAATTCAATTTCAATAGAATATAAATGTGTTTCTATCAAAATTGATTTCTAATTTTGTTTTTACGTAAAAGGTCAAATTATATAAAATAATTGCACGAAAGTTTGCTTACACAAGACATCCAACTGCATGTCGACAGTGACTGGATCCCCTACGCCGTTGGAAGCGGTACACTGATACACGCCGGCTTGGTGCCGGTCCACCTTATCTAGAGTGATTGCAAAACCCTCAATGGATTTTTCCCCGCTTGGCAGCACATTATCCTGCAGCAAAAAAGCAAATATAAGAACATATATGATAAGAATAAATAGAGATTAATCTCCTGATACAAATTTCTTTACAAAATGATCTTTGTCTACGTGGAGCTATAATATTCAAAACAAATCCAAATATATACATTCGTCAACCTTGGAGTATATTAGATTCATGTAAAAAAGTATAATAAGTTAGGAATATTACAAAGAACGATACAGTTATTAAGAACATTAGGGTCTCTAAGGCTGTTCAGAGATTTATTTAACTTCCTATATAGCAATTTAATAACCTATCATCTAGTGTCGCAGCAACTACAAGCTTCATTTAAATAAATAAATATATACAACATTTAATGTTAGTTTAAATATATTTGTATAATTAAGTACTGACTGCTATTTAGTTTAGTTTGTCTGGGGTAAATTTCCCATTTCGCCTCATTCTCACCCTTTATATTATTTGAGGTTTTTATTTATTTACTAAAATTTAAATCATGTTACTTATTATTTGCTAGTATGTTGGCTCAGTGGACAAGGCTTCGATCTGCGGAGGGCAAAGTCCAAGGTACGAATCTCCACTGAGCCAATGGTCGGTACTTCTTCACTCATTGAATAAAGTTCACGCACAGGCCTCTAGGATCATGTGAACTGGCGAGTGAAGTTTATTTTAACCAAACAATTATGAAATAGTGATAGCCAATTATTTATAGTTTCCGTTTTACTAGAGTTAGTATATTATATTAATAAAAAGTTTCGTTTTATATTTATTGTTTAAATTTACTCAACATATTTCAGACAATGAGTGAGTGGAGCATTATCACTATACATTTATAATTTAAACCAATTTAAAAACTAGTTGGTAAAATTGAAATAAACCAAGAAACCTACTTTCAATTCCTTAAAATAATTTTGTTCAGTTTCGAAAAACTTATACTGTTTAATGATTCGGACTGACGAGAGCAATCCCAAGGTTCAAGTCCCCCCCACTGAGACAACGGTCGGTACTTTACTCGTTGAATAAAGTTCACGCACAGGCTACAAGCCCATGTGAACTGGCAGGTGAAGTTAAAAAAAAGAAAAAAACTCAAATATGTTGTTAGAAATAAACTTAAAGTTACTCAAAATATAGCTTAAAATATCAACATATTTCCTCAAGATAGTTTACGAAAAAAAAAAAAAAAAAAATCTTCTATTTGCTATACAAAAGGGAGGTAACAAAAAAACTCTCATAGATCTCATAGTATATAAATATCTACCTTGCACGGAACCTAATTTACATAAACTAGTCCAGCAACGTGTATGTTATTTGAGAAGTGGTAAAGTATGAGAGGGTTGAATCTAATACCGAGTAGCTTTTAGGTCATTATGTATACATAGCTTGTGGCATATATAGAATATTGGCAAACATTGGAACTACAGTGTATACATCGTTTATACAAAGTTCTAGTAATGCAGTTTCCATACATTATTCAGTTCTACACTTTCAGTCAAATATTAGTTGTACACATGTCAACTTAAATGTTTGTAGGGATGTATTTTTTTTTTTTTTTTAATTGGCTAAGATTACATGTCTTTAAGTTTTACTCTACACTAGTTTAATTATTACATTTTGTCCAGCTAATTCTGAAAATCAATAAAATATACAACTCAGTCTTTTAATGAGTTACGTACCTAAAAAATGGTCAATTATCCCTATTTTAAAAAGTTTTATCTAACATCATTAAGAGGGTAAACGGTTGTATTTTGAACAACTAAAATAAATAAAAATAAAAAAAGAAGAGGATTATTTGGACAGCAGTAAGTCATGGTTGCCTTTTATTTCGATATATACGTGCCGATGTCTTACCTTACGGGTCCACATAATGGTTGGAACGGGATTCCCTGACGGCTTACATTCCAGCGTGATAGTGCCTCCCTTACGGGCCGTCAGCTGACCGTTGGCTGGTGACGTGCGTATACTTGGTGGCACTGGAATACACAACGCATAAATTACCATAATATATCAAATAAAGGGGTAAGTTGTATTCAAATTACGTAATAAAATTTAACTTCATACTTAAAACTTATATTTAAACTGCCTAATATTCTAATATAGATGCCTGTATTTGTTTAGTATTTTCTATAAAATTAGTTTATTAACAATGTCATTTGTCAATGTAGCTAATACAGGGCTTCAAAATCGACCGATGTACCGCTACTAAAATAGCAGTTAACAATAATAATAATAATAATAATAAATATATATATATTATTAATATTGTTAAACTGCTATTTACAGCAATCGAATAACATCCTATTGCAGATATATCAACTTTATATATAGCTAAACCTAACATTATTACCATACGCTTTCGACATAAATATGAAAATATAATCAACAAAATATACAATTGGATATTTTTTTATATCACATCGTTCATTAAAACAATATTTGTATTATTGTTGTATCTAAACATCACTGAAAAACTACCATTTCCTGCCTCTCCACAACCACTTTTGTATGAATTAATGAATAAATCATATGGCAAAAGATACCACCTAATTCGTGCAGATATTTACACACATGAAATGTTTACAAGCTTTAAATCCTCAGAGCTTTCACTTCTCTTTGAAATAAATATAATATGACAAAAAAATAAACCGGGTATTTATACGTGTATTTTAAAATAATTCTTGGAAACCGTTTGAAAACTCAGTACATTAAATGTGGCTTTTAACATTTCAATTACACTAAAAGGTATATGTAAATTGAATGGAATGTGTTGTTTATGACTTAGATGTAATTGCAATTTAACTAAAAGCACCCCAATAGCATTACAGAGGATATAAAAACTTAAGTAATATCGTACAAAATAAAACATATAAGTGGACCCCTTTCAATACATCCATCTGTTACCCTTAACTAACCTAATATATTCAATTATACGTATGTAAATTTACATATAAATATATAAAGACGAGGACAAGTGAATTTTTTTTCAACTTTACTCGCCAGTTCACATGGGCTTGCAGGCCTGTCGTGAACTTTATTCAAGGAGTGAAGTACCAACCGTTGGCTCAATGGGGATTGGAACCTTGGAATTGCTCTCCTCAGTCTGAAGCTTTAACCACTGAACCAACATGCCGGCAATATTACAATAAATAATTGCATTTGACCTTGACATTCTACAACTATTCCAATTTGAACTATTATCTACATTACTATAGTTTTTGGATGATGGTATCTTTGTTTCTGAAAGGTCTCATGAAGTAACTGATCGTTATTATTAGAGCGTTTTATTTCTTCAATGAAAATGGGGGTCAAATGCATTTGGAAAGTGAACAAATTAATGCTTTAGAAATTTTTATTGTTTGGTAACATAAACAAATTTCAATCAAATTGTGTAAAAAGCATTTTTACCAATTTATTCAAATTATCTTTGGACCCTTCTCACTTTGCATAGCAGCTTGTATGTATATCCATTACTACTTACACTTTCAAACACGTCTCACACTGAAACGAAAGTATTCTGTTTTGTGTACGTTGGCTAACCTAGTGAAAACATGTATTAGCTTGAAGTGCTGTAATTACTTTGATTTCAGTTTTCTGATTTAAAACGTCAAAATGTAAGTAGTACCATTTTCTGTCCCATATTTGGTACTTATGTTTTTTATGTTTCCCAAAAGTCAAGTTTTTCTGAAATAGTGTACGTTAGTGTCCTTACGATTCGGACAATATATTGATAATTTTATTTCTAAATTTTTCAGACTTTTGCATTCTATAGTTTGAATTAAAAATAATTTGATTATTTTATAGTTCATGTAGATTTAAAAATGAAACTTAACTAATAATGTTTTTAAGTAGTGTGATATTATTTAAAAAAACACGATCCTAATATTATGTCAAGAAAATAATTTTTAATTCAATTTTTCTTTTAAACATGTGTACTAAAATGTTTTTTTTTTTAATCAGAGGGTTATCTTCAGCCACATTAAGAAATCATTGTATGCGTTAACATTACATAACATAAGGTTTCACCCCCCCCCCACCTAATGGTAACTTTGTCCCTGAAAGGCCTCACAGTTTAAATCTACATGTTACTGGAGTTTTTGAGTCCTTTCAATGACTAAATTATAATAAATTCCTATGTAAAGGCTTGAAGAATGAATGTACATTTTTTTTAGCACATATAATAAAATATTACCCTAACTGGAGTTTTTAAGTCCTCCAATACATTAAAATATTATCTATTCCAGTAAAAGAGCTTGAAGAATGAAACTACATTATTATTAGGGCTGAATAAATCGTAAACACTCATGTCAAACATGTCGTTTATGGGTGTATCAGAAGACCTGGGTTTCTACCAGAACCAACTAGACAAACAAAATAGAGTATTTCTTCCAATTGTAATCCTTAAATTTTTACCTAAAATAATTCAAGGACATAAGGCTAACCATGTTACTTGTCCATAAATGAACTTTTTGTGTGGAGAGGGGGAGTTTTTAAAATACCCAACTGAAAACGTAGGTTTTGTTAAATTAATTTTACAGGTCTTAAAGATTTATTATTTTGATATAAAATTACAAATATTTTAAATCTAGGGGCAGGGTGTCAAAAATATAAGTAATTTTGTTTTTTTTTAGAGTTACCGATGATGTATCTATTTCTGTTATGAGGGATATCAAATTGCAAGCAAACGCCACTAATAACCTGACCTTTCTAGAAATAACATGGATAGGTAGTCTTTAACTTTTCCTTTTCAAAATTTGAAAAATCGTCGAACATATGGAAAATAGAAACTGATATAGGAAACAATGCCATGGTGAATTTAAAAGTAAAGATCGTTAATAAACCATTTGTTGTTTTCAAATGTTTCCTGTTTTTGTTCGGTTTTCAAATGAGAGATTAAAAACTTGAACTTTGAAGATATTTATTTTTAGTTATTATTTTTTACGTTTACTTAGATTGCATTGCCATTTGAAAAGAGTTATAAATAATTGCATAACTTTAATTTAAAAAAATGTTTTATTCTTACTAACCTTTAATTTGTATAATACCTTTATATTCAGAATACATACTAACTTGAAAAGTAAGAAGAACCATTAACCAATATTAATTAGCTAATTGATGAATATTAACTTGAATTTAATTGTACAGAGGTGTTCCATTTACTTTGAAAAAAAAACTGTTGTTGCATGATATTACTTTCGCTTTTGTGTTCAAATTACCCGAGGAAGAGTTTTACTAAAACGGAAAAGTACCTTTTTCATCTTTCAGTTTTGTTTTGATGAAAAACAAGTGAACAGTTTTCTTAAAGACTAAAAACTGCCCACAATCAGATCATAGTAAACATTTTTAATAATGTTAGTTTTTCAGTTGTTTTTTATTATTCCTCTGTTCTTATTTGCAACGACTTCAAGTGTAGTGTATCTCAAAAAATTATTACTGTATAACATAGATTAGGTCGTGTTATTTAAATTTATCTTATCTGCCAGAACTCCATTACAATGTGGTAGTAACGAAAAATATACAATTTACCTAATATCTCTACAGTGTGAATCTGATCTCGGTTGTCCCCATCACCGATTTGACACACATAGTCACCAGCATCCTGGGGCATCACATTGCTGACCTGGAGGTTGAAGCCGTCTACCAGCTGGAACCTTGGGTCTCGGATGACCATGATCTTGTCGGCCGTCAGTACGGCGCTGCCTCGCCTCCACAACAACACATATTCACCTGGAACATGGGAAACAAATGTTATGTTCTATGCTAAGAAAATTAGTAGCATATATTTTGTAGCTAATTAATAGAACTATTTCATAGAATACAAAAATTACTAAGATCATGATCCAACGTAAGGCATTATTACTCTAAGATCGATAAAGTCACTAAAGACTACGAGAAACCTAATTTAGAATTTATTATTTTTTTTTATTTTTATCCAAAAAATTTTGACACGTTTCTTGTCTTCTTTCACCATGATTTTTATTTAGGGTGGGCTGTTTGATTTTGTGTAAAATGACTGTTTCTGAAGAGATTTCGGTCTTTCATGTTTTGTTATTTGTTGTAAATACATTTCCACTCAGTGACGTATTTTTTGAACTCATAATTCATTTCTTCTTAATACACTAATATATTTTTACACACAAAAAGTGTAAATGTTTAGAAAATATTGGAAATCTCATTAGGTCAAGATGCGTGAAATAAAAGGAAATCGTAATACTAAAATATAATTTTTCATTAAAATTTTGCAATTGGGTATATTTAAACTTTTCGGTAAATATCCAATCGTATAGTAAACGTTTATAAAGAAAAAAAGCCCTTAACTCCACTGCAAACACTGTTTTATGACGTAACATCCTGTATTTAACATAACAAATGACGTACGCCACCAAAACTGTAAAAGTTCCTTAAAACAATTTCATAATCCCAGCCTTCACACCTATAAAATGTTATCAACCTGAAACCCCACGCAATATATCTAACTTGAGGCTTTATAAGGAAGCTCGTAATCCAGCTTTGAAGGGGAGGGGGGCTGGAGGGAGTTGCCTGGCAACAAAATCCAAGTTGTTTAGATCAAAAGTTTATCGTACTCACAAAAATCTCTGTGAGTGTTGAAAGTTGAACAAGTCATGTAAATAGGACCCCCCTCTCCAAGTAAGCCCACTTTGATATTCGATGATGCTCGGTGTAACATCGATACATCATCAAAGAGAATGTTTTACAATATTGCCATTGAATACGTGTGTTAGGGGTATGTTTTTGTACTAAATTTGTCACCTATGTGTACAAGTACAGAAGATAGACAATTGGGCCACAGCTAAAAAATATAAGTCTTTACGGTCAATAGTATTGGTCTTTTGACAAACATTTTATTTTGTTGAGCTTATCATGGTAATGAAATATTTTGCTGAGATTATTAGTGGAGTGACCGTATCTAAAGGGTTAAGGTGGTGGCTTTCAATGCACCACCAGGCTCGATTCGATTCCTGGTGAGAGCAAGTTAGAACAGTATTTCCCCGTGCCACTATCGTGGTCCGGAAGTCACGTTAAACGCTAGTCTAATAAGCATACGTAAAAAAGGTGCTTGTCAAGCATGTGGAGACGACTATATAGTTGTTGATTAAGCATATCTCCCAGATAAGTCATACTAATTGTTTTGTGTTACTATTATATTCAGGGGTAATATTAATAAAACTATATAATTATTATTCTTTATAGGCAACCACTTGAATTCATTGATATTTCTAAGTGAAACCTTACGCGATTTTTTTTAAATTGTATCACAAAGTAGAAGCTTCCATAAAGAAGAAGAATACATAGGTTTGCTGACTTACATACACCCTATGTATACGTCATAAAAAAGGACCTAACTATAAGAGCTTGGTTAGATATCACAGAAAGCTTAATCAATATCTTATTGCGGACAGACAGAGTACCGAATTAACTGTAGAAATATTTCAAAAATATATAAGTGCAAAATATTGTACAGCTTTACACACAGATACACTAGACACACAATACTACACGTACAGTGGTATTGACCCACCCACTCACCCATACACGTACAGTGGTATTGACCCACCCACCCACCTATACACGTACAGTGGTATTGACCCACCCATACACGTACATATGGATAGTGTAGTGAATATATTATTGCTATCATAATGCAATATTTGTCTGTTGCAAATTAGGGTAAGTATTTCCAAAGAGAGTGTAATTTGTACTTCAGCAAAGTGAAAAATTAACAACTGAAGGTTTCACCTAACCCTTCAAAAACTATTTATTTTGATCAATACTAAACCCAGTATCAGCATTCTATTAATTTTACTTTAAACATATTCTCTAGTCATAAATACAAGAAAGAGACATGCAATTGTCCTATGAATTGTTGTGCATTTTTTTAGTATAATTCTTTCTGACCAATCCTTTTATTCATGCTATATATTACACTACCATACATAATTAGAATTAAAATATAGAAGTATTTTAGAGGTATATATAAAACATTTTATTATTGATAATAACAATAAACATATGCCTATTTTGATAACAAAAACCAAGGCATCAGACTATACCACTACTAGCTCTAAATACATAATTCCAATAATATTATAACTGTAGGGATCGTTAAGGCATAAGATACAGACCTTAAAATCATGTAAAAAAGTTAGGGGGTACATTTATTCTGTTTTCATTCTTTGAGTCGTAATTATTTTCTTCATTAGAGCTTGAAGTTTTATAGATAGTGAAACTTCGGATCTATAAGTAAAACTTGGACGACAAAAATGACAATACAAAACGTATTTTAAAAGTTTTAACCCCGAAATTTAAAGTCCTTACTTAAAGGTTGAAACAGCCAAATATACCAAGTTAATTTTAGAACTTATTTAGAGGTGTCAGAAACAGGTCGCGGCGGCGAGTCAGTCTGACTATGTAAATATGTGTTCTCCACGATGGAGGGCCGTCAGCAAACAACCATGAGAATGCGATCCTCCCACACAACACCTCGTGGGGCAAGTGAAGTGGATGACCTTGGCTTGTAATGAACTGGACTCAACGCCTTCGGCCTCGGCTCCGACCTCATCTGCTCCCCTTTGATCATTTCCAACTGCTAACAACCATTATGACGGTTGATCCATCATTACACTCTCGAGCTGTTGATTAGTTTTCGAATACCTCTCTGACTGTTTCATCCATCGTAGATACTGCGCGAAGTCACGTCTGTAAAAATACCTAATATAGTGTCAGATAGTGGAATGTGTAATTTATTCTGATGGAAGTACTGATCAGGAATTCAGACGTATTTGCAGAATTCGTGTATGAAATTAAAAAAAGTGAAAATCCAGTTCCAATTGTTTAATTCCTTTTTAACCTCCCTAATATTTTTATATGAAGAAAATTGTAATGGAATCAAAGTTGAATTATTATTATTTTTTCTTTTTTAATAATTGAAAGTCTCATTTATTTTCAACCAATATCAATGCCGTTGTATGTATTTAGCTGGGTTGGTGGGTCAATCAAAACCACCGTAAATACAATGTAGTTACATAAAAATAACAACAAACCAGAAAGTTATAATGATTCATAATATTATTATAATAGGGGCAATATCATTAAAGATTGACCATGATGTATTCATATAAAATTTATAAGTTTACAAGATAAAATACTTATATAATTCATATAGGCCTAGAACCTTTTTGAAAGAAGTCCAATGATTTTGTTTGCTTAATATAACTTGCACTTTGAGGATGACATATTTCCAGTGATTTTTCAATCGGACCTTTCCTTGGAAATCCTTTTATAATGAAAATCCGTAGAAGTGATATATCATAAGAATCCTTTAGTGAAGGATAAGCTGTAAATAAAAAAAAATTACTATGACATCTTATTTTTTCCTGTTTCCAGTAACTAAATTAGCGTTCTGAAGAAAATGCGTAACTCTGGACGTTAGATAATTGTTTTAATTTATTAAAACTAGCATTGAATTTATGTTTAAATAAGCTTTATCTGGTACCATTACATAAAAAAAAATAAAAATGCCCAACTGAGTTTATGTTTAAAGTGGAGGTACATAAATTGTTACGTAACAAATCAATATTACATTAAACAAATTAATATTAGGATGGTTTGTTTGGTAAAAAAAAAAAAAAAAAAAAAAAAAAAAAAAAAAAAAAAAAAAAAAAAAAAAAAAAAAAAAAAAACATTTATCCTTTGTATCCAGAATAATTTTCACTAAACTAAGCGAAATTAAACTAATATTTTTCTCGTTTGTCAGTATTCAATAAACGTTTAGAATGGATTTACGTTTATTACATCACGAAGAAGGCAATTTATAAGTAAATTGAGGAGCACGACAAAACGTTTGCAATTTTCTGTTTTGATATCCATTTATCCACTCAGTGTATGGGGGAAATGTTTGGCTTGCTGGATATTGCTCTCTGTTATTGAGTTTTCCACGGTTATGAGTTCCATTGACTCTGAGGAATGCGTAAAGTGAACGAGAGGTTTATTAAAAACTATTGGCAAAGTCAAGCTAAGGCCGGGCAGGCTCCGGGAAAATATTGAGCTTGACAATTCTCTTGAACTATTATTACAGGCTACGTTTGACTTTATAAACAAAATAATAACCTAGTATAATATTCATAACCATCGGAATCATAGTTAGTAACCACTATAAACGGTTATTATTTTAGATATGAGACACCAACACTACTTTGCTCGTATTTTGAGGCGAGAATCAGTGTAGTATGGGTGTTGATTGTGGATTGCCTGGTTACTAACTGAGTTTGCCTTATGCTGAGAAATGGCCATTTATATATAGCCCAACAGCCAGGGCAACTAACAGATCTACATATTTACGTTGAATCCGAACCACGTAGTATTGGTCTGGTTTTCAGATAACTGACAATCATTATACCCAGTTATCATCTCTACACAACATAAAACACTGACTACCACCCAACATGGACACCCGGACTTGAATAGTAGTGTGATTAGTAGTAACCATTGAGTGGACGCCATGTTGGTATTAAGTAGTCCGAGTATAGAACATAATTATGGCCTAGAATCTCCTGAACAATTCTGTTACCCCTAATTAGGGGGGTTGCAGTACTGCACTTTAAGTGCCGACTACTAGTAGTGGTGATATTTACAAAGCAATTGCTATATTACATTATCTTTAGTATATGAACGGTCATCCAAGATAGCATTTGTAATCTGCAATTAATTATATAATGTACGTTTATTTATATCCAACGTTCAGTTATTCTTGTATTCTGTATTCTGTATTCCAATAATCTTGTATTCTGAATGTAAGTATTGTAAAACTTAAATTTGGGTGATTTGCTATAACTAACGACACATAAATAGTTACACAATCAGTTATATTTATATTTTTCTATTAAATGTAGTAATACTTTTCGTACACGATTCTTTAAGAGTTGTTCAATAGAAATATAATTTAAAATAATGTAAATAATAAATAAAAAATTTATAAAGAAAACAATTCATTGGTAGCACATTCGATTACACGGCAAACAAATTCAAACACTCATCTCAACTTATAAGTTTAGTTATATAACATAAATGTCATTAGTTTCTCTACCGAAAAAACAAAGCAAGTGATGATTGTTACCAAAAGATTATTTAGCAATATTCAAATTAACAAAACACATTCACCAAGTCTTAGCGAATATATTTTACATTGAATATCTCGCTAACACATTTTAAAATTATTTTTTCATCATTATGTGGGAATCTCTCATAATTTTATAAAACATTGAGACTCATTAAAAACATCCCGGAGATTTAAAATGAAATAGTCACCCCTTTTTAGTCATGAATAAGTATAACACTTAGCATATAACTTAATGTACAGATGTTGTGTCTTTCTGTTTTAATTTGGAAAAAAATTTACTTTTGAATTGTTTTCAAAGAAATATGGTTACTAACCAACATGTAATGATTACAATATATTTTATGAGTCTCTAAATTTTACTTAGATTATCATATCTTGACTGACATTAAACATATTTTTACAACATAAAACATTTACCAGCCTAGGAAATATATCGGGTAGTATTTTATATACGTATTTATGAATTTATATAAAATATAAAAACTAACGACACAAAATATATCTAAATATTTATATTATAATCAATGTCATGCTCAAAAATCTGCATCACCAAGACGAACTCAACTTCAGTGTAATGTAAATGTATAAGGTATTGTTCTCTGAAGGTGTATATCACGTAATCATTCGTTATTAAGACGCCGATTGGGGAGCTGTGAGTGAATATGAGGGGGAAATGAGTACGATGAGTGAAGATGAACGATTCATTCTTCTTTGACGGTTCAATTTACCACTGTACGTGTGTGGGTGGGCGGCTGGGTCATTTACCACTGTACGTGTGTGGGTGGGTGGGTATGTCATTTACCACTGTACGTGTGTGGGTAGACGGGTGGGGTTCATTCATTCTTAGGTTGACTGTTACCTAGAAAGAGCTACTGATAATAGCCCAACAGCCAGGACAAATATAGGCCCTGCGGTTTTACGTAGAATCTAAACCACGTAATTTTGGTCAGCTTACTGAAAAGCACGATACTCAGTCTTCTGACCTATCATCTAGATTCTGACCAAAACCTAGCAATGTACACCTCAGAATTCTCTAGTAATTTCCATGTCGACGGAAACCATTTAGCAGACACTAATTTGATAATTTATTTGCACTTACATATACAGGTTGTGACAAAAAAAGTGCACTGACTGCTCGGATTCTACACCTAATGAAGAGGAAGACATTAAGAGCACATTTGTTTCGAATTCCACTTAGTTAACTGTCCATATTTTTTCATTTTAAAAAAACATTTGTAACCCAACAATCCTTTGGTAATAAATTAACCATTGAGTTATCTTTTACCATTTTAAGATGCTTGCAATTTAACATTTTTCACTGATAGACTACTAGTTTTATAAGATATTTGGAGTTAAGATATTTAAAGAGCTACCAATTTGAAGTGGCTGAGAATAACTCATTGAAAAATATTTGCTGTCCAATAATGGTGAGGAAAATGAATGTTAAAATATTTCCTTCACACAAGTAGTTAAGGAAAAAAAAAAAAACACAAGTACTAAAATAAAGTTGGACAGTACACAGGGTAGAATAAAAATTTAAAAAATAAATAAAAATGTCTCTAAATGAGGTATGTAATCTCAAAATAGTAGCCAGGATATATTTTTTGCAATATTATTATAACTGCAATCCTAAAAACTGCAAGAATACAAAATCTACTGTGATTAACACTCTAAGGCAACCTATAACATGAAAGCCATACAAGAGACGTCAGAATCAATATGTTTACTCGTGAAGAAAAGACATAAGACTCTACCTTGACGAGCCATTGTATGGGGTGAGAGGCGATCTAGGGGCGCTCCTTTCAGTAAATCACACCGGCCTTCAGCACTTCCACCCCAGCACGTCCCCGACAAAAGGTTCGGTCCTATTAGACCTTTTGGCCCACCTAATCTCAGGGCCGATACGGTCCTCAGGCAATAAAAACTAATCCCTAATATGACAGACGATAAGTGCTGTTTCTCTTCCTCAGCCGTTGTGCAGCTGTCGAACCCTTATCATATCGTCTGTCAGATGAAGGGGCGAGTTTTTAATGGTATTTTCCCTAAAACTCTAATATAAATCCAGGTGTGTGGTTAATTATTCAATTTATCACTTAACAATTGTTTTAACCTTTTTGATAAATGTATGGAAACTTATTAATGAATGTATCCAACGAAATATAGGTTTAATAAATAATAAATTAACAGAATGGACTATCAATGAATTAATTAGCCATTCCTTATCACTGTGATTATTTTTCTGTTCACAGGAAAGTTAGCTTGGAAATTATACATAATTTTTAACATTACCGTTAAAATAGACTGTATAAATGTAATACCCCAATAATACCACTAAATTTAACTTTTAATACCGTATGATTTTCTTAAAGTTCTATATATTATTTTTAATTTGATTTTAATACGTAAGAACGAATTTAAGGTTTTGCTACCGTAGTATTTGCTACAATACATCCCTAAAAAGGTTTGACGACATACAACATTGATATACATTATACAATATGTTATTTAAGTCATAGGTGTTTCGATATGTCGTAACGGAATCCTAATATCGTTTTGGAATGTCTTACATAGTCAAATATCAAGTATACTAAAATACAAGTATTTAAGTACAAAACAACCCTTTTGGTAACTAATTTACAACACGCAGCTTCTGTGACTGTTTTAAAGCTTTTTTAATAACTTTAATATAATTTATTTCATAGAATATCTAATCGACATACATATCTTAATTATATTTTTTAAATAGTAAATAGTTTAGTTTGAAATAAATTATGACGCTGAGCAGAAGAAGTAAACTAAATGAAACTTCAGTGAGGAAATGTGAAACTCAATTAAAGGTAGCTTACACTGCAATAAAGTTTTACTTGAAGTCGAACGAAAAGAAGGAAATTAATATAAATTTTATGAACTATTCAAGCATACATTGAATTTGTTGTGACAGTGACTGTAATTATTATATCTTATATCATGACTATATTATCTAAAAATATATGATTTCCATTATTAGAAATTATTTTTAAGTTACACAAAATATATTAGCTAAAATAATAGTCAAATTAATATTTTTGTAAGTACAAATGTAGGCTATTTGAACTGTTTAGTTTAAAGTGTACTGAAACACATTCTGAGATATTATTTTTAAAGTTACTTCTGATTTCCCGTATCTTATGGAGTTAGCAAATAAAACACCGATAGTTAAGTTTTGTATTTAATAATATTTTCTGGGTATTGCTGATTGTTAACATTTTAATATTAGGTTTTTTTTTATACTATATTTTATCATAGTTGAGAGAGTTTGTAAGAAGATCTAACTAACTAAAGTGTCTACCCTAATCTTAAAGCACAACGATGTCTAAGGGTTTTCTACGTTAACACGGTTCATTTAAATATGAGTGAAAATACACGTTGTAATTGTTTTTTTGTAAAATAGTAAGTAAGAAATGAAGACGGCAGGAGTTTTACATTAATAATGGCTCGATGATTGCTATCGACGTGGACACGACTAGTTAAGTCTGGGGTGTCCGTGTTGGGTGGTAGTAAGATCCAGATGTATTGCGATGAGAACTGAGTATAAGGCTTGTCGATTAGCTGGAAATCGAAACAATTCTTGTGGTATGTTCCTTCGTTGCCTTGGCTAGTGGGCTATTAATAAATAGTTAATTCTCAGGAACAATCGATCTTAATTAGTAACAAAGACTGCACTTAATCTTTTAATTTCATACCTCTAGGTTTGGTAACTGAATGATAAGTAAGGAATAAAATATGTTGAACGATTTTTTTTAATTTTTCAAACATTTTAATCACTGGTATTCAACAAATTCACCATCCGTAAACAATCCAAAGCTACAAAATAACTTTTGATTTACAGTAGAATTTCGAACTATAAAAACAAAAAACAAAAACATATAAACGGGCATTAAGAGCTTGGTTTTTAACCAAGATCTTATTTTTAAAAAGATATTTAAGACTTTAAATTTTGAGTGTTCAATATTTGAAGTGTTTAAATTTTGAAATAAGAAGTACTCAAATACTAAATAATATATCAAGTTATGGCTACAACAATAGTGATTTATATAACTCCAATAAACATGGGCGAGCCGGTGGCCGAATGGTCTATTGCGTCAGGACTTTGAGCTTGTGTTAGAGATAGCGCTGGTTCGAATCCGACCTAGACTGAAAGATTTTCAGTAATATAACCTTGTACTGTACTGGTTCGCTCCCTTACTCTGTCTGAATAAGTTCCTCGCACAGAATAGTCTATGAGGAATAGGGCAGAGTAAGGTTAAGGAGGAGATCGGTCTCTCCTTAAAAAAAAAAAAAAAAAAAAAAAAAAAACATAATTATAAAACCGAGTTCTTTTCGAAAATAATTCTAGAAAACAACTTCGTACATTGTCTAAGTACTCTTCCACACGATATTAGAGAAATTGCAAAAATTTTGTTATTATTAGATGATTAAAATCGTTTCTTATGACTAAAAATATTCTTACAGTGTCGGGGACTTTTGAAATAATATACATTAATTATTTTAACGTTTATTAGTTAATTTAAGGGAATTTGAATAAAGTTTATCTGCTTTATTTCATGAAGTATACTTTGTCATAAGAAATAAAGTGTGATTTTAATTTAACCATACAAATTACTCGATAAACCTAACCCCTCCTCAGATTGTATTTTTTTGTATTGTTTTACGACTAATCATTGAGGTTACATACTTGAACTTAAATACATTGTTATTCAGGCAGTTATTGAAAATAAGTTCTATAATAAGTCTGATTGTACATACAATTTACATAATATCCCAGTTTCAAATATTACGTTATGATAAATTCCAATACACAATAGAGTTTTCAGATCGACAACTTCCTCACTATATTACTGAGATAGATCTTTCTGGAAAGCTGGATAGAATACATTTATTGCTTCAGATAATTCAATATTTCCACTCGATCGGCGCCAACACTCGGGTGTCAACAATAGTTTCGATAGGTCGAGGGTAGCGCTACACTTCACCGGGCCGGCGTTCTACTCAATAGCTGACTGACAAAAACATTCTATTATACTCCAGATCTTCTCAATCTCCAAAGGGAATATAATCCTCGCCGATATGAATGATATGACAGATGATATGTGTTGTTTTCCCACTCATCCGCAGTCTATTCAACCCCGCGTCACACCCTCTTCACCGCTACTTAACGTCATGTTCAATATCCTGTTGTTGATTTTAGTTTTTTTTTTGTTCGGACACGTGCTCTATAATTTTACTAAATAAATCATACAAGGAATTATAGTCCCATTAACTTTTCTCTGCATTTGTACGAGGTTTGTATGTGTTACCATTAAATGTTAGTGAATATTGTAGGTGGGCAGGGTGGTGGGGTAGGGAGGGGTGGCAGGTAAAAGGGGTAAAGGGATATATTTTTCTATATGGCATACTAAGGAAGATGAGCAAACCTTACAGATAAGAATCCATTTGAATTTACTGTAAGTGTCTTAATTATTTTTTTATATGTTCAAAGAAATCATAAATTCTAAGTGAGTCAAATAATACACAGGGTAGATTAATGTATATTTTTTTAAATTTTTCATTACAATAATCTTTGAGATAACTGATACTGCTTATTCTCAAATATGTTATCTAAAAAATAGTAGGGATTATATTGTTTCTTTTTTACAACATATAGGAGGCTTTTAAATTTGTCTTAATTGATAATGTATTTCTCTAAATAAATAAGTTAATCCAAGTAGTTCATGGCGTCAGGAAGTGTTTCCTGCGTTGAAGTTAGCGCAGGTTAGAAAACGGCTTGGTATATGTATAAGTGATATTTACCCTGTAATCTACTGATTTCCTCTCTTACTCGGTTAGAAAACTTATTTTCTAGCGTTAAAATACAAAATTATTTTATTGCTAACATCAGGAATGGCAAAACAATTTAATGAAACATAAAATAATGACAAAACACATCTTCTTTAATTTTTATTTCCTTTTCCCTTATTACGTTTTAATATATCAAAACCTGGGTTTGAGCGTTTACACACTTAATATTTCTTAGTTTTCTCATTTAAATTACTTTTACTTGTAGAGAAGAAATATGCTTTTGTAGAAATAATAAATATAATTAATTAATTGTATACGCAATAAACATGAACCACACATTAATAATCGTAAGTAAACGACTGAAATATTACAAAATCAATACATAATTAGAATAAAATATTGATATAAACCTGTTTTAAGAACTAATTGGAAAAGTTATAGTTAACTTAGTACACCTCTCAGGCAGAAATTTTTATTAAAGTCTGGGACAAGTTTAAATGAGTTTAACATTTCTTTGGCTAAGTTAGATATGTTTCATTCAGACCACTTCTTCAACTTCGAGACGGACTTGAATTAATCTACATTTAGCCTAAGGTAAGAATACATTTATTCCGCGCGACTTATTTTCGGAATAAATTGGTGGAATATATTTTACGCTTTAAGTAACTTAAATTATTCTTTTTGTTTAAGTTACTAACAGAATTTTTGTGGATAATTACATAAATCAATATAAAAATGATCTACTATTAAATATTGGCTAGTTATGTTTTTTATTGGGGGATATTTTTATACTCATCTACTTACTGATCACTAAAATAAAATCAGTAATGTATCTGTTTTTGATTTATATGTCTTCCCGCAAGATGTATTCAATTTCGGCATATATTTGGGCCTAGTTGAAAAAAATAATAAAATAAAATAAAAATACATTTATTGTATTCTTGTTAATAATCAAAATGTTTCATATGCCCCTAATACATATTACATAACCAAAATATAAGTAAAAATAATTTTAACACATTCTGAATATTAGGGAATAACGAAAGATTTAAATTAGTGGTATAAATAAAACAACAATAATACATGTCTAAGTTATTTGAAGATAATTAATGTGTAAAAACATTCATTTGGGGTATAGAGGTGAGATTCATATCAGTGTAGTAAACAGTATTAATTGAAACCACTTTTACAGTTTATGAAGAAAAAAAAAACATTTTGTCCTCTAGATGCCTGACTATACGCATAATAAATAAAACAGTACATGTCTTAATTATACATATTTTTGCTTAATACTTTGAGCTGTGAGTGTAATTGAAATTAAATAATTTTACATATTTCTACTATAATTTTATTATTATTTACTTCTCTTGCAAGCTTATATGGTTCTGCAGGATTTGCGTGAATTTACTCATCCAGTGAAGTACCAATGGTTAGCTAAATTTGGGATTTAAACTTTGCCCGACGTTCTGGCCCTTAGCTACTGAACCCCCTCCCCGTCACAAAAAAATTCCACAGTAAATTTTACATGAATAATTGATGTTTTACTTTTTATGGCATGTAATTAGTATATTTATTGAACGTGTTCAAACATTATTCACTACTTTGAACTGTAAATAGTATTTGCAGTTCCAATAATAACAAATAGTTCAATGTAATTTAATGGCGTATGTGTTGTAATATTATGTTTACATCAATGCTTTCATGTCAAGCAATATTGACAAATAATATCTAACGATAAATCCATTACCATATTAGGCCAGGAGCACAAAATCAGATCCGTGTTTCTCCCTAATTTACACCCTTTGTATATTTAGCTAATTGGCAATTTCATTTCGCAAATAACATTTATCAAAGTGCTTTTGCAAGAGCTCTTTGTAGACAACTGGTGGGATGGAGATTGGTGGCGGGGGGGGGGGGGGGGAATTTTCACTGAAGAGTTGAGCAGTTTGACAACAAAAGGCCCCGTTCATCGACTACCCCCTCCGCCGGGACCGGGACCGTTCAAAGCCCACGCTGAGCGCTGTGAGGGGATGAAGAATCCTTCAACACGAGGCCAATTAATTAATTCTTTTTCTGCCTCTTGGGTTTGGAGGACAGTCCTTTATTGCCCTCACTTTGTCTTTGCCCTTTCTGTTCAATTGTGAACTGGCCTTTTATTGCAAACTTTTAAGTGACTCCTGCCTTTCATTTTTATTTAGTCAGAAAAATTAAATTTAATTGACGGTCATTTACTTGCACTATTATATTGTTCATAGCTCGATTGTAAATACTTGATTTAAATTTCATGTTATTATTAGACCAAACTTGCCAATAAATATTCCAACTGGGTTTTTTAGATCATATTATCCCCTCATCATCCCACTCAGTTTCAAAATAAGAGCCCTCCAATAATCTAAAAAGTGTATATATTTCTTTACCATTTTGTTAATGATAACCAGTTTTAAGAATCCATGTCCATAGTTGAATATTTTCTTACATTAAAATCAAGCAAAATCATCTACACAATTTAAAATTCCCTTGTTAATATATTCTTATAAATGATAACAAAATATTTTATATTATTGAGTGAGCCTTGTTGTACCCTTCTTTTAATAATTAATACCGGGCATAAATTATCTCTTACCACATGCTTGTTTTGATGAGAGATACTAAGTAATAAATGTCACTGACTTTATTTATAAAAACTATAGTTTATCATCATTGCTTTGGGAAGTTAGATTCGTAAAAATAAGAGTTTCAATACCAACTTTATTACCATTTCTAAGAAAATTAAAATGTATTATAGAAACGCACGATAAGAATTAGATTGTAAAATTGTATGGGCAGATTACTGATTTTTTTCTTTACAATTGCAATTTATTCTTAATATCATTAAATAAACTTATTATTTATATAATTTCACAATAATTTCTAGTATTTTTTGTTCCGAAAAGGTTGACATGTGATACTATGACACAAACAATATGAATAGATCTAATATGCATGGATGCATATTTTTTTTTTTTTTTTTTTTTTTTTTTTTTTTTTTTACTCAGCAAATAAACAATTATTTAGTATTCTCATTGACTGGTAATATCTCTTTTTATGTCTATATGGGAGGTGGTTGAGAAAGTGCTTAAGAAATGTAACAAAAATTATTAAAATATAAAATGAGAGCATGTTGAATTAGCAGGGAAGAAATAAAATATTTCTCAACATTACATTAGTACTTTTTAACAAACAATTTTGAAAAGATTTTCACAATCAACATATTCTTACTACCCTGTATGTGTATAGGTGGGTGGATGGGCCAATAACACTGCACGTGTATAGGTGGGTGGTGGAATGTTGGAATAAAAAAAAAAAAAAAAAAAAAATGGAATAACAGATGGTTTACTATAGATGCATTTCCATGTATTCCAGATTTAAACATAATTCTGCACAAAATGGGTCTGGTTGGAAGGGTGTGTCTTCATGTGTCTGGGCTGGTGGGTTGGTATCCAGCACTGTATGTGTATGAGTGGGTGAGAAGGAGTTATAAGTACTGTATATGCATGGGTGGTTGGATTGGTCATTAGCATTGGTTGTGTCTGGGTGGGTCATCAGCACTGTTTGTGTCTGGGTAGGCCGTCATTACTGCCGTCATTATTTGTCTTGATGGGAGGTAGCTCATCAGCACTGTATCTGTACGAGTGGGCGAGGGTGTCATCAGCACTGTATATGCCTGGGTGGTTGGATTGGTCATAAGCACTGGATTTGTCTGGGGGGGGGCCTTATTACTGCCGTCATTATTTTTCTTGATGGGTGGTAGCTCATCAGCACTGAATCTGTACGAGTGGGTGAGGGTGTCATCATCACTATATATTATTGGTTGGGTGGGTCATCAGCACTATAAGTTACTGGTTGGGTGGGTCATCAGCACTATATGTGTGTCTTGGTGGGTGGGTCATCAGCAATGTTTGTGTCTGGGTGGGTAAGTGACACAAGAATGTGAAAGTGTGTAAGTCACATGAGGGAGCTTCTAACAGTCCAGAGTTCGTACATAATAGCAGTCTTACGCTAACATCTTCCTTCACCTTTACATCTGAATAATATAGCTTAGTTAAAAAAAAAACTTATTTTATCTATCTATAAATTTAAATAACTACCACCATGGCTTACCTAAGTCTTCGACTTCACAAGGTAGGACTAGTGTATCACCTATGACAACCCTGTAAGTCTGTCCTCGTGACAGGAACCTCGGGATAGCGTTTGATGTGAGGTCTCGATCTGAAAATAATTCAATCATTTAAGACAATATTTAAAACAAAATGTTATGCCGATAAAGGCATAATAAAATAGACCCATCATGTTTTATTATTTTAAAAATGTATTGTGGACCGAATTTCATTGTGAAAAAGGATTAATATTTTCTAAATTTTTTAAATATGTAAATAAAAAATCTATATGTTAATATTACACAAATTTTACTATTGACATATTAATTTCTCAATTGGATAGTTATCCGGTTCAACATTATCTAGATAGAATTGTGCGTAGCACAACGTATGTTTTGTGTTTGATTTATAAATATGATTTAAATATTATCACTGTGAAATATTTTAATGATATAACACATTTAGAACCAACATGTACACTTCTAATAATAGCTGTTTGCACTTTGCGTATATTAATACAACAATAAAACTTAAATAAAGTCTCACATTAGAACTTAATTGAATATTAGGTGTCTACTAATAAAAATGCATAGAATATTCACGTATGGGGAATGTGTTGGCTTGGCCAATAAAGGCGGTAGAGGTGAAGTTGGCATTCAGCGCATATCTGAAAACCATCGCTCTCAGAGGCATGCCGAAGCGGGGTTTTTAATTACAGACGTAGAGGCGTAGCAAAAAGTTAATTACAAATATTCCCGAGCGATAAAACAAATATAGTGCCTTCACGCCTTCAGCTATGAGCCCAATCATGTCTGTGTTGGAGTGGAAACATGGCATAGCTAATAATAAGAAAAACACATTACCACTCGACTGTGAAGAATTTATGTTATTAGAGGAGTGCAAATTAAATTTTAGTTTAGCGAGGGCACGTCCAGCTCAGGTAATTGACCAATTGTGTTTGTTTTATTTTATTTATGGCTATGTTGAATACTTTAATTAGTTTGTTATGGTAATTTAAATCAATTTAATAACTTGTATATTGAGTCAGTTTAGCTTTCAAAATAGTAATTTATATTTAATTATTATTCATCACATAGAGAATTTATATTATGCATGTTGATATACCGGGTGGAAAAAATATGGAAACACTTTCACAACGTTATTTTTTTCCATAGATAATTTGATAGTTTAATTTTTTTTAATAATTGTGTTCCATAAAGTATATTTTTTTATAAGAATAATTCAATTAAAACCGTTCAATCGCAGATAAATAATATTGTTCAAATTAGTTACTTTGACATTCAAATCACCTTACTCTGGAAGGGATAACACTTTCGAAGTTCGGTTTGTAGCAATTAATTTATTTTGAATAAACGTCCCATTTGATACCAAACTTGACCTAGGCTTACGTTGAAGATTTTCGTTCAACTCCTCGTGGGCCGTCCCCCAAAATATGAAATGTCGTTAATGGCGTAAAAAAAAGTATGTACTTTCTAACCGTGATCATGTAAAAGTTATATATTGTTTTCTATTGTTGTCGGTTTTCCTATAATCTGTTGTGTTCTTCAATTATTATACTCAGGTGGGTTATTATTAGGTATGTTATTGTATCTTGATTGATATAAACTGCATTTTCATTGACTATTTTTAGTTAGAAAACCAAAATACCAACTTTATCCCTCAATAATTTTTTATATTAAATAACAATTTTGTGTGCATATTGCTGGTAGTAATTGCTACATCATTCTATAAAAAAACATGTGAGTAAATTAGACCGTATGTAGCACATTTTATTAATGTTTAAAAATAGAAAAAAACAAGTAACAATTCAACTTTCAAAACTTGTACTTCAATACTTTTGTTATGCATATATTCTGTCTTTAACTTTAAAAAGTTGTGGAAAAAGGGGTATTTTAAAGATGTTAAGCAAGTAGGCCCGAACAAAAGTAGTTCAAGAATTTTTAATCTAGCATTAAAAAAATGTAATTCAAAATTCTAAGTATAATGTTAGAATATCCCAACAGTTAATCCACAATTGATAAAAAATTAAAGCCAAGGATTAAAAAAACTGTGTTTACCTGTTTGGATAAACATATTTTAATTTCCAACTTTCAGAATTAATCTATTTTTGCCTAGTTAAAGTACAAGTATGCCGAATTTAAAATTTGCAGCTAATCTGAAGGTGTATAAACACTTTTTCTATGTACAAAATCTAGAAACGGCCTAATAATTGTTAGATACTGGGTAAAACGCTTATGTAAACAACATATGGGATGTTATATTTTATAAATAATTATAATGTACAAACAATGCTGTTTTAAATATTTATTTAATTTTAAAGTCATTTAAAAATTCTAAATAATGTAACAATTAAATTATTTCAAAAATATTTTTATCTTTTTATGTTTTTAGTTTTTACGAAGATTAATCTTATTTTTAAAGTAATAAAAACTGAGGTTTTTTATCGGGTACATATTACAAGTTAACGAAAAATTAGAATTGTAAATATTACTTCAACATTAAAAATGAAAATAATATTTAAATACCTCTTTTTTACGTATAAAGTAATACAATTGGGTTTAATATTTAAAATTGTTTCCACACTTCCATTTAGTATTATTGATTTCAGCAAATTTTACTAACAAAAATAGGGCTAACTAAGGGAATTAGATCATTTTATATGCACATATAGAAAAAAAATGGTATCATAACTGTGGATTTTAATAATTTTGGACACCAATCTTGATTGAATATAACAATATTCAAGTCAGCTAAAAACAGAAAAAAACTGCACGATAAACATGAACGTATCATGCACTCACCTGCCGAGTGCACGATGCACGCGTGCAGAAGCCATAGAGTAATGCGGTGTAATGTGTCAAGCCATTACCAGCTCGTGAGGAGTGCTCCGTGAGATCGTGCCGAGATACTGTTGTGTTGGCCGGTCAATAATTGAATATACCCCGAGCCTGGGCGTGACCTCCCTGTTGGAGGTATTACCTCGCCTTGTCTAACCTTCATTGTCCGTCTCTCACGTGGAATCTGAACCACGTATTTTTGGTCTGATTTTTAGTTAATTGACAAGCCTTCTACTCAGTACTCTGACTACCACGCAACATAAACAACCCCGACTTCCCTAGTACTGTCCTCGCCGATAGGAGCCATTGAGCGGACGCCAAGTTGGTTTTAAATAGCAACAGAGCGTATTACCTTTCGCCTACAATGTCCACATCACTTTGTCCCCCATTACCTGGGGAGATCACATGTGTAAAAGTTATAGTTTTCATCGTATAAATATACATTAAAACAAATTATAATCAGTGATAAATGTGACGAACTAAAATTTGCACTTTCAAACTTAAAAATTCATAATCAAATTCATTAATTCGGTAAATCTGCATCATATATCATCTATTGGATCAAATAAATGTTATTTTGTACTGTTATCAAACAAAAATATTGTTAATAGTTTCCTTGTTGAGAAAACGACATTTTATTCAAAATGACATCACGGTATGGTCATTAAAATTTAACTAACCACGTTTTAAGAAAATTAAAATGTGCACGTATTTACAATGAATGCAATATTATATTCAGAAATACAATCATTGTTTCTGAATTGTTTGTATTGTACTGTAGGTATCAGGGATATATGTTGGGGGAGCAGTGCTGTAACCCAGCTACTTGGGGACGAATGTTGAGGAGATTGTAGGCAATAGGTTAGATGCTCGGTCCTCTCTTAATACCGACACGGCGTTCACTAAATGGCTGCCATCAATGTGGACACTACTAGAGATATGTGTTGTATCCATGTTGGATGGTAGTCAAGGTTTAGATGTTGCATAGGGAAGAGAACAGGTGTTTGGCTTGTCAGTTAGCTCAAAATCAGACCAACGCTGCGTGGTTCGCATTCCACGTATATGTAACTTGGTTGCCCTACAGATCCCTATTGGACTATTAATAAATAACTCTTTATGAGGAACAGTAGGCCTTAGTTAGAAACATTGACAACACTCATTCTTCTCATTCATCCCTAATATTCACCCATATCTTGATCATCATCGTCTTAACAATGAATGAATGGAAAAATTGTTATGAATAATTACTTAATATATGCTGTTGAAATGATTAAAGTAAGTCATTTCTACTAATGAAGAACAAATCTAATTTTAAATGAACTTTTCGATACGCGCTTAAAACCATTTTTATAAAATTATATACCCCTAAAACGTATCCTGTTTAGTTAAAATTGCGCAATGTTTTTCTAAGCAGTATTACCATGTCACTTTAGTATATTTAAAAAAAAAATTAAAAATATGACATTTATTTGGAAATTATGAATTTAACAGTCAACTAAACTTTATCAGACTTTTAAATCAAAAGTATACAGTATAATGGGTTCATATTTATAAAATCACAACATTAAATAATCAGGTATCCTTAGAAATCGATTGCGAATAAATTTTTATTTTTATATTTACATAGTGTAGTGAAAGTGTAGTATGCACAAAGCTTTATATTTACTTTTTTTGGTCTTATAAATTAGTGAAATAAAGCTATACTTGAAATACATAGAAACATGAATAGTTACGGGATTTAATATTAAAATGGTGTACATTTTATTATTATAATGATGGTTATAGTGGCGGGTTTAAATGTTAAAGTATGACTATATTATTGTTACTCATGAAGCGATGGATCTATTACATTATTAAGTGTTCTTAAGCGCAGAGAAGGCAGATATTAAAGCCGGAAAGTTGTTTAATTCATCAAAACTCCATTAGAGTTTATATTCCATTACCTTTACGCTACGCCGTAGTTTATCTGACAAACTTGGTTTAGCTGTAACAGGCTGGAAGATCTTTGATTCCGTTACGTGTAGTCCTTTCTGAATGTTATGAATTGGAAACTCCTGTTTTGCTCCAAGTACCACAGACTAAAGTTTTACGACCTTTTTATAATAATATAAGTACTTGTATTTATTTCAGATCTATCTAGGTGCAACATATTTTTGATTACGTAGTTTTTACGATGAAATGTTTAATTAACCATTATTTAAGAATAAGACGCCGATCTTAGAGATATGAGCGTGTGATGTATGTGTATGCTCATTATTACTAACTAAGGTCGACTGTTCCTTTGAAAAATCTATTTATTAATATTCCGATAGCTAGGTCAACTAAGGGACCTACATCTTTACGTGGAGTCTGACTGCATAGTATTGATAAGGTCTACGTGGCCACCAGTTTGACAAGCACTACCCTTACTTCTCTCCCATACAACCTCCGGCCCTGAATACCATCGAACATGGACACCTCAGACCTCTATCTTAGTGTTAACATAGATGGTAACCATAAAGTGATCGCTATGATGGTGTTGAGATTGATAACAGAGCCTAATAACTACAGTCCCAAAAACACTTAATGCCATGCTAGTTAGGTTACCGTACTACGCCCCACTGTCGGGTATTATTCCATAGATTATTACAAAACAACAATATACTATATCAATATACCTTCATCTACGTATTTGGGTGGGCGGGTGGGTCAATATCACTGTTTTTGTATAGGTGAGCGGTTGGTCAATATTACTGTACGTTTATGCGTGGGCAGGGAGGTTACTGCCATTGTAGATGTGTGGGTGGGTGTTTAAATACTACTATAAAAGATATAGTTAGAAATATGTTACAATATTATTCAAGTTTGTTGCATTTTAGTTTATTAATGTTAATTTTATAAGGTAGTAAAATACACTTAATCTTCGATTTTGGATATTTGTTTAGCGAAAAACCTTTTAAAATTAGAATCTACACTTTCCGGTGACAACCGCTTCATGGTACTATCTAAAATATTTACAAAATGACCAGACGTTTCGCCAATACTGTGGTTTTTCTCTGAGACCACTGAGGATGCCACATAACAGTATGGGTGAAACGTCTGGTCATCTTGTAAATATTGTAGATAGTACCTTGACGTGGGTGTCACCGGAAAATGTAGATTCAAGTTATGACACAGGCCGCTTAAGCCTGTTCTAAGACTTTTTAACGTTATTTTATTACCTTAATGCGAGTAAAAATAAACAAACAAAGAAACAAGTGAATAAATCTACTTAAATACATAAAACCTATTTATGCTTTATTTATACTGTATATAATCCTTCAAGGTCTAATGCTTGTTATTCAGCTTGACATTAGAGAGTACGGTCTTTTTGAATAATAAGGGAAAGGTTTTAGGTAAAGTGGGTGACAGGTGCGGGAAAGACAAGGTGTATATAATTAACATGAAGCAGTCACGAGATGTGCCTTTACATTAGGGAAGGGAATGCTGGAGAACCCTACCTTTAATATTTTACCCACCCTGAATGTGTTTCCTGTGTACTTTCGCATTTAACCTACATAAAACATGAACCCGCACTTTGGACCAGGCCAGTTGTTTTTTATATCTGTGTATAACACAAAACACAGCTAAATAGTGAACTTTGCCTTATAGTTAGTGTGCTAATGAATGAAAAATGTATGTAATTAATTTTGTAATGATTAAAACTGTCAATCTATTTATCGTGTAAATCAATGCTTAAAATAAATCAATTAAAGGTAATATTTTTATAATTAATGGAATCGGATATTTTGAGACAACATTGTTTTTTAAGTAATGTGATATAATTGAAAATATAGTTTTTTAATAATACATATATGTAGAATTCACAAATGTATGTGTGTTTTGCGTTTTATTCAAACTGCTCTTCCCTGACTACCACCCAACATGGACTCTCCAGACTTCTGAAATATTGTCCACGTGGATGGCAACCATTGAGAGCCCCGGAGCTTACAGCCTAAAAATTCTTACTTTGTTTGGTTCTTTGTATTTTTACCCATATGTAGAATAAGAAAATAATAATTACAAAATTTGACTTGTAATAACATATTTAAAATCAAGGTAAACGAAAGGCCTTAGTAATTTATCAAAAATCATAAAATTCCTTCAAATCTCATGTTTACCTATATCTCAACATGTCTTATTAAAAAATTAATATTTTTATATAATAACAAACCTTTCAAAACATATTAAACTAAATAATGTATGTTAAAAATATAAAATTACTGAAACTATCGAACATTTCGAAAATATATTTTGAAATAATACGTTGTTTTCTATTTCTTTTGTAACTTTTTAACCGAAACAATATATATATATATATATATACATACATATATATATATATATATATATATATATATATTCATAATAGTACTTTCTTCATAATCAGTACATATTTCAGGTTTAATTTATAAAACTGCAGTAAAAAAAATCAATATTTGTTTTCAATACAAAAGTGTTGTAAGATTAAAGGAAAATAAATATTCAGTATTTACTATAACAAATAAAATTATAATAATACTATTTACAATATATTTCTTTAATACAATTCAATAAAATTTAAATTATTGGAATTTTTAAGTTTCTTTTCTACAAATTATATAATACATTTCTTAGTTATATCTATTCAAATAAAGTCTGAAGTATTGTGAACGTTGTTCGTACATCAGACCCTACAAAACACCGGATGGGTTGGTGTTCAGTCACCCGGAAAATCCTGAATTCCAGTATAGGGTTAGAATCGTGGAAATAATATCTCCTATCCTTTGTTTTTCGGGCATTGTTCTGACCCTTTCAGTTCAGAATTGCTAAAGCAGAGGTCCTAAGTACTCATGGATTATACAATATTCCCTGGACTCTCTTGTGCGTGAAAATTATTAGGGTTGGTTGTGCTTTAAAGTCCATTAATTGATGGTGTCAGTATTGTTAATATTTAATTTGTAATACGCAATTTGACACACATTTGTGTTTTTACATTTGGAATGTTTAAATAAATTTATTTCCATAACAGAAACTGGCAAATAATTTAAAAATGTTACTTGTGTTTGCTGATATAATTTATGTTTTTGATAATTTAATTATTTTAAAACTATTTTTAAGATAATTGGGATGTAATATCTAAAATGCCATTAACCCTAACAGTGGCAACCAACCAATTTTCGGTCGATCGTGCGTTGATGAGTTCAAGTTACACTGGTGACTTAATAAATTATTTAAATTGAAAAACTACGTAAACCATTCGAAAGAACAGATTCCTTAGTTGCTATTTCATGTATAAAACATCTACTAGCAATTATTATTTACAATATAAAAAATAAAACAAAACGGTAACTTTTGATTTTTCAGTTTGCATCACCCACAAAGCTAATCAAAACTTCACCGGTCACTTATTATTGCTACGATGGTAATTGAAATTCCACCTATGGAATGGTATGAAAGGAATATATAACTTGGTTATCGTAAGTTTTTCGCTATCTTGTATGGTTTAGCCATAGTGAAGGTCTTTTTCTGACCTAGTATTTTATTGAATTGGTCTATAAAATCAATGTAATATACTTTTCAAAACAAATAACTAGTTGTTTATATATGTTTTATTATATATTATTTGTAATAGTAACAAATAACAAACTCAGGACTCAAATGTTAATGCGATGTTTGTGTTTATAAACATATATTTTACATCCAAAGTGAACATTTATCTATTTTTATTTAGTTCTATTTTGTGTTTTTATTTATTATTTTAGTCCTGTGATTACTTTACCTGAAAATAATTTTTTTTCAAAATTCTTTACATGATGTCTCATAAATATACTTCTATGCTATATTAAATTTATAAAATTGCATTTAATTAAATTATATTATATAAAAAATTCTTTCATTAGTCATGTTACAAAATATTGCTTTTGTACGTTGTGACTAAGTGTTTATTGGAAATTGGTACCCTTTTAGGAATTCCAAGACCCTGTACACAATTATTACTAATATCCACAAAAATATTTATATACATTCTAAATTTACTATAAACTTTCAACATTTTGCATATCTTGAATTTTTTTTGATAAATATTTTGAACTTTTTATATTTTCTGATCACATAAAACTCACCATCGATTTCAAACATTTATAAAAAATCAAATATATAATTTTTACAGTAAACCATGTATGTTTTAATTTTAATTATATGATTTTCTATAAGGCAATATGTTACAAACAGGGATTTTGTAAATTTTCAAATTATTTATGAATTTTGAAGTACATATGTACATTTTTGAACATTTTACGTAAGCCGACTATTTCACCTATAACTCGGGAACGCTTATGAATATTCCAAAATATTTCAGTTTTGTACGTAGAAAAATAAATTTAAGCTCAGTTGTATTTGATGTTTTTGGGAAATAATTTATAATTTTTCAAGAAGTGGCCTTTTGAAATTTACATTTTCAGGAACGTGAATTTTACATTTGTACAACCCATACAATTGTTATAATCAATATTATTTTAGATGTTTATTATAAAAAAATGGCCATTTAGTTTTGATTACAATGATATATAACATGATATAGTATTGATAATATTACTGTTTATGAACGCTTTTGTTTGGTGCCTGCAAATCAATCAAAGAAGCCTTGCCACTGAAGAGTTTTTAGCCTGCCACTGTTAGGGTTAATTTTATATAACGTTTTTTGGAGTTAACAAAGTTAAAGATTTTAGACAAAAGCTGTTTCTCTGTCTGTATCTAATAGTCTCCTTAGTAATTCTATTGACAATCTTTCCACTCATGTACAGATTATTTTATATTTTAAAATACAAATGAACGTCACTCGACACAAGTTTATTACATTATAAGTTCAACATGTAAAATTGTATGTTGATAGATTTTTGTTAGCAATGTGGTTTTATTAAGAATAAATCTACAGTAGACCTTTTAGAACTGTTAACTAACGATATTTATAGGGCACTCAAGGGTAACAGGGTTGTTATTGCAGTAACAACTGATTTGAGTAAAGCATTTGATTTAGTTAATTACGAAATTTTACTAAATAAACTAAAAGATATAGGGATAGGAGGAACTCTTCTGGCTTTCTTTGTTGACTACTTTAAAGATAGGAGATTGTGTACTTCCATAGGATCAGTAATTAGTAATAGTTTACTACAAACTTGTGGTCCAATACAAGGAAGCATAATATCACCTACCTTATTTAATATTTATGTACATGACTTAGGGCACTTAAAAATTAAGAGTAAAATCTTACAATATGCAGATGGTAGCATACTTTATATAAATCATGATACTGCCATTACTGGCATGTCATTGGTTCAAAATGATTTAAATTTAATTACTTAGTATTTATTCAATAACCGTATTAAATTAAATAGTAAACAAAAACAAATGCTATAGTTTTTAGAAGTCCTAGAATAAATATTGATGATGTGCAAAATAGAAACATAAGGCTAGTTTGCCATAATCCTGATTGCTTTGTCCAACCTAATAATTGCAGATGTGAAAATCTAAAATTGTGTAATAGTATTAAGCACCTTGGCATAGACCTAGATTATAATATGAAGTATAACTCACATTGCTAGAATTTCCAACAATTTTAGAATAGTATTAAATAAGTGTAAGAAATTGAGCTGCTACTTTACAATAACAACTAGGCGGTTAATATAATTTTCACTGGTACAGTGTATGTTCTACTATGGGATTTCTCTTTACTATTTAGTTCCTGAATATATAATAAAAACAATTAAAAAATATTGAGAATAACATTTTAAAAGTATTCTTTAATGGTATGCTTTTGAATATTCTGGGAATAATGAGTTTTGATTCACTGGCTAGACTCACAGATTTATCCAGACATTATTTTGATAATAAATATAGATTTTTACCAAACTTACAATACAATCTAAGACATAGACAAGTTTTGTTCAAAGACACAACAATAACTATGGAAAGGTAATTTTAGAATACAAAATACCATATCTGATTAATTCCCTACCTAGGGATATGCAAAATTTACTTAATAAAAATCAATTGACAATTAAATTAAAGAGATGTTTATTAATTTACATTATTAATTAGTTAATTACATTTTCTTTAGTAGTAATGTTATTAAAAGCAATAAATTTATATTAATGATAACATTTTTAGTTTTTCGATCGGCAATCTAAGGGTTACAAATAAATGTACAAACAGTAAACAAAATGTAACTTAAAGAATTAGGTTACCAAAACACGATATTAGTATTCACTCACACGAAAAAAACACACACACACAAACCAGATTTTTTCTCTTTTTTTCATTTTTTGGGTTTTATTAGACAAATTAATGCTTAATGTACAAAGTGATATACGATTTACACCAAGTAAGTAATATATTAAAAAGAAAATAAAAACGTGATTTAAATAATCGGCAATGATTGACAAAAAAGACAGAATTGAGTTTTGACAGGAGCCAGTCCTATATTGATTTCTACCAGCCGGGTCTTGTCGATGTCTACAAGACATGGAGAATGTCATTTTGTACTTTGGCCGATGTCGGTGGAATTTCTCATCTCAATTGCTCCATCACATATATCATAGATAATGATTGTCATTCCGTTGAGTTGATTTACATTCGTTAAGTTTAATATTTGTTAATTATTCAGTGATATATTGTTATTATTTATTTAAATAATTATGTTGTTATGTTTTTGTAATTTATTTGTTGATTTTCAGTTTTTTTCTAAAATATTTATTGTTAGAATTTTTATTATTTGTTATTGATTTACTATAGTTTAAAACAATGTTTGATGAATAAATTTATATTGATTGTACCGTAGATAATTGATTATGTTTATGTTGATGAAACTCGAACATACCAGTCGTGATTCAGAAGAAAACTTGAATAGTGCCAAAAATACATGGACATTAAAAAAAAGAACTTTATATCAAATTTAAAAGAATTTTTAATTAATCTGTTAAATTAACTGTTAATGTCGTTTGTTTTCCCTTCATTTGTCTGTAATGATGGTTTTAATAATCTTTGAGAGTACTTTAATTATTTATTTAGTAATTTATATAATTGAAGTTATTATTGTTTGTTACTGTTTCAATTTGTTGTTGTTACATCTATATTTATATTATTTAATTTAGTTGATCTCTTAAATAGCATTTCTTCTAAAGAGATTATTATAAGATGCAATGTAAATTCAATTATAAAGAAAATAACAAACTATTTTTAAATTGGAATTGGTAAACCACGTTAACTTCCTTAGACCAGAGGGAGTCACGGTCGGGAAACTCATGACTGACTGTAAATATCAAAATGGCGAATATTCACTTTATCACTTAAAAGCCAACCATGATGAGTACACGACCGTGACAAGTACTAGTATAAGTAGCGTAGTTGAATACCAACGCCATTCTTTGTGAAACCCTCTGGTCTGAGGAGGGTAAACGTGCTTCACAAAAATCGGTCACCAAAGAAGTTATACATTGTAATAAGTTTATGTTGTGTGACGTTCACTTATATTTCCACCAATACGTCATATGCTTTTAAAGAAATTATTTGTTTATACTATTGTTTCCTGCTTTCTCCCTAAGATATTCCTGTTGATGCAGGAAAATACATAACATTTAGTTGCTTTTTTAACAAATAAACCAAACATGAACTATTTTCTTAGAAAAAGACAGTCGTGACATCCTCTGGATTACCTGAAAGTTTAATACCTGAAAGTTGAATCTTCTTTCATGGACTTTGCATTAGAAAACGTAATTCGTGTATTACATATGGAGAACAACATTTCTCATATATCCATATACTAAACATAGGGAAATAATTATATTGAGGATAAACTTATCATGAGTTAATCACCCGTACCCCCTCTTACATTATTTTAATACTAGAATTATATCATAATCGAATATGTATTATCATATAAGAAAATATTACGTTAATAAGTATATTTAAAGTTGTAAAAAACCTTTCCGTTTCAAACATGGACATCTTAAGTGTAAATCAATCAATAGTCCAGTTTAATACTTTTGAAAAAATCACCTCGATATATTTTGTTTTTTTGATCAAAGGTATTCTCATAGAAAAAAAGGACAGGACTCCACCATTCCTCCCCAAGATGCAACAACTACACCGATTTTATGAATATAAAAAATACTTTACATAAAGTAAATTGTTTAGAAAATGAACTAGGAAATGTTTTTTTTTACTCTAGCAGTACTTTGTGACTGCCATGTACGTACAATTATCTGCTAATATATAAATTAACTAACACTACATATAGTAGCAAATTTAATACAATTCAATAAAGGTTTAAATAGTGGTAGGAATAATAATGATGAATATTTTTAAATTTCAGAAATATAACTCAACGTATAAATACAAAACTACAAACTTATAAGCCGGTCGACCACAGGTTAAGTGTTAGCGAGATATTGTTTAGCCCCAACGTTGACTGGCCAAATAAGACATTCCTTAACTTTATTTATAACGAAAAACAGTTGCTAAGCAACAAAATAAACAATAAAACATAAATAACAACAGATTTAGGATCTTTTCCGTTATACGTATACCACTATTTAAATATATTGAATAATACATTTTAACCATTGTTTGGTATAAATAACGGAACACGGTATTCAATTTATTGATTTAAAACATGTTTTCCTCATTTTCAACCTTTAGAATCCCAATACATCGAGGCCGCCCATATACATCGCGCCGCGGCAGTTATGGTTAGGTTAGGTTATTATATTGTAGAATGAACCTGTAATTTGTAAAAACATTCTACAATAGGCTATGCTAACCTAACCTAACCATAACTGCCGCGGTGCGATGTATATGGAAATATTTTGGGATTGCTGACACATAATGGAAAAGATCCGACATTAAATAGTGGTATACGTATAACGGAAAAGATCCCAGATTTAAAGTGAAAAGAAAGTTAATTTCAAATAATCTACCAATAACAGTTGTAGAAACATTTTTTACATTGGAGTTAGCGTTAGTATACGACTTAAGAAAGGATTCCAGCTATATTCTGTGAAATATAATTTCAACCCCTTCAGCAATTATTACGTGATTTTTAAAAAGTTTAAAACAAACATACTTAATATAAAACATAACGTTTTAGTTTAGGGAAACATTATTTTTGTATAGTTAAAATGCCAATATTCTTTTCAAGGTAACTGCAAGTTATTCATGATAAGTAATGAGGTAATACAGGGGTTGGTGGGGGGGGGGGGTAGGTATGCTACTTACTCCTGGCTAATGGGAGGCTAATGAAGACAGAGATTCCCATGTTGTAATGAATGATGCGAGCACTCTCTCATCACCCTCTTGCGATCGTTCCGTAATGGCTTTGCAGAGGGTTGACTTATGGTCAATAAGTCATCATAAATACAAATTTGGCAAAGAGCTTTACTAACTGCAACATACTAATTTTGTAAAGTTCAAAATGAACGTTTTTACTGGTGTTTATTATTGAAACCATTTATTAGAGTATTTTTAAAAATAAAAATCACATATAATAACACAAAATAATTATCGGACATAATTTTCAAAAAGGATATTTAAATGTTTTTCCTATAATTGAGATTGGTCAAAATTTGCAAACCCTAACCCTAATCTAGTAGTTATTTTTACGACTATTATGAAACTTCTATAAAACTGTAGAACTCCAGATCTAATGTTGTGGTCCACTACAGACCCAGAGTAAACAGTTCATAGTTGTAGCTTAGTATTAATATTACTTAAATTGGGGAACACTTTGTACGTGTCATAGATGTTGTTACCTTGTTTGTAAATATTATGTGTTAGTATGGGTATAAATCAAGTGTTTGCAACACAACAAGAATGTCTCATTAGTACGAATGCCGTTAACAAAAATTATGAACTCCTTAACAAACCCCTCTGACCTGAGATTGATTAACGTGGTTTACCAAAATAAATCACTAATTACTTTAAAAAAAGATATTTATAAGTTGATCACTTGTTTTAAGTTTAATATAAAACGAATTTTTAACGTGCACCAAACTATGAAAACAATGTTTTTCTAATATATCGATTTTAATTTTTTATTAAAAAAATAGCTTTGTTCAAGCACGACAAAATAAAATAAAACAAAACAAAAAATATAATGCTATTTCTCCGTATAAGATGAGATAATATGGAGAACAAACATATTGTATAAACTACCTAAGCATAATGAAATGTAACATTGTTTATTATAGATAATTAAAAATAGCCAAAAGACCAGCTGTAATCAAGCTCACCACGAATAACAACCTCTTTATTAAGAGTAAACCGATTTCCATTAGAGCAAGCACTGTTGTTATTATACACAGTATCTAATTAAAACCTAAGTTATACTAATAATAATGTAAACAATGCAATATTATCGGATATACATTGTTTGAAAATACTGTGGATTGTTGTATGTTCAATGTTCTAATTAGTCAGCTGAAAATGACCCGAGGAATCAGATACTAATATGGATAAACGTACAAATTAATTAAAAAATACTAACATTCTTAAGGGCATTCAAGTTAAAGAATCACCATAGCGTCTAATTAAAGAAAATATAATAATATTACAATTGGTATATAGATAATTTTATACTTAAATAATGATAAAACACATAGAAACGTTATAAACATCACAAGTATATGTGTCATATTTTTGTATCTTCTTATAACATAATTAATCCTTTATATTTATTTATTAATAAATATTTATTATAAAATCAATTTAACTTAAATTATTTTTAATTAGAAAATATTCAGCATTAAACATTATTATGAGTTGAAAAATAAATTATTAATCGTATATTAATCACTTTTAGAAAATTACAATTCAGAAAATTTAACGAATAAATTAAAAAAAAAACTCAAACTAACTAATAGTGAGTTCTGCATTATTTAATATGAATAGAAAACTCAAATAATTGTTTAATTTATTATTTAAATTTTTTCAAATTTAAATTATTATTATCACCTAGGACTAACGTTTATGAAGTATCTTAGAATAATCTTAGGAAAACCATTTAACTTTAACTCTAAATAAATCTACATTAAAATATTATTTTAAACATATTACGTAAACAGGACACAATAGTAGTACCATTTAGTTTGTGTATATAATCAACTATAGTTTTATAGTAGTGTATATAATCACTTAGAGATAGTGGTTCCTTTAAAATGTTATGAACTAAACGGTTTTCTTAAAGAAATATTCTATCCTACTAATTTCATTATATACTTTTATGATATACAAATTTATAACTACTAATGTATTTTATTGGTTCATTTAAAACTAATATTTTAAGTTTTTAATGTTTGTGGATATATATTATATGTTAATAATAGTGAATATACAGGGTGGACAGAAGTTAGTGTTAAACAAGTTTTTCTGGTGAAACTACCACATATTAGTGACAAAAAAAATGGAAATATTACTATCTTCACCCCAACCATGTTTAATAAATAGACATTTATATTGTTTTTTTTAATAAACATGTTTTATTTTAGTAAACCTTAGTTTTCACCACTATTCATTCATTAACATTTTTTCCTTTTTGGCATGTTTTTTGAAATCTACATAACATTTTACATAGGAATTCAAGGTAAAGAAATGTTTTATTGTGAGTTTATTATAAACAAATATGTGACAAAGAGAAATTTTAGGCTTTTTTAAAAATAAGTCACAATATATACAGGCCGAGGACTTCCTTAAAATAGTTACTGAAGAGAGGCCAATAACAGAAAAAACTTACCCGTTTTTTAAGCTTTAAAATATTGTAATACAACTGAACTGTCATACTCGTCTTTTAATGGTTAATACAGAATCTATCCTGAAAAACAAGGTTAGCTTAAAATGCCAAGGGATCATTGAAGTAGTCAAAATAACATTATTTTTTTTATTCACTACAGTACGTATGTTATTCACAAGATCAACACCTAAAAATAATGAAAGAAGAAAAACACAGAAAATAATGTAATCTACAGAGTATGCTCAAACTGTCTGCCTCCGTTTCTGATGACGCTTTCTCATGGCCCTGACTGTCACATTCACAGTTAATTTGTCTCGCACCTTTTGGGCAGCTACCTGAATTCTGTTTCTCAGTTCTTCTTCTGAGTTCAAAGGGGCTGAATAAACTTCATTTTTCATCATCCCCCAAACAAAGAAATCCATAGGAGAGAGGTCAGATCTGGCCGGCCAAGGTATGGTTCCAGCGCGACCTATCCACATAGGGTAGTTTTCCGTCAGCCATTGTCGCACATCATGGGTGAAATGAGGGGGAGCACCGTCTTGCTGGAAAATGATGTTGTCCCTCTCGTTATAGTCTAGACCAAGTCTATCCAGAAGTGTGGGCAAGGTATGTTGTAAGAAATCTAAATAAGTTTGACCGTTTAAATTTTCTGGAAAAATGTGCGGGCCTAAAAGTTGATTTCCGATGACACCAGCCCATACGTTGACTTGGAGACATCTTTGAAAAGAACTTTCTCTGGACACTCTTGGATTTTCTTCGGCCCAGTGATACATGTTATGCGTGTTCAAAACGCCAGCCCTAGTAAAGGTAGACTCATCAGTGTACAGGATCTTTCTCAAAAAGTGATATTGCTCAACATCACTGTTGAGCAGCCAGCGACAGAACTGTACTCTTGGAGCATAATCATGTGGCTCTAATGATTGAACTTCTGTAAAGTGATACGGATAAAAATTATTTTTATGTAAAATACTTAATATCTTGCCCTTGGAAACACCAACTTCGCCGGCAAGTTGTCGACTGCTTGTTTCAGGATTTCGACGAACTAAATTTAGAACTCGATCATCCAAGCCTACATCTCGGAGAGCAGGACCTACTCGTTTGGCTGCCTGTGAACACTTCCTCTCTCCAACAAACGCTGATGTAGCCTCGAAAAAACTTGAGTACTAGGCACTCTACGATCTGGATAACGTAATTGGTATTCTCTTTGAGCAGCCAGTGCATTTCCGTCACAAAAACCATACACGAAGTGCATCTCCGCATACTCTCGCGTTGAAAACTCCATGACAGCTTCTAATCTACTACAAAATTAACAGGAAACAGGCTACAACAGATAAGGCCTGCTGGAAGACAAATTAAAACCGGAACAACTTTGTTTCTATGCAGTTCTCCCCTTTTGAATGTGGGTATAAGAGAAAGTGGACTTTGGATGATCTGATAAGATTAGTATTTGTGTGGTATTTACTAAGCTATGTAAAGTAATTCACTGTTTAAATATGAAATTTCAACATTTATAGGCATTTACCTTAAATTTAAACTGTATTTTCTTCAATGATCCCTTGGTATTTTAAGCAAACCTTGTTTTCCAGGATAGATTCTGTATTAACCATTAGAAGACGAGTATGAGAGTACAGTTGTATTACATCATTTTAAAGCTTAAAAAACGGGTAAGTTTTTCTGTTATTGGCATCTCTTCAGTAACTATTGGAAGTCCTCGGCCTGTATATCTTGTGACTTATTTTTAAAAAAGCATAAAATTTCACTTTGTCACAAATTCGTTTATAATAAACTCACAATAAAAAATTTCTTTACCTTGAATTCCTATGTCAAATGTTGTGTAGATTTCAAAAAACACGCCAAAAAGGAAAAAATGTTAATGAATAGTGGTGAAAACTAAGTTTTACTAAAACAAAACATGTTTATTAAAAAAACAATAAAAATGTCTAATTATTAAACATGGTTGGGGTGAAGATAATAATATTTCCATTTTTTTGTCACTAATATGTGGTAGTTTCACCAGAAAAAGTTTTTAACACTAACTTCTCTCCACCCTGTATAGACTACAAATGTATGTATGTATTTTTCAAATGAATTATTATTTTACTAAGAAGCTTACATGTGGTTAAACACGTAAAAATAGTTTATTAAAATTGCAGCAAAGATATTATTGTAATGTAAGTGGTAATATTTCATTTTTAAATAGTGTAAAAATATAATGTAAATTTACTAATTAATCCTCCAAATTAAATTTAAATTCATATAATTCCAATGAAGTGAAAACAGATCGCACAGAAAATGGAAACACGTAAATCAATCGCGGCGAAGTGCTTAGTTCTATAAATCTCTAACTAATAGGCGGTAGGGTTAATCTGGTTAAAAGATAATGTTGGCCAGTAATAACCACAAATTGCAACATTATATTGAATCAACAGACCGTGCCACCACTAATGGCCCTTGAATGATTAGCGACTCGCCGTGGTCCCAGTTTTGTGCTGATACCGAGTTGAGGTATTCATTAATTTGTTGGCGTCAGCAGTGATTTTGCAAAATGTCAAGTGAATTGAGCCCCAGCAACAGTTTCATCGTAATTGATTTCAACGTTTTATAATGAACCCGAATAACTACCCTTAAACTAATTACATGTTACAGAAATTAGCTGAAAGGAAATCAGGATACATTATTCCAGGGAGAAATGAAATGATTTAAGAAAACCTAATATACAAAAGACAACCAGTAAATGTCATCTTTTGTTATTTAGGAACTATTATATATATATATATAATATATATATATATATATTTGTTAATAGTAATTTTTTATCGTAGAGACTAGTGTAGGAGATATTAAAAATTACCGTACAGAGAAGGTGTTATTGATGTATGTTTTCTGGGTCAAACTATGTACACTATATACAACATCAGGATCCGACGCTTCGGTCTCGTTGTAGAGTGCCATTTCAGTAATACGTTCTACGTGTGCTAGTGCTTCTATGTAGCCCTGAAGACCATTCTACAACGAGGCCGAAACGTCGGCTCCTGATGTTTTACATAGTGTAAATAGTCTGACCCAGAAGATAACGATAGTAATATTGATTATATTGATCGTGGAATCTTCTCCAGGAAAATTAGTGCTTCGTAGTTTCTTAGAAAACAACGTTTACCTTGGATGGATATAATTTCTGTGCCAACAGATGAACGGTGGGACTAACTGAGTATCAATTAAGGTAGAGGAACTCTTTACCTTAAATTTAGAACAGTATATTCACCGCATTGCATCAAATAATCGATCAGGCACCACCTAATTATCACTAATCATTTTGTAATTAGTGGATAAGTGTAGTGCAGGCGCAAGGCTGGGGTTTGCCACTTAAATCAGTTTCTTATATTTAGGTAGAATTATACCCACAGTAAGCAGTGTCTTTGGCCGGGGGGTTATGATGTTGTCACGGCGTCAATCAACATCTAGCGTGGCTGTTTCTTGGATGGGTGACTGCCTGAGCGATCCCGTCTTTGCACGCAACCCTCCCTCCTGCCAGGCCACTGGTGGAGGTTCAAAAGTCATTTATAAGCTGTAAGTTCCCAGATTATTTGCCATAGAGGACTTCTTGGTTATAACCTCACCTGGTAAAGACTGTCTTTAATTTTAATGGATAGTGAGTTTAAGTTTGAAAATAAACCCTTAATTTCACCTGGTAAAATAAAACCTTCCTTAACTTTAATAGATAGTGGATTATAGCTACCACTGTAAAAGTGTAGTGAGATGTTATATCATTTGAAACTAAACTCTTAACATGTTTAATTATAATACTAACACGAAAAGGATTCAATAAGTTAAACTTTAACTATTACAATGAGAATTAGTTAGTGACAAAGACAGACTTTCTCTTTTAATGTCATCAATCATCAAAGGACGTTGTATTTTATTTTAAACTTAACCATGAGTCCATATTATATTTGCGTGAAATGTTATGTTTACAAGCACTTTCCCCTCAAAAACTTCAAAGATTGTTTCTTTCACCCACAGTACATAAAGTATATCACACTCCTGCCCACTTCCTAGTAATTCCATAGAAAAGAAGAATAGTTTCTACATTTAGTTCTTATCCATTTGATTACCAATAACTCTAAACGATCTACAACGAAAAAACTATTTTGTAATGTTCGAAAAGATAATTTTCAAGGTACTAATTAAGATAAAATAATCGTGAAAAATAAAACAATTGTTAGGTCTACCTAAACATTATAAACATATATATGATAAGAACATATTTGATTTGTTATTTATTGAGAATCTTTTACAAACATGTCATATGTGCCACTTCAAACTTCTTATAAGTATTCTAATTAATTGGTTAAATTTATTACTTATACAATTAATCCTTAGAGTATTTATATTTTGATGTAGTAAAAATTATTACATTTTCTTGAACAAAACATTCCTTTACATATAACTTTTGGGTTTTATGGCAAAATATGCACAAAGAACTTAAAATATTCCTCTTATCATTTGCTTTGTTTGTACAACCGTCGCTGTTATATTTTACATGTATAATTTGGAGACTTTGAAGTCGGTTTGTTAGTTTAAGATTCATGAAGTGCTCAAAGGATGTTTTATGAATACATGCGGTTTCTAAGAATCTTGAAATTATTCTACTTGATTGAGACGTTACTTATAATTGAATATATGATATACATTTCTCTTATATTATATTACTCTAACTACCCCTGATTTGGAGTTAAAATTATTAGTTTTTAGTAGCTATAACTATTCACATTTTTTATAGGTAATCTGTAGAAACGATATTTCCAATCGTTCCTCCACCATAATTTGAGTTGTGAATAATTCCAACAGGACATGAAATAAAAGTCAATTTACCCATATTTGTTATCAGTGTCATTAAAACAGTAATATCTAATATTTCAAAATTTTTTTGAAATATTAGATGTTAGTGTGTTTCGAAAACTAACACGAAAAATAATCTTAGAACAGTGTATTTTTAACTGGACCTTAAAAGTGTTACAATATTTAGTGATATTATGCAATAACGTAATTTCAATATTATCAACCTAAACTATCAATAAATTTAATTATACTGAAAAATAAAAAATTTAAAAATACATTACAAAGAAGCAACTATATTTGTAGGTGTTGAAGGAATACTGTATTTCATTCAATATATTACAATTTGTAAGCTATCAGAAGTATTTAAAACAAATGATAATATAATTAAATAATTAGTTTACTGTGGACTTTTTACAATAACAACAGACAAAACTAGACAGCATGACAATTTTATTTGAAAAGCAACAATAGTTATTTACTAAAGCATATTAAATACACATTTGACACAGATTGCTTTTAAATTACTTTTCAGCGCAATAAATTATTGAAAAATATTTGTATTTTCCCAAGTTACAATAATGACGCTTTTACACGCATCACTAAGCATTCTAAATATTATAGATTTCAATTAAAATGTCATTCCTTTGAAAAACAAACGTACACAACAATGACACTGTGTGTGTCTATAACTTTTGGCTTAACTTGTAAATGGAGTAGTCCAATTTAGTTTTGTTATATTATACCATAGAGCTTTATGAAAAGAAATGTATGGTTTTATTTATTAAACATAGATACTTGGTTATTTTTCTCTTTTTTGGAATTTAGCTGAAGCATACATTTTAGGGACATGTAACCTTTTTTGTTAAAAATAGTAAAAAATATTTATAATATATCTTTAAAAAGCATAAAAACTTAATCTGAGAGGTAATTTATGTTTCAAATAAAATGGTTTGATAAAATTCAAATTATTTTTTAGTGACAAAAACTTAAGTTCATAAGCAAATTACATTTTTACTTTAGAATTGATATTGATATATATTAACTTTAAACTTATAAAAGTTACTTGCTTTGTAGTGTAGATAAACTAACAGCAGTTGTGATTTTGCTGCATCCATCATTAATCAAAAATGCCATAATCTGATATCAGGCTCATCAGTATCAAGACACTACCACGTTGTTCGCCGACCCAGCTTGTCCGCCTGACCCTCCCACCCGCTGCGGCCCAACACTCGCTCCTTTGTCCACTCGCTCATCCACACCCTCGCATTCCGCTGATGAACTCGAGCGGCCGTCCGGCCCATTTACATAGAAATGAGCCTATTCATTCGACTATTTGTTGCCTTTTTTGTGCTTCTGGGTCCTTTTCATGTATTCCAGCTTTTTGTTCCTCTGTTGAGGAATGGTGTTTATGGATACTTTCTGTGTTAATGAGGGCACTTGGGAATGTGGCCGGACATGTTTGAATAATTAAGGAAGAAATTATTGTTAACTGGAATGTAATACGTTATTTAGATTCTATCATTGCTTATTGACGCAACCAAGTCGAGTTTATTCCAAATCGATTCCTATCATTACAAGAAATATGTTTCAAAAACTTAAATATTTTTATCCTGGAGCATTCTTTACACGTTTACTTTATTTATAAGTGAAATTCGATCGTATAAATTTTGTATATATGCTACAAACCTTTATTTTGAGCTATTGCATGTTATATTTTAACATTATCATCAATAAAATAATCTCTTCTTACTATACTAATGTTTTTGATTTATAATATGCGTGGTTGATATGTCGTAGGCATTAGCATTTTCGTAATACAATAGTAGGATTTTTAAAACAACGACATTTCTGCTTGCTATTCCATATGTTGTTAAACATTGGGTAATATTTTCAATATAGCAAAATTTATTCATTTTTGTAATGAATTAATGATAATTTCGGCAACAAGGTCTAACTCATAGTATAAAAATATAACCTCTATAAGGAAAATTAATAATGATAAAAATAAAACAATTATAAATAAAGTATGATTAATGTAGTAAATGAGTAAATTGAGATTTACTTATGGTTATAATGCTCTTTTAAGTTATCTTAATTGTTCATAAATAGGACATTTTATGTTAATTTGTGTGATTAAAGTGTTTCTTTATTTGGTACTTGGTTGAATTCGATGGATTTAAATTACACATTTTTAATAATTCCACAATTTTCAATGTTTGATTAATGCATTTTTCAACAGTTACGGCATCTTCAGATCATAGTAACAAAATTCTACAAAGATATTTGTACAATTTGGTTATTATGATCTGAAGATGCTGTAAATGGTGAAAATGCATTAATCAAAAATAAAAAAAATTGGAATTATTAAAAATGTTTAGTTAAAATATTAAAGTGTTCTGTGGTTTAGTGTGATTTTTATGTAGATGTGGACATTTTATTTTATTGTAATAAGTTTATTCATATTTATATAAAGAATTAAATATAAATATGTGTATAGATTTTACCTAGTTCTTATTTTAAATATAAATACATATTAGAGGTATTTCTTTGTAAAAAAAATATAAAATAAATTAGTGAAGAACACATTTTTATTGTAGTGCTAAGACATGAAATGCGTTTAATTGGTTAGTCAATATTTAACTGTTGAAACCATAATGCTTGTACAGAAATATTTCCCAACGTTTAATATTTGATTTTAACAACATTTTTAGAACAAAAAAACTAATTTAGTGGTAGATCATGGAGATTTAAGAGGAAAACCACAATACAAGTTTGTTAGGTACGTGATTGTAGGAAAACGTAACCTCAACTTCGTTAAAGAACCGCGGCGTAGCTTAAACCAGGTTCTCAAGTAGATTAAAAGGCAATCTGAAAGTTTATTGTTCGGCTTATACTCTTGTCTAATGCTCTATTACGTTTCAAGACACAAATAACTCTAAGGAACTGGTTACGGTATATTCATGATATATACGAGTCTCATATTTTATACATTTCAATTTATTTATAAACATTAAAGTTCAGTTCAACTTTAACTTCATTTTGTATTCGCACGTTCATGTTTTGTTACAAGGAGGCGTTTTACTGAAAGCGATTACCATCATATTTTTTTACTTCTATAAACAATTTGTTTTAGATGTTTACTGCCTTGTATTATTACTTAAATGACGCATCGTTACTCAAAAGTGTAGGTACAGATATTTTACGGATAGTTTTTTGCCAGGATCACTTAGTATTTGCCAACTTTATCGCTATTTACCAAGCTTAGCGATACAAATTGGAAACTAAACAATGCTTAAATGAATATATATTTCTAAACGTATGTGATTTATTTAATCTAAGCTACCTACATAGACCCTAAACATAACTCATCCTTATCTATTTATCCTTGTCATTTATATATAACTTTATTTTGAAAGGAATTTTGGGATACATTTTGAAAAATTAATGTGATATAAGAAGTATATGAGGAGCATATACATATATAGTTTTTACAGTAACTAAGAATGTACGGTACTTAAATACCATTTTTACTTTTTGAAATTGAATTTACTTAAAGTGAGTCATCAATCATTTATATGTATTTTTAATTCTCATTTATGGTGTCTACAATGCTTTCGTGATTTACTCTTGCCAGACTTTCCATAACGATAATTAATAAAAACTCACACTCAAAGAATTAAATTAGTTATTTTAGTTTTATCATTAAACATAAATATCAAGTTGACTATACAGGAGGTTTGTATCGTCCTGTATATTTAAATACCAATTTATTTTATGTACAGTACTACGTAAAATAAGATATTTTTTACAAAGTAGATATTTAAACAAATGTCCATCTGAGTTTTCTTTATCAGAAGATATTGCTCTAACTGATATCCATCAGGAGAATGAGGCTAAACTTGACGTTTAAAGAGTTACCCTTCTACTTAGATCATCCGACGCAATAAACAACGTTGTCATTCCAAATGAAAGTTACTGAAATCACTTAAATATATCCATGTGAATAATTTATGTATGTAATTTTTATTATCTATACTCGAAAAAAATACACCAAAGACAACACATTTATGCCGTCGTGTCTCAGCCACTAAGGCTTCGGACTGTGAAAGGAAACATTTAACGTTCGAACCTCCAACTGAGCTAATGGTTGGTACTTCATTTATTTTATGGAGTTCACGCACAGTCTTACAGGCGGCAATAGTGGTACGTTGCTGCTTAGGGAGAAATTTATGAGGAGATTGTAGTTAAGATCTATGCTCGGACGTCTTGATACAAAATGGCGTCCGCTAAATATTTGCTATGGAGTAGTCACAACTAGAAAGGTATGGGGTGTTCATGATGAGTGGTAGTCAGTGTCTGGCTGTTGTGTAGGGGAAATAATTGAGTATAAGGCTTGTCAATTGGCTTAAAATCAGATCACTACTATCTAATTCGGATTTCACGTAAAATTCTAGGACCCTTGGTCGCCCTGGTTATTGGGCTATATTGATAAATGACCCTTTAAGAGCAAAAGTCAAACCTACTTAGTGACTAGACAAAAGAAGTTATCTACACTCATCCTTCATGTGATAATTCATATTTACCTTAAATTACGCACACAGTTTGGTCGGCGTCTCATATCTAAGAATCTAAACCCTACTAAAGCAATTTTACCGACAGTGTGCCAAATTATGCTTCTCTATTTCAAATGTACGGTTCGTGTTTATAGTTATCAAATTATAGTGAATACTCCATATTTATTAAATGCCCAATTTAGTGAACCATACATTTATACTATGTGGTTTGTAGTGTGAAATCATCAAGAATGACATTTAAAGTTTTAATTTAAAATATTTTACTATAATAAAAGCATACGAATTCAAATTTCTCTACAAAAACTAACCCATCTACTAGAATCGGTCTTCACCTATCAAACGTCACTTCAAACGTTACATTATTAATTGACCAAATATTTAAAATAGAAAGCCACAATTTTGGCGTTTTTCGGAGAGAGAAAAGCCCCCTTGACCCGTCACGTCCAGCTTATCGTATTAGGTAACGAGGCCTAAAGGTAAGTGAGACAAGTGCTGAGTGAGAGTCATGACGCTGAGGAACGATCTGGCCTCGAGCAGCCAGAATCAGACTCGTAGAAGCATTCCCAACACCTTAACCCGTCACGACTGGGTTATTGATGGCGGTATGGCTGCCACCTCGCCAGGGGCGCTGACAGCTTCACGCGGCGCCGACAACCCAGTAATCACTTATGCAATCAGACTTGGTTGGTTTTAGGTCTTTTTATTACCGAAATATTTCTTCTACAACCTTTCGTACTCTACATGATTAATAATTTATGTGTTTTTTGTGCTCGGTGACGATATTCACAACTGGTAAAAAAAAGCCTCTTTTATGGATTTTTCTGACGGTAACAGATAAAGTAAATTATTAAAAGCGGATGTTTTTAAATATCTATCTGTTTTAGGGTTACGTGTAGGGGTGGGTGGGTTGTTCAATGCCACTGTACGTGTAGGGGTGGGTAGGTTTTGTGAAAAAGAGAAACCAGTCTTAATATTATGTAAACAATCTAGGTCGTAAAGTTTGTTTGCAATACATTAGCTGTAATTAGACTTTGTCAATGTATTTATCAAGACTATACCATTTATCAATTCTTTGTCAAGACTTTGTCATTTATTGTTATGTCAGGGATTAATAATAATATTAAAATAAACAATATTACAATAGACAATAAAATAAACAATAATACAAAACGGTTAGTACTACCGTACGTTTAGGTATTACCGTACGTATGGTATTGACCCAACCACCCAACCATACACGTACAGTGGTATTGACCCACCCACCCAACCGTACACGTACAGTAGTACTAATTTATTAATTTGTTTTACTTTTGTTTCTACGTTAGGTATAAATTAATTTAATTTTGTACAACATTTTAATAGCTTATATTGACCTTATTGGTTCCAATAGTAAACATGTTCAGTTTTGCATTTTTATTCTTAATATCTCTGAAACTTGAAGGATTTACTGATATTGATTTTCATTCACATATATGGTCGGAGATTTTATGATTTCAGTCATAAATTAAAACAAGTGAAGTATCTTGTTACTTATGAAAACATCAGGCATATTACACGCAACATCTTAGACTATATATGCTATAATTAAATATTAATACCAGTGTCGTACTGACATAATTTTACTCCAAAAATATGTTTAAATTGGTTGTTGCCTGGTGTGGTGCCAAATTGAGGATTATGCTTTTGTTATGCAGCGGGTTTTTCACTGAATAAGACTGTGTTATACATTTCCAAGTCTATATACTACGTTGATATGATACAAAAAAATTTTAAGAAACCTTAAATCTACATAGGTGGTTCTTAAAACCCATTAAACATAACCGTTAAGCCTCATTATACAATGAGGTTCCAAAAACCTTAGTTTAAAACAATAACTTTTTCTTAACAAAAATTAAAACGTTGCTCATTAGTATCTGTTCGTTAAATAAACAAAACAGACACAGGGAGTTGAATTAGTGTAAAGATATATGATGTGATATAGGGCTATATATAAAAACACAGTATTTTCCCTGTAACATATACGACAACATTTTTTCAGTATCAATTAAAGTAAACAGAAACATCAATATATACAAATAATTCTCAGTCCCACTACAAAAGAGTAAATACCAATAAATTTTTTAACAAAACATATTTACGAATGTAGTATTTCTTCTATACTTTCAAGGCGTATCTCTAAAAGATATACAAAGAATAAACTAAATAAATTATAAATAATTTAACTTATTTTTTACACCAAATATCTAAAAACTACAACATTTTATGTATTCACCTATCCTGAATCCTTAAATCCATTATGCCATAAATCTGTTTTTCCTACAGGAAATTTGTATTCAACTTAGCATGTATCTTTACTTTTAAAATAATTCAAGTACCATGACCACTTGGTAGGATACTACAATAATGGTAGGATAATACAAGCAAATTTACTACCAAAATATCCTTCTAGTAAACGTCAAGACATATAACTACATTTTTATTCATTTCTTACTATTGTTCCCACAAACAATTAGATAGATTTAGTATTGATATTGGTATTCCTTATGACTGACGTTTACCTTAAATCAATATCTCAATATCTTAGAAGTGAATTGCCAAGTTACTAACTTAAATTTCACTTAATCAGGTTAATTTTTAAATTATCATTAGATTTTATGTTGACTAGTATGTAATAAATAACTAACTAGATTTTTCCCCACAACATGATTGAAAAAACATTATTTTTACAATGTATTAGGTAATTCTTAGTATATTTTTACTACTCTAATACTAAGTTATATACTTAAAAGGAGTGAAAAAAGAATGCTAGACGCCGAGCCACGTAACAACCGGCAATGCCTCAATAAATCACTCAGTAACGAACCGAGGAACACGTACTGAGGCATTTCTTTGCGCGGCAAAAACTAAGGACACAAGACCAGTAGCGGCTGCGGACCGTGTAATTGAAGAAAGGATGTCAAATCGGCTGTCGCTGTCGTGGAGGGATTTATGGCGGGGCAAAAACGTACCCGGTTGGGACAATTTAAGCCGGTAATTACATGAGATGACGTATGGACTAATTAGTAAGGTACGAACTGGGCGCGGACATATTACTGCAATAATTTATAGTTAAAATATTTAATAAATATTAGTTTTAAAGCTTGTTTATAGTTGCGACCATGTTCTTTTTTTTAAGTAAGGGTAAATATACTAACTTCAATGAAATTGTTTTTTTAATACACATTTCTAATCACATAATAATAATAATAATGAAAATTGACCTTAATGCTAACGTAAAATTATAAAAGTTCAAAGGGAACTAAAAATATCATGTTAAGATCTTATGTTAAAAATCGAACTATCCTGTTTAAAAATAAAATAGCCACTGCTTACATAATGTTACAATTTCTCTAAATCTTCTCAGCACAACAGAAACAAAATGTTATAAAAAGACTGGATATTAGTATCATGAACAAATTTTCATTACAAGTCAAAGTATAATAAAAATAAAAATTAGTATAGTGGGTTAAGTACTTTTGTGATAAATAGGCCAACTTTTCTATCAAAATTATTTAAGAGATAACTATCCTTAAAATAACTTACTTCTATATTGTTAATTTTATACTAGGAACATAGAAATAATATATTTGCGTGAAATCAAATAAATGAGGAAACTCTTTTTTCTCAAGTATATGTGATCATAGTTATGATCCATATTACTATGTTCAGGATAAACTAGATGCTATTTTACAACGAGAAATTATAAGTTTGGTTATACACCAAAGGGCATTAGAGAAAAGCAATGATTAATGTAAACTTTTACAGCGCAACCAGGTTTGAATTTAACTTTTATGATTTATCTGATGATTCAGAAACAATATATTCTGTCTTAAAAAAAAGAATAAATAAATAACTTTAAAATTACATCACATATACGCTTTTGTTTCAACAGTTGAAACACGACCCAGTTGTAGCAATTCCCACTGTTTATACACAGACCAGACGCTGTCATATGGACAGAGATTTATCGTGGCAGTAAAAAGTGTCCCCGGAAAAGAACAGTTAAAGTTTGGACTGAGTAACTGTCTGCGTGATATATGGGCTAATTAGAGGCTGAAGTATAGTTCCTGGCTCTGCTGTTATTCAAAACTTGCTTCGTAGTTTAAATGGTTCAACACGAGATATTTTGAAGTATGTTGAACCTGTAAAAGCCTGTAATTAGAAAAAAATGATATCAAATTAAAATCTTGTAAGATAAATCAAAGAAACTATTAGTATAAACTATAATCCTTAAAATTTAAATATAGTCAATATTTTCCACAGAATTTTTTGGGGCCACAGAAATCGATAAAATTGTACAAAATATACAGGAAGGTAAAGTTATTTAAGCCCAATATTTCTTCCTCACAGACCAATAGTTTTAAAATAAAAATATCATTGATTTTGGGTAATATGAGGTCCTAGTACTCAGGTTTTGAGCAGTAAACCAAAAGTAAATTATTTATAACTTTACACTTCCATCAACTCAGTTTCTACTATGAAAACCAGCCAATGATATGCTGGTAGAAATACTCCGTTAGTAATTAGACATGCATTTGTTGTATAACTCGAGGTAAAATGCAATACCACTATTACTGGGGACTCATACTGTAACGAATACAGTTTGTGATGTTCTATTTTTTCGGGAAGCAGTGAGTGTTTTCCAAGTACACATGAGCCATCCATCCACTTCAGATTTATTTTCCTATAGTAACATAAAACGTATGACAACCTCTTGAAGATCTCAGGACATCTCAGAGCTTAAACGTGTTCGTGGGATATAGGGGTAGGCCACTCTATTAGGGAGTATAGTTTTGTGAAGGTGGTAAAACATTTTTTCATTTTTGACTCTTCTTAGGCCTAATATCCAATCAATGGCTCTCATTAAAATGCACCTAACCAAAGGCATTCGGGGCGTTAAAGTTATTTAGTTATCACAGTTTATTTGTGTTCAGTGGATAGAAATGACTATCCTGCTAACTATAGTAGTAAATTTAAATAGAAGTGGATGTTCAAGGTCAACATTAATTTACTGCTGGTATTGTGCCTTCTGCTTTGTTGTTGTTTACAATTCAAAATAACCCTACTTACCGAACTAAACTCTATTAAGGCCTGTGGCATAGCAATTTATGATCTCAGCTTTTGGCGTAAGGGACTTTGGCAAAAGGAAACTAAATTAGTTTTTCTCGTTTACTACCTTGTGGATATTCCAACTACATAATTATGAATCCATTGTATAAATTGTGTTGAGCTATTTTTAAACATAGCCTACCTATAGTAAATAAAATAATGTAATACTATGGGTATTACAAATCAAGTAAATTAACATTTTCTTTTTTTTTAATCTGATATTGTATCAATTTACAAGTTGATATATTTTGATAATGGTGAATATTTTCTATCTTGCACAGATTCATTAATATTAATCTTTCTACCCTAAAGCCTATTTGAAAGATAAACTTCATTTTCAACATGTTATTTTCAAAATTTTTGATACTTAAAGTTATTTATAAAACTATTTAATAATAATAATTGTTATATAAATAATTATAAAAAATAAATAAACAAAATTAAAAATGAAAGTTTATCAACTTGTTTTGTTATAACTGTAAACAATGTTTGGTTTCAAAATAAAAACATTTTACAAATATACGACTCATTGTTTATGGCCTGAGAAAACAGCGCATGTGCGGCAGAATTTGTCCCCCACCACGCACTGTCATATGTTCTTAGTACAGTCACTACTAGAAGCATGGAGCTGTCAAAACAATAATGATCCCACTTTCTACCGTGTTTACATTGAATCTGCTTTTGTGTTGTTTAATCAACTGAATTGTATTGAAGTATTCTTAATGGTTTGAATGCAAAATTAATTGTCAGTTTCACCAAACTTTATTAAATTTGTTCTAACCATAGTTAAAATATTTTACCATCAATTATATTATATGTTTTGTACGTGACTGTACCTTGCAAGTTGCAGCCCACTGCCACTGGAGGGGAACTGAGGTGGGAGAAGTAAACATTCTCTCTCCTCTATACGATTTTTAGTTTGCGTTTTTGAACGACATTAATAGCTGACCATGACTCGCCACTTCTATTTGACTTTATAAATAACATGAAAATCTAACTATTTATTGGTAGGCCTAAACGCATCATGTCATTCCACTTTTTCTGCTGTAGTTTATTTACTGAACACTTGACCTCAGAACACTCCTACAGACAAATCTGAAACCACTATCACGAACAATGACGTGATATTAGTCAGCCGTAACGTTAGCAACGCCCTAAAGCACGGTTCACTAGTTTCAGTTCTTTATCTACACCTGTCAGATAACCTGCTTGTTTGAATGTTCGAGTAAATTAGTCGGTAGCGTAGTTGGTTCAATCCCAGCTTCATAAGCTAAAGGTTCTCAGTTCGATCCCAATCAGAGTCAATACATTTTGAGAAGGATCAGCTGATAACCACCGGCTGTTCATTTGTCATTGGGCTATCAATTAATGACACTTTCTAAGGAATAGTCGGCCTTAGTTTGTAACAATGACTACATTCGCTCATCTACACTCATCACACTCATTCGAAATCCATATTCGCCCATATCTTGACGATCGGCGTCTTAATAAAAAAAAAAAAAAAATAAATAAATAAATAAAAAAACATAATATTATTGCATATTTTCTTATTTTTATATCATTCTATAAATTTGTATTTATTTTTGTTTATAGGTTGTTGTAGATTGCCAGACACACGTGCTATTGGCAACACTGTGCGCCAATCCTCGTTCAGTCACTTCAATAAACATAGTATAACAAACACTATACTATTGTTATAAGAGTTGTTATTGCAAGCTCTTTGACGTTAACAGCACTCTAATGCAAGTGCATCATTGATGGCTCTAGTGTATCGTTCATCAATTGTTATACATTGGAGATAGTTCATGATTACATTCAATACCAATGTAAATGTCTAGGGTCTAGGGTCAATACTTCTGTACCTGAAGGAGGCTGTAAAATTTAAATTTACGCTGTTACTATTTCTTATGTAGAGTTCTTATGTATTATGCTAATTAAAAAACTATTTCTTATGTTTATATTATAACTGAATTCAATCGTGTATGTTTTTATATATTTAAATTACTAAAAATACTCTTGGAAATTTATAAAATATAGACTAGGTAATATTTAGTTTATGAAACTATAACATTTATATACTTTTTTTGTTTGTTTAATGATACGCCTACATGGTATATTTAAAATAATAATGGAATCAATGAATGTATTATTGAAATATTGATTTTTATTTATATAAAACATTTCCCAAAGAAATTAATTGAAATATATCTGTTTAGACGTAATTAATTTTATTTACAAACTGTCATTAACACAATTGTGTCATTAATAGAAGTTGGGCTTTTATATATACTAACTTTTCGGCTGTTGGATTAAGTATATTTTTATAAAAACACTAGTGTTTAGTTGAAGTATGTATGTAATTGAACATGCATGAAGGCTACATTACGTAGAAGTAAAAAGGTCTAGTTAGATTAATGACACCAAATTCAGGTAAATGTTATCTCTATGTTATCTTACGCATTATAAATAATAATAGATCTTTTCAGTGTTGTCAACAATGATAACAAACTCTCGACTAACTTTGAATCACCTAATGGAAAAAAGTATAACATTTCATTAAAAAACATTAATTTCCTCAATAACCTAAATCATAAATGGAGATAAAGCCCTAACCATCAAATATAATTTCAAAACTAAAATATGTTTTGATAAAATAAAAACACATAAACAAACAATAATGGAAACACCAAAATACTAACCCATATCAGTTGAAATGGGCAAAGTCGATGCCAATGAAGACACAAAAAATGACAACAACACGCTCACAGATGCACTCATTTTAGTATTATCACAACAAAAACTACACTATTCCACTTTCACGACAAAACATGAGTTCATTGCACGTGAGCGCACGTAAACTTGCGATTCGTATAATGTGTCGAGCACGTGTTACACGGAGAACGGTCCGCACGAGACTGACAGGCGAGCTCAGCGAGCGAGGGGAGTTTCATTGTTGGATAGTGCTGCGACAAGTGGCTGTAGTATGAACTAGGCTCGTCTAACCCAGTGTTGCAATTCTCAGTTAAGGGTTGATGTAAACAAATACAACAGGTGCAATAGAATATGACGTTTTTATATGGATTTTGGTACGGCGTAAGATTGGCTATGGTGTATTTTTAGTGTTAACTTTATTATTAAATCTAACTTTTGATATACAAAAGTATGAAACTATATATTAAAATTATTACGTTAGATTTATCATATAATAAATTATTAGATATGTCTATATTGTACGCTTTCATGTAAATACAGTAAATAAAAACTGAATTTATCAATACAAAATTTATTATATATGTGTTTTGGCCATTAAGAAAAATACAAAATAAACATATAAACAATTTGTTCACTTTTTACATAGTCAAAATAACCGTTTTATAACCTATACTGACTTAAATATATATTTATTAATTTACGAAAAATATATATTTACTTATTAATACGTATGGTTATCAGATTTATGAGTAAAAGAAGATTATCGCACAGAAAATACCTTAAAAGTTTTGTCATTTAAGTATAAATTAAATCAAATATAACCATGCTAATTAGACAAATTAATGGAACATCAACCCAAATTAAGACAGCACTTATATCCATTTCATGAAATAAGCGGTAATTTAAGTAAATTATAAAATTTATGGTTTTAACAGTAGTTTGACGCACAAAACGTTTTATCCAATTTTTACTGAAACAAATTGATTGAAAATCTAATGATAACGATTTTACAGGAACCATTAAGGACAACTAAGAATTAAATGTATTATTTTAAATATATTATTCATAACAGTAAACAGCTTTTAATACGTATTTGACGATTTTTACCATTAATACGTATTTGACGATTTTTACCATTAATACGTATTTGAAGATTTTTACCATTAATACGTATTTGACGATTTTTACCATTAATACGTATTTGACGATTTTTACCATTAATACGTATTTGACGATTTTTACCATTAATTATCCAGCAGCAATCTAAAAATAGAAAACCCAGTCGATTTAATTGTATATTGTTATTTATTATTCTTAGGAAGACGCCGATCGTAGAGATATGATTGAATACTGACTAAGGACGAATTTCCTCAGAAAGAGCAACTTAATAATAGCCAAGGTAACCAAGGGAACTTACATATCTATGTGGAATCTGAACCACGTAATAATATTATGATCCTCAGCTAACAGAAAAGCCTTACACTAAGGTATCTTTTCTGCACATCTGAACCTTGACTATCATTCAGCATGAACACTCAGACTCATCTAGTAGTGTCCGAGTAGACGGAAACCATTGAGTGGATGCCATGTCCGAAGTATGTGGAGAGTTTAGAAGTTATCACCTACAATCTCTTCATTATTCATTAACACTGTTTCCCCCATTCATAAGTAGCTGTCCCATTACTACCAGTAGTCACAGTGGTTATGTACACTACACTAGTAATCTTATGTGTATACATTTATTTATATAAGTAATTTTAATAAAAGTGCCATAGTTTGGCTGTTGAACTAATTAATAATCTGTTACCTAATTATTTATAAAATTATATTTCTTATTTTTCATCCTACTATTAAAGTTTATTCTAAGTTATGGTCAACATGTTTTTGTTTTACTCTTTTAAATAACGTATTGGATTTTAAACAAGGTAAATAATTAAAAAATTACAACACATTTTTCACTTTCCAATTACCAAATCAGTCGTATAGTATGCTTTTATGAATTAGTAATTAGTAAACATATTTATGTAATTAGTAGTAATTTGATCACGTGACCCCCTGCATTTGAAGTCAGGCGTGCTGACCACTAGGCTAGCAAGAAGCATAGAATTACAATAAAGCAGATCACAAACATATTTAACAAGATAAATATATACTGCAATTCACATGTATTTTATTTATAATGTGTAATTTATCATTTAGAATTTGTTAAAAGTATCACTGAGAAAAAGTTTTTATATCTGGTGAAGCAGCTCATAATACTTTATATTGAGTATTATATTGATTTAATCACATAATAATACAAAATGTAAAATCTATAGCAATAATTAATATGTAAAAAGATATTTTTCAACCATTAACATTTCTTAATTCTATCACCCAAAAGGAGTAGTTAAGTAATGATTAACTTTGGAAGTAATACCATTAAACGAATTCAGTGATTCAATCACTTTCTTTGATCACTCAATTCCTTTTAGACTGAATCGAGTTTTCTAAACGTGTTTTTGTTGTGCTAAAGTTTTTTTTTTTTTTTTTTTTTTAGAGGTAAAAGAGCTCTTCCTTTAGTGTATTTAATTTCGTAAAATATCACTTTATCGAGTTAGTTCTTTTTATAAATAAAAAAAATATATATACCTATTATAATAAAATATAATTTTAGTAAACATCAAATCGTTAAATTTATTTTCTTTTGATTGTAATATTCAATCTTATAAACTAGCTAGACTTTTAATAAATGCCTTCATAATTTGCTGTACGATGTACATTTTAACTTCTACCTTGCATACATGTACCTGAAGATGAGTTCATAGAAGTTGAAATGTACATCGTACAGTAAATTATGAAGAAGTGTGTTAAAGGTATTCTATTAATAATATATTTTTAGTTTATACATTCTAGAGGCTTCAATATAACTAGCTAGACCATTTAAAGCACTATATAGATAGTCGTTAATAACAAACTAACTTGTGTTAAACAACCTTTGTAGGTATTAGGATGTATGTAGTTACATAATCCAGTATTATTTAAGTAACATTATAGATTTAAACGTGTGTAGGTAGTCAAAGCAACCACGCTTGGTCTTGTTACCAACAAAGGTAACTATTCCTTTGAGAGTACATTTAATTAAAGCACAGCATGCCTGGTGTCCTGGCTCACACACCGCAGGATCAATACCCTAATGGCATACCTGTTGAGTGCATTGTGTTCTACTAATTGTCACCCTCACACCCCTACCATCAGATAAACGACTTGGGTAGGTGTGACGGCCCTCAGGCACCGTCTGCTCTTCTTTCCGATCAGATAACAGGGACCCCGGTAATTGAAAACTCCAAGGATCCATCTCCAAGGAACAGGCCTCTAACAACCATCCTACACGTAATCTGTGGATGACGAGGCGATAAGTTATTGGCTTAAAAGTTATTACTGGAAACTGAATCCCGTTACAAGGAACTTGTTTGCTAATGAGTGATATTATTTGGTAATTCAAATAATAGGAGCTGTTGAAGAGTTCTAAATGTCACTTACATTTATTGTCACAATCATATTTCATTTTACTTGACGAATAACAAAACCAAACTATATTAACCTATTATTATGATTTGCTGCTTTAATAATAGCCCATGATTTAGAAGCGTTATTGGCTGTTTAGCCTCGAATTAAGAACTTGCAACAACATGCCTTTTAACAATATTGTCACTACAAGCATTTTTACAATAGTAAAATATGCAAATAAACATGAAAAAGCCTTACAATTTAATGCATAGTATGCAGAAATTCACATTAAAACATAAACAAAAATAAAGAAAAAAAAAACGTTAATTAAAGAATAATAAACTACAGTAAAACAATTATAAAAATAGTATACAATAATATACTTCCTAGTATTGACATTTGAAAATCCCTCTTACCCAGTTAATTATCAATATATTCAATAAAAAATAAGTTTTAGGCCCTCATACAATATATAAGATTTAAATAAAGTAGAATATTAAATCATGACTTATAATACCATCTCTATTTAGATTATATTTATTTTAACAACATTATTTTAATTAATCCCCTCAACTATGGGTTGCTAATTGTTATTCATTTGTTGCAGTAAGGTACACTATATAGAGTGGCTGAACTATAGATAAAAGTTTTCGTTTATTTAGTTATTTTCCATCCCTCCTTCACTGAATTATAATTATTCTCACCAGTGTTTGAAAATAAAACTGTACAATCAAGAACTTTAATGCCCATTAAAAGGAAACACGATTAATATAAGATAAAGAATTTTAAGCAAACAAGTGTAATTAATAAATAAAGAATTTAAAACTAGAGAGTAAAATATATAGATTACATAAGTACAATACAATGTTAGAATTGTCAACATTTTCTTTCTCCCTGAAACTCAATACAAATTATTATACACACAGAATTCATAATAAAAGTCGATAGACTATATTTACAAAGTATTTATTTAAATCGATTCCTTCCTGAATCCCCCTAGTCTAAGGTTGACTGTTCATTATAAAGCCATTTAGTCCAACAGTCAGGGTTACGTGTAATCCGAACCAAGAAAAATTGGTGTGATTTTCACCTATATGACAAGCCTCGTACTTAGTTCTCTTCCCTACACAACATCTGGGCAGTGACCACTACTTTACATAAACGCTACTGACTTCTCTAATAGTGTGCATGCCAATGGCACCCTCAAACGGACGCCATGTCCCCACAACACTTTGTCTCCAAGTAACCGGGTTACAGCATCGAGTCACAGTGCCGACATGTAATAATATTTTCACTACACTACTATGAGTTCAGCTGTTTTCGTTATGTGTTTACAACCTGCGAAACATCATATTTTCAACAGCTGTATATTGTTTACTACCGAAAGTAACATTGTTTACAACCGAAAATTTTCCACAGTCAACAACACCTGTTTTTAAAACATGTTTCTAATTTAATAAACAGTTAACATTCCAAAAATGAGTTTTTATTCCGTAGTGTAGTGAAAAGTATCGTTCAAAACTCGAGTGAAAGTGTTTTGTATGTTCTCGACCATTCGAAGTGCGAGACTTGTCTCGAACATGCAAAACCCCACTTTCCACTCTTGTTATGAAATACACTATTTCACTACACTATTATGAGTTTAGCTGTTTTCGTTATGTGTTTACAACCTGCGAAACATCATATTTTCAACAGCTGTCTATTGTTTACTACCGAAAGTAACATTGTTTACAACCGAAAATTTTCCACAGTCAACAACACCTGTTTTTATTCCGTAGTTTAGTGAAAAGTATCGTTCAAAACTCGAGTGAAAGTGTTTTGTATGTTCTTGAACAATTGAAGTGCTCGACAAGTCTCGCACTTCAAACATATGGTCTCGAACATGCAAAACCTCACTTTCCACTCTTGTTATGAAATATACTATTGTTTAATTTAATTTTTTTATTAATACCTATGTATTTAATATTCCTAATCAGGATGGAATATACTACGAAATAATTATGATATTCTCTCATTTAGCCATAAGCTTGAGAAAAAAACTTTTGCGACCATTATTGTGTGTTTTGAGTAAATAAATACAATAACCAATTTTTAGTTTTGTGTAAATTAAGCTCATTATTTCGGATTACATAGTTATTGTTACATAATAATTACCAAAAAGCACTGATGTTTGTAGTCTATCTCCAACTCAATTGAAATGTAGATCTGAATCTTCAAGTAGCAATAAAACTTAGAATCATTGTAGTTTCCAAGATGACTAGGCAGTATGCAAAGCAGGCTGTGTTAGGGTCCAAGGGAGATGTATGGAGTTACTGATAGCAGGCTCGTGTCTGTCTGGCAGTTTAGATAAGGGCTCACATTTAAACCGAGGCGTTAGGATCCAAAACAATGTCTCAGCCTGCAGAGCAATCGCCTAAATATCCCATCCACAGGAAAAATACCTTTACTAGTTCCATGTAGTTATTTTGGATGTACTTTGCAAATGTGGTTAGCACTAAAATAATACTGATTATACCAATGTAACTTTTACTTGTAGAAAAAATATGCTTGTAAACATTTTTTTAGAAGTACTATAGATAGGCTTTATAAAAAATATAGAGATGAAATCATTTTTTTTAATAAATCACCTAAATGTTTTCTAAGTATGTACACGAATATAATAAGTGCATCAGTAAGAATTATTGAATAGTAATTAATAAACTTATTTTATTTATAGGTATTTAGATAATTGTAGGCGTACCTTTGTTTGAAATATTAACTTGGCTAACCAATATTCATTCAAACAAACCACGTACTACTCTCTTTATATGTTTAACTATCGTGATGCACTATAATGACGTAATCACTTCATTTTAAAAGCCCCCAGTTATAATTATTTACATAGTCAAAACGTATTAATTATAGTGATAATTAATTCTAATCAATATAACGTATTTATACATAAAACCATGTATCATGTGATATTTTAACTATTCATTTTCAGAGGAGAAGTAATTTATAATTTTATTGGATCTCGTTAACATTTCAGTTTGATATATAACAATTATTCATTGTATATATATATATATATATATATATATATATATATATATATATAATTTTGTATTACTTGTTTTTAAGACATTCGAAGAATACAATGCTTTATCATAACTTCAAGATAAAACGTATATTTTATATTATATATCATGTTTTCGAATAATAAAGATATATACGGTAAAATATTTACCTTATACAATCTATTAGGTAAATAGTAAATTTCAATTTTTACTGAAATATTCTTGACTACTTCAATAAAAATCATTAACAATTCTTTTACGTAAAATAAAACTGTGAGTGTAGTCATAAACTTTTTAATGGCATTTTCTCTCTATTTTTTCGTTTTATCTACAACAAGATGTATAAATAACTATGACGTATTCTAGTTAAAAATGTCTAGAAGCTCTCATAGCAGATATAATTGTGAAATTTGCAAAATGATTTAAGAAAAAGTAATTTTACTAAATAATGATACCTTTAGAGGAAGGAAATGTAATATTGTAGCGTAGTTTGCTAAGGCCTGTATACATTTGCTAAATGTTTTCAGTTGTATCACAACCAGAGTCTAAACAATTATTGAAAAGGATCAACAGATAACCATTGGATGTAATTTGGCTTTAATGACACTTTCTAAGGAATAGTCAGCCTATAGTTGACTACATTCTTTCATTACATTCCTTGGAGATCATTAATAGGGCACTTAGTGATCGGTGTATTTAGAATGAATGAATATTTGTTAATTATAAAAGAATATTTACAGAACCAAAGACATTATATAAATATATTTTTATTTCACTAGCAGTGAAACTCCTAAAAACAATATTGTTTCGCGACATATAAGAGAGAAGTGAGAGGAAATTGTAAAGAGCAGCAAAATTTCAGAGGTGGAAGAAAGAAAATGGTTCGGTCCTGGTGAGGCGGGGAGTTACTGGATTCAACGTAACCACAGATCAGCCACAATCTCGACCGGAATTGAATACTTGGCGTACAATAGATTAGATCAGCCCCTCTTGTAATAAGCCACTGTTGCCGCGGCGCCGTTCGTTATCGCCGGGACTTCGCAATCTTCAGTAAATTACTGGACGTCCTGATGATAGCTCTTCAGATTGACTTTGATGGCATGTTTTATTTCTTCTCGTCTTGACAGTAAACTTGAACGATGTGCTGGACGGTTTCTGCTTCGGGTTAAAGAAACATTATTCATTTCTAAGACGCCGATCGTAGAGATACGGGCTAATATGAGGGGTGAAGATGAACGAGTGTAGTCATTGTTACTATTTAAGTTCAACTTAGCTCGATAGCTAGGGAAAATATAGGACCTACAACTTTAGTGAAATCCGAACCACGTAGTGTAGATATGAATTTCAGTTAACTGACAAGTCTGACACTCATTTCTCTCCCCCTACTCAACATCTGAACATTAACTACCATCCAACATGGACACCCCAGACTTTTAGTATCCACTTCGATTGCAACCATTGAGCCGACGCCGTGTCGGTATTAAGAGGACTGAGCATGGGACCTATCGCCTACAATCTCCCAAACATTGTGTCCCCAAGTAGCTGGATTACAGCACTGCACCACTAGTGCCGACAAAACTAATTGGTTAAATAATTTACATTATATCTGTATTAATGGTTTTTGATTATTTACCGTTTAAAAAACTTGATGTTTTAAGTAAAGACTCTGAATTAAACGAAAATGAATTGATTATAATCCAATAAAAAGTTACATTAATACCAAAAAGGCTTAAACTGTCACCTGAAATTTAAAAAATATAGTAAACAATATTATTTTTACGATTAAAAAAATGAACTTATAGTATTACATAATATCTTAATACACGGTACCATGTATTTAAAAAAAGTATGTAAATTCTCGTCATAAAATCTCCATTATCAAGTGACAACCAATTCTCGAAATTCCAGTCCTAAGGAGTAGAAAACACGCCTAAAGTTTTCATTTTTCCATAAGAGTAACATTGGCGTTAGACTTATTTCAATTTTAATTATCTATTTCAAACAGCTGACATAAAAACCATAAACATGACATAGCTGGATGGCTATTTTGGTTTTAATTGTAAAATGTTTAATGAGATTTATATCAACTCTAACAGTATTGCACTTCTTTACATCCCCCTAGTAGACGTACAGGGGTTTGTATATTATTAAACTCTGTTTCCTAAGAAAATGGCCGGAGGCTGGAGTTTTATACTTAGGATGAACCACGAAGAGAAGGGAAACCTAACTGATTAAAATAAAAATGTCCAAATTATGAGTGTTATATAACTATTGTACTGAATAAATACGCTTTTTTCATCATCTTCAAAGACAGGCTAGTTATTTTCTATTAGCCCACTAGATAAAAAGCTTAACGTGACTTCTGAACTATGAATGGGACTTCTGTACATGAGTATAAAACTTACATTTACATAACAAGTGAAACTGGTTCTTCTGCATTAAAAGTGACTGCATAAGTCTTTCAGCCACTGATTATTTTATACATTGACTTAACATCACAAAATAAATAGAAGATATTTCATATTTTATAATATTCCCTCTCCTAAAAAAAAAAAAAAATAAAAAAATGCGTTAATGAAATTACTGTAAAATAAAGAAAGATTCAAGTCAAATAAAACAAAAAGGTTAAAGATGTATTAGTGGGCTATTATTGTAACTATTGCAATATAGCAATAAACCAATTAAAATGTGACTTTTAATACATATTTGTCTGTTTATCTAAGTATAGGTATTGTTGATATTATTCTTGTTACCATCAAGACCGGAGGACTTGTTTAGTTCATTTTGGAGTATTTGACTCTGGACGAATAAAACCATATAGATAAAAAAAAAATAGTATAGTTTCAAAAAAAAAACCATTTCCGATCCCATCACATGGTTGTGAATTTTATTTTATGAATTTCTAGGAAATGTAATATAAGTATAATTAATTTTAAAAATATTATAAGAATTTGTATTTCCTTGTAGGGACCTGATTTTAAGAGTTTAAAAATGACACCAAACAAAAAAAGTTTTTCAAAATTATTTCTTAATATTATTACAATATATTTCAATCTTAATTCAACTATCACTTTTCTTAAAATTTACGATTTATTTGGCACTAGAGCACTGGTGAAATAAACATTTGATTGAAACAAATGAAATAAAACATTGAAATAAATAGGAGCTCATATACAATTAAGGTACTAAATAGTTACTGAACAGGAAAATTAAAATTTGAAAAGTTTAGAGCCACTTTATCCTTCCACCCAGTGGATAACCCTCTTAAATGCTCACGTCGAGGCATTAGTAATGAGATCGGCCCAGCCAACCTCTCACTGTTGCAGATAAACGGAAACTGTATAGAAAGATTTTAATACATTTTTACACCTTAACACTTTTCAAATACTAAGTAGCTTTTTCACTTACATAAAAGAAAAAAAAGTAGATTAATAGCAATACATTTCTAAAAATTATTATTAAAAATAGCCTTTCTATCGTCAGTATACCAATGATATAATCTATATTTATAAAAGAGGATGTTTGTATATTTGAAGTTTATGCGCTGCCAAACCATCCAACCGATCGCCATGAAACTTTAGGATGTTGTCCTGTATACTCCCGAGATGGTTCCTCTGAAGTTTGATGCAGATCCGTCCACAGGGTCCCCATGTTATTCAAATGGAGAATCTGAATTGTTTACAAAAAACATATGACTGTGTGATTTAATGTAGTTTCACATGCCATTTAATAAGTTACAAATTGATAATTAGCTGTAATCTGATAAAATATGTAATCTTCGTATTTATACAAGTCAAAGTTAGGATTTAGGTTAGGCTTTTAACATTATACTATCCCAAAACACAAAAACATCTTGTCAAGGCCTAAATACATGTTGAAAGTCCAAATAGGCCAAAAAGGAAAAGTGACGTTACTAAACATTAACTACACAAACAATACAAATATAACTATCAACAACAATTAACAATACATGTCATAGTATAGTAATAATAATAATGAGAACAAACATAAGGTAGTATAAAGTTCCTATCATATAATATACTTGTGCTTAAGCATTTATAATACTGATATACTGTCAGAGTTGTATTTATTTGTAACGGTTCTAATTGATGCTCTTCATTTTAATGAGGCTTAAAATAAGCAGCAGAAATTCCTGCAGGTAGATGTTTTATAGCCAAGTTTGCTATGTTTGTGGTGAAAAGTTATTTGTGGCTAATTCTTGTCAGATGTAATTTTACCTACTTTGAACCGGAAAATTAGGATGTGTTCCGACAATGAAATAATCTGTTGCTATATTGTATAAAGCCCTTTGGAAGGATTAGTTATTCTATTTTTTGTGGCCATGATTTTTTAAATTCAATTAATTGTGCCGCTAATCGTAGTTGATTTTTCTTAGATTAAAACAATAATCCACATTTTCTATCACATTGTAACACCATATGTCAAGTGTAACTAACTGAATGTATTTATAAGTTTAAATCACATAAATTACTACTTGGTCAGTATAAAATATATATGAATACACGGCAGCAGTCACAGTCATGCTTGTCACCCCTTTAATTTTTACCCGTACAAAATGAATGGCCGAAAAGTATGTAATTACTGTCGGCATGATATATCACACATACAGTGCTGGGTGGTTATTGGGCGGGTGTTGCTGTCGGTAGGCAGAACGGGGCCACTCTTTGCCGTGAAATAGTTGTTAGATAAAGACAATTTGTTCAATTATGGTCTGAAAAAAATTTCCTTGGTTAGGATCAGGTAAAATAAATGTTATAAGACAATGGAAATAGTAAAAAGTTATGTTCGTTAGCAGGAAATTGAATCCAGAAGAAAAAAGAAAGATAAAATTATTCCTTTCAAACTTGTCACAGAGCTTACTAAGGTAATTACCTGGTAAATATGTGTATCACCAAAAAAACGTATTATTTTATTGTATCTTTTTATTTTGTAGAGAATATATGTAGGGTCAAGCAATCCAACCTGCTGCTTTATCTGTCACTAATTTACATTTCTTAGAGTCTATCATGCCTATCACTCTTGTGTTATGTAATATATATGAATACAATGTAAGAATATGTTCTGATGTATCTACAATACATTAATAAGTAATAAATAAAAATGTTGCTAAGAAAAACATTTTATAAAACCAATATTAAATATGTTTTCACTGCTTGCGTTTACAATGAAATACAATGAGAAATGTTAACACTCAGTACCCTCTTAAACAATATTTATTTATCAAAATCAATACTTGATCGTATTTGTTGGTCTCATGTAGCAGGTAAATAATAACTTGACAACATTGAGATAACATTAATTGTCCTTATATTTTTTGTTTACAAAAACATCTTAGTCAGATTTTGTTGATAAAGAATAAGGACGTAATAATAAATGTAATATTAGGAATGACTTTAAAGAGCAGTTGGATTAATATACTACTTTTTATTTTGAATCACAGTTAGTTTTTTGCATTATTAATTACATAATTTATAGACAGTTAATATTTATGTTTAGACAAACATTTTGTAGATATAAATGGAGTTCATTTCCTACTAGTACTTCATTCCTACTAGTACGTCGACAATTAATGATATTAAACGTACCTTCTGGCGTTCTCTATCGCTGTTGAATACAGCTTGAAAGAAGCAATGACGTCACGGGGCAAAATGACAACGAAAATCAACTGTTTACTAGTTTATTCATATTATGTGCAATAAATATTTTATATTTATACTCAAAAAGTTACTTAATAGATGCCTGAAGATGTCACTGAGTTGCTGAAACGCGTCGCAAATTCAACAGCGATAAGGAACGCAAGAAGGTATGTCTAATATTATTAGATTTAAAAAATACTACCCAGTTTTACCTTAACTACCTTATAATCGATTTGTAATACAAATAACTGATTGTAGCAAAAATTCAAAACAATATTAACAAGTATTTTTCGTATTTTCCATGTCTAAATTTTAACACAAAATAACTTTTATTGCAATCTTCTGTACAAATAGTATCAGCTAAACATATCATAATTGTAAATTGACATTTATTAGAAATAGATAAATAAACTTTAACCAGTAAAAGACTCACTTTGGAAGAAAGTCTTTTCCAAATTTTTCTGAGGCCTAAAATTTTCACTTAACTCTAAAAACCTTATATTGTTCACCATTTACTTTGTGTATATGTAAAATGTTTGATATATATATATATATATATATATATATATATATATATATATATATATATATAAATACTGTATATTAATTATAAACACTAATAGAATTAAATGTCCTAGGATACTTTTAGGTGTTTTTACCCAAAATCCCAGAGGTAAAAAGAGTACAACCAGAACCTCCGTTTTGAGCTTAAAACTTCCGGACAGGGAAATGCCGTACCTTTCTCATTCTCATGTTGTCTTCTTTAAAAAAATTAGACCAAGAATAAATTTTGCATCAATGAGATACCTTTTTTTTCAAATGTTTAATCAACGAATGTAAACAAAACACTACAAATCAAAACGATATATTATATTTATATATTCAGATGAATGGACCACAAAACCTTAGCAAGTCACATATCTCAAGATTATTAAAAAAATCAATAACTATAAGCAATCGTAGATTCGTAAAAACTAAAGATAGTCGCGTCAATAGTGTCGTTATTTATAGTTACAGATTAACAGTAAACAAGATTCTGACAAACGATGTTAAAATTTAACCTGAACAATGTTATAAAGTGTACATGAACATGTACATAATTACAAGTAGAAAAGCTAATTTAGCAGATAATATACTGTGCCGTAAATATGAAACTTGCTGTGGATAAATATTGAAGGATAAATTGATATGATTTGTAAAGGATAAAAGCGATTTAATAAATAGAAAACAGTAATAAAGTAGAAATAAAAAAACGAAATAACAATGGTAATGATAAAAATAGTTTTTTTTTACATTAAGGGAATATCCCAAAAGGCTATACACGTTCAAAGCAAGAATGGAAGTAAAGGAAATGAGAATTGAACATCAAGGTAACAATTTATAATGACATCCTTTAACTTTACCTTCTATAGATGTTCTCAACAGACTCTCCTCTAATCACATGTTGTATGCAATTCATTTTACCCCTTCTTGTAGTTTTCAGTACATCTCAGTATTCATCCACTCTCGTTAGTACTTGTTCATTTCGCCCTCTCTCTCATCTTATCCTAGTTAACACATCCTTATTCAAATCAAGTTTCCACTACTATTTCCAAATTTATCGTCTTCCTTCTATGAGCCAACATTGCCACTATTTACGAGTAATAAATCACTCCAAGTAAACCATACCGTAAATATTTTTCTAGGTTTCTTATCAAACGGTCCACAAAGTAAAATTCTACATTACTTAAAATAAATCTTAGTTTTTCCACGGAAAATAGTACTTTTATCTCCTTCTTTCAACTCATATACCCTTTAGGCATACTTCCTATAAATAAAAAAATTAGTAATTCATCTTTTGGTTTTTTTAATTAGTTTCTTTTTTACTCCTTCCTCTTATCTTCCTATTACCATCAGCTTTCTTTTATGTATGGTAGTTTTAGTTATTTTCCTTTTAATAAAACTTCACTCTCCTGTGCGTCATCTTTATTCAACGAATGAAGTACTGACGCCTGGCTCAGTTGGGTTTCGAACCTTGCCCTCCGCAGTCCGAAGCCTTAGTCACTGAGCTACCACGCCGGCTAAAACGTATTATATTTAATGGTTTATGACTTTTGTAAGCACTTACCTTATTTCCGTTTACAGCCACACCGTAAACAAAGCTGACACAATCTGACACAAGGTCTGTTACCAACTAAATTTAACCCCATCCATTTTGTTAAAACTTTCTATAATAATTATTTTTAAATTAATTGTAAGAAAAGTAAGTAATAAAGTGCACCCTTATCTGACACGCTGCCACATCAATTTATTCCGTTAGTTCATCACCAATTTTTACCCAAAAATTTCTACTTCATATAGAGATCTTTGATCACTTTTCAGTCCATTCCATTTCTTCTGAGTACTAGAATCGTTTTCAATTTTAATTTATATAAATCTTTTTCAGGACGAAAATAACAACACCCCTATATCGGCCTTATCAACCCAATTGCATTCCTAGTTCCAAACAATTTTCTATTATTTGTAAGTTGAAAATATTTATTTAGTATCGTATCATTTATTTAGTAGTGTACGATTTATTATAGACAAAATTTAACCAACCTTTTTATGGGAATGGGGTTCCACTTGCCCCTGCACATGTCAATAGTATTTTGTTTCCATTCCCACAATTTTTTTAGTAGGAGACTGTACTAAAGTGATAGTGTTTCTTGGGACATCGCCTTAAGCCCTGCTGATAGATAGTAATCTCTACCGCTCAAGAATGTCAGAGTTTGATTTTATTTATAACTTAACTCTAGTTTACCCACCCTTGTAAGCTGTTTTTTGGAATTATGCACGACAGAAATTTTTAACTATAAACATCTTTCCATTGTTTACAGATTTTTCCTAAACACAAATAAATGGAAGTCCTAGTGGCCAAGTGGTCTAAGGCGTCAGGACTTTATACCTGAGTTATATAGATCAGGTTAGGATCCTGATCGTGACTGTTATTAGTGTTTATCAGTAATATTCACCTTTTACTGTACTAGTTATCCCCTTAATAAGTTGCCAGCACAGACCAATAGAGTCTATGGTAAAAGGATAGAGTAAGGTTAAATAGGAGATAGCAATTTTTTTAAATCTTCACTCACTAGTTTAAACAGGCCTGAAGGCTTGTGCGATAAATTTATTTAACGAGTGAAGTACTGACCGTTGGCTCAGTCAGGATTCGAACCTTGGAACTTAGCCTCTGCAGTCCGAAGCCTTAGCCACTGAACCACAGCACCGCCAAATTTTCACCGTCAATAATTTTACCATGGAATAAATACAATTAATAAATATTTAAATGACACTATAAAATATTGACGTTTGAAGAAATACAGGTTATGTTCTGAATATTACGCAAGAGGCATTGTTGTACAGTCCAGTGGATTTTGTCAGATTACTGGTGCGTGTTCAATTGTTTTTTACGAACCAATCACTTTGCCGGCAATTCAGCTATACTGAATTTCATGAGCACAACAGTAGTCGATTTGTGTTTTATTTTAAATCAGAAAAACTATGAAGAGAATCAGCAAATACAATAGTTGGTTTCATTTGTTTACTATTATCAATAAAAAATTTATGCATGTAATACGAACATCATTAATTACTTTTTGTAGTATCCTTTGTGAATGTTAACCAATTAACATAATATTGTATAATTATAATTTTAAAATATTTCTGTTAACCTAGCGATTTATTTTCACAGTAACTACCTTATTTTGTAGATATATAAATGTGTTAATAATAGAATACTTATTATATGATAGGGGACATATCATATCAAACCATAACCACAGTTAATTTTCAAGCCTGAAATTTGCTGGTAATTTTTTGGTAAAAAGGTCTCTGAGTTTATTAAACGTTCTTTAAAAATGAATTAAACAACAATAATGGTAATCAGAAAGTTACAGTTTATTTTATCGTTTAATATATATATATATATAACTTATTAAATAACTATATATAAAATTATTAAATATGTATAAAAGTATTAAATAACTTAGTTCATATCAAAATATCTTAAGATGAAATAAATCCCCGCATAAATAATAATATATGATTTAATTTTCTTAGCTTGTAATTCCATTCTGCTTTATGACATAAACCTAAGCCAAAACACTGGAAATAAAAATTTTCAAAAACACTAGCAAAAAAAGAAAAATAAATTAAAAAAAACAATTAAATAAATAGAATTTTCCTTTAGTATTTATGAAAATAAGGCACGTAATAGTATTTAAAAATTTAAGACAAGTTAATGATTATTAATATTTCACCATGAGGCATGATTATGAATACACATATTTAGATTCCATATATGTACAGTACTATAAGTAATATAAGGTAGTTAACTACTCATTTTCAACCTAACGAACATGCATTGATCCACCCATCCATACCTTTACCAATAATTACCATACTATTGCCAATAATTGCAATCATACTAAATTACAAAAAGGATTTTAATTGTAATTGATTTAAGTAAATTTAAACTGTATAACATATTTTGATTTTATTAACTACTACTGACGTTTTGGTTATTTCAATTTTGAAAACAATCTGACAACTGTTTTAACCATAAAAGTGTATCTGAGTTCTCTGAAAAGTGATTGGTTCACAACAAACGATTGTAAACGCACCAGTAAACTGATAAAAACCACTGGACTGGACCACAATGCTTCCTGCTTTATATTTTTACCATAGAATTTCAATTTCTTTGAAGGTACAGAGTATTGGTTTGGAAGCTAATACATTTAATGTAAACCATATTAGTTAAAATGTCTTACTTAGTATCATAATTTAAAAAGGTTAATTTTTATAAAGTTCCTTTAATTCATTATTAAAAACCTAACTTATTATTAGGATATAGTAAAAATCAAAATATGAATGTATTTGTATTTAGAACAATGTGTTTTGTGTTTTTTCGTATTCAGTATTTGAAATTTTATGAATAGAATCAATTTATAATACCAAATTTATTTCAAGATACCAATAACAGTTACGTACATTTGAATACATTGACTTACATATATTTGAATGCAACAATAATACATATTATTGAATATACTGTCTCACCATATTTTATATTTGACTGAATATAAAAGAAAGGAAACAGACACAATTTGAAGTATATATTGAATTATCTATTAACTTTATTTTGCCATTCATTTTCTAACAATTTTGCATTTCTCTATATACACGTACATAAAATTATGTATGCATAAATTAAATAATGAATTTGTTGATGTATATTATATAAACTTTAAGGCATGACGAAAAGTTGATGCTAAATAAATATTTGTTAATACAGATTATTTTTCCTAATGTTTGTCAATTGTAGATACTGTAGAGGTTTTAAAAATAAGAAAGAGTTTTCATTTAACATTGTAACAAAATATTGACTCAGTAATCCTCCATATACAGTTTGTATACTTTTTCATTTACAGGAAAGGCCTATCTGTTTTTCACCTTATGTTGGCGATTAACCACACGATCAGACTAGATGGGGTTAGCAGATAGGCACAAAGCAATTATTACTTACTCTTACTTACTTACTCCCATGGCCACACATATCTAAGAAGATATTTGGCCGCACCAACAAAGCCCCTCCATCTGTCTCTATCTTCCGCGTCTTCCTCGGTCACTCCCAATCACTCCAGGTCTCCCTTCACTTGTTTCCACCACTTTTGCCGTGGTCTTCCTCTCTGTCTTCTTCCTTCGGGATTCCTCATTATAACTTGTTTCAAATTATGATTCTCCTCTCTTCTTAAAACATGTCCAGCCCATCTAATCCTTCTGCATTTAAATTCACAAACTACATCCGGGTCCCTGCAAAGTTCTCTCAACCCCCTGTTGTGTCTCCTTCTCCACTCTCCTTCTTCAAAAATTGGCCCATAAACTTTTTTGAGGATCTTATTTTCAAAGAAATTAGTTTTCTTTCTTCCTTTTTATTGAGTTTCCATGTTTCAGCTCCATAGAACAATACTGGACTGATGATTGTTTTATATATTCGAATTTTGGTTGTTTGTGACAGTAATTTTGAAGACATAAGTTTGTTGCATGCGTAGAAACATCTGTTTGCAAGATTTAGCCTATTTTGTATTTCTATTTCATCTTTGTTTTCTCTAGATATTACAACGCCTTAATACTTAAAAGAATCTACCTTTTCAAATTCATGGCCTTCTACTTGGAGAGTGTCTTGATTTATGTTAATTGGATTTCTGGCAAATTGCATATATTTGGTTTTTTCATCATTTACTTTTAGACCTAATTGTTCTGTTTCTTCCATGAATAATTTTGTTAGCAGCCGTACGTCTTTTAAATTTTCTGCAAAAATTACTACATCGTCTGCGAATACCAGTACGTTAATTTTGGAGCCAATTGTTATTCCTTCATCCATTTTTGCTACTTTTTGGAGAGCTTCTTCTATCGCTAGGTTGAAGAGGATTGGGGAGAGTCCATCACCCTGTCTTACACCTGCATTGATTTTGAAGGGTTCCGAAACTCTTTCCATTTACTCGTACTGAGCCTGTGGAGTCCGTCATACATGTTCTAGCAAGATTTATCAGCTTTATTGGAATCCCAAACTTGTCCATCTTTTTTCACAGTCTCTCTCTATTTAAACTATCATATGCTTTTTGGAGATCAATAAATATTACAAGAAATTCTTTATTAAACTCCCAGTACTTCATTATAATTTCTTCAAGAATAAATATTTGATTCGTTGTTGGTTGTGATAAATATTTTATCACTAATAAAAAAGCAATTATTAATGATAAAAACCCCTAACTAAGGCAAGGCATTCTTAGTACCTAATATTAAACTTGTTGTGTGCATTATGTTTCATGAACTATACTTTTTATCTTCTTAACATTCGCAATAAATCTTTGTTTCATGGTGTACGGTATTACTGCAAGGATGTTATGTGATGAGTGTAAGCCATTTCTTGCCACTGTTGAACTTGTGCAAAAAAGGTCTCAGATTAATGATATAGTTTAAAGAATATATTTCGTAGTAAGCAAATGCAAATTCGATTGGATATTATCCTAAAACACCATATATTCATAGTGGCCACTATTAAATGTTAGTATCAGAACAACATAAACTGGGAATAACGTACTTAGGTAATTATTTAATAACTGATTAATCATTTCCCTTACATTGGGAATTACAATACCACTCTAAGTGTATGGGTGGGTGGGTGGATCAACACAACTCTACGTGTATATGTGGGTGGGTGAGTGGATCAACACAACTCTACATGTGTATGTGGGTGGATCAACACAACTCTACGTGTATATGTGGGTGGGTGAGTGGATCAACACAACTCTACGTGTGTATGTGGGTGGGTGGGTGGATCAACACAACTCTACGTGTATATGTGGGTGGGTGGGTGGATCAACACAACTCTATGTGTATATGTGGGTGGGTGGGTGGATCAACACAACTCTACGTGTATATGTGGGTGGGTGAGTGGATCAACACAACTCTACGTGTATATGTGGGTGGGTGGGTGGATCAACACAACTCTACGTGTGTATGTGGGTGGGTGGGTTAGGTTGAAAATTAAAGGAACTATTGTATTCGTTGCAAACAACATTATACTTTGTAACATAATATAATGAATCAAGGCGTTAAACAGTCTGGCCTCTAAAAAAAATATGTTATACCAAAATAACGTAAACGGAATTCGTTCTATTTAACGCATAAAAGTGGTTTCATTTTCAGTATCAAGGCGTTTGTCAATGATTTTGTCAGATGATCTTTTCCACGGACAGTCAATTACGACACTTGGTTATTTTTATAGTATGTGCTGTACAAAGGTAATTATTAAAAGTAAAACATCTGTGAGTTCAAATATAGGTCTTTGTTGAGTTCGAAACAAATAACTAATATATAGATGAATATAAAAAGAAAACAATGTTATTTTAACGGGTCGTGAATGGGTTTTAATTACAAGTGAATTAGCTGATTGTTGGTTTACATTTTACTTTAATTAGCAAAAACAAACATTGCTTGAAATATTTTACAAACACTTTTCAATATTAGATCAATTACAGTGTGCCACTTATAATTTTTTTTACTAATTACTGAATCTAATGACAGGGTAAATAACGATTGCAATATTAATTACGTGTGATATTGGTTTTCGTAATTGGACCATTAATTTAGAGGCTATACATTTTTTTTTTCAATTAGAAGCCAATAAATAAACATAATTAATTCCCATAACGATATTTTTATTGAATCATGAACTGAAAATCAATATTCAAAGCTCCCACAGTTTTACTAGGGTTAAATTAATTATTTAACCAAATTAAGACGTTATAATTTAGTTTTTTATTTTTAAAGTCTTTTAACTGTATTTTTACTGTTTCCAATATTTATGACTCTTTTTTACCACACCAAGTTAGTTATTTAAAATATTCACATCACCAAACGTTTCACCCTAGTAGTTATACTACTGTACCACTGACTATACCAAATCACTAATTGGTCCAAAGGTTTGATGATGTAAATAACATCTTGACGTGGTCGTTAACAGAAGCTTTAGTTTTAAGATATGACACCAGCCAATAAAGCTTACAAATTAATATTCTGAGTAGCAAAGAATCGTGATTTATCAAATGGATGAACGTTGTTGCATATTTTACCTAAAATTATGTACAAAGTTTTATTTTACAAATATAATCCTATTTTATAATTTTTTTGAGTTTACACTTTTATACACAAATTAAATGTTTATGTAATTGAAATTTTCACAGAACAAATTAGCATTGCTACTTTCATAATGCTGCTGAAATGAATCTATATTTCCGATTTTTCTAAATAATGGTGAAATGAATTAACATATTATTCATATTACAAATTCATTAGCTGCAAGATACATACTATTTTCCTCTGAAAAGTACATGAATATATTTCATTAGTTTTTACCATTAACAAACATATACGAGTGACAAAAAACTACTGCTTTTTAACTTGAAGCAGATTGCTAATTGGCAGTTTTACTTTTTATTGTAAGATTACTCTTATTTTTCTACTTTCTATTTGTCTAATTGTAGGCTACGAACATAAAAAAGTGTTTATTCACAATAATAACACAGTAGTAAAACACTACGTTTCCTTTAAAATCTACAATAATATATTAAATATATTTTGTCCGTTGACAAGTGGTTAAGATAAAATGGGAACGTATATCTTGAAGTAACGCATGCACTAAATAAACGATAACATAGAATACATAAAACATATCCTATAACTTTGTTTATTCACTTATTTCATATATTTTACCAAACCTTTTGCACGTAGTTAAATTTTAGAATTTCGTTCTAATTCGTAAACTGTCTTGCACAATATTGTATACCGCTTAAATGAATTCACTTCAATCAAACTCATATTATAGTTTGACGAAATATCTAGACTAAGATTATGGAAATGCACAGAGTATTCTATAAATGAAATGTCATATGTGAATCTTTAAATTATTTAGGAACGAAGAACGCACATGTCAGGATCGTTTTTATTCATATAATGATTAATTCCTGTCTATTAGGTAATATATACACTACATGTGTTGTATATTTATTATTTTGTTTATTTTCCATCCACTATTTTATACCACACATTGTGCCTCAATATTATTTAATTTACTATTTTAAAATTACGAAACCGGTTTTCGAATCTGTTGAGTTGCAGTCACCTAACTATATTGAAACTGATAATTATTTTGAGTAAATGAAACATTGCTGTTAAGTAAATAAAAGAGAATAGCGTTTTATGTTTGTACTCGCAAAGAGAATAACTGACGCAACGAAAGAACAAACCCAGCTGTTCTTCTCAACAATTAAGTAACAGTAACGCGAGTTGTCTATACTACAAATATAGTTGAAGCACGTACAGTTCAAACGTGTAAGAACTTATTGTATAACAGTTGTATGACATTTTAATACTCTTCTTAAGATATACCGCACAAAATAGTCCTAATTTTCAAAATATTGTTCGCTGAGTAACTGCTTAAAAATAACTGGCATAGGGATGAAGAATCTATCATAACATTTCATCATTGTTCCATCCAAAAGGGTTATGTAGACTGTCAGTTAACCAACTCTGGGGAAAGCTGTGATGCTTATATTGTCACCCTCTATAACTATTAGATTTTAATTTGCTATTAATTTTCTTTATAATAGTTTCTTATGTAACAGAATACGTGTTAATAGTAATACAATACTGGTGAAGTTCACAGTACACAAACTTAATACGATATAAGTATATCATTTAGAACCATAATGATAATAAATATTGGTATACCATGTTTACCTTCCTCAGACCAGAGGGATTCTAAAAGGAATAAATACGTAAGGAATGTGGTGAGTTTGATATTTGGAAGTAAACTTCATTCAGACGTGAACATTTTGTCACGAGTCTGTTAGCGGTCAACAGGTAGACTTCAGGCGCATGCTAGTTTAGTGCCTGCAAATGCTATTGGTTTAACTTAGTTTGAATAGGTTGCAGTAAGATAAATACATGCGTTAGATATGCCTTGATCATGGCGAAACGTTGAACAAGGAAAAGTAAATCCACAGCACATACCCATGCAACTCTATTTCTAATTTTATTTTTGGAGTCCTCAATTGAAAAAATCCCATCTCACCAGTCGAGACTAAAGTGTCGACGGACTTCAAAGTCAACGTTTTCAATGACTGCATACAAACAAAATAAATCCCTGCTAATGCTGAATTAAACTGGAACAAAAATAATAAACCTCCCACTCCATCAGAATAGGTACTGGTTCGACGACCAGAATAGTGACCGTCATCCTGGCGTGCACTAAGTGACTGACGCATTGCAATACAATGAAGCTCTCGGTCTTTGGATTCACCTTGTACCGTATGCAGAAGATAACATCTTGTCTCTTGGATAATAAATTAAAGTGTGACTTGGTGGTGTATACTTACACAACTTTTCTGCCAAGTTCCCAACGGCCTGACTTGGAATTTTTTTTTCTTGTTATTTATTAACGATGTTGCATATGCACGCAGTTCAAATATATGCTGACGATATTAAAATATCTGAGAACATCATTTATATAAAAGACGATCTAGATCCTCAATATTGTATCAATTTGGCTGTTAGGTGGGCCAAAGACAGTTAAATGCCACTGAACCTTAGAAAAACAGTGGTGGTATTGTCCACGCGTAATTCTTCTCTTATGACAATTGTGGCTGTAGAATCCAAAGAGATGTTGCTGTCCGTGATCTTGGCGACCTCTTAGACTCTAAGTTAATCTTATATGAACAAATATAAAGCACACTATTAGCAGTGTTGAAGTCACCTTAAACATGCCACTGTTACTTAAAATAGGTACTGGGTGTACACAGTCTCAGTGTTGAGGCCTTCCAGAGGTAATTTTTCTCATGGATGGAGCTCTGGGAAGTAGAATTATGTTCAGAACTGAATTTATCAATCTTATTACCTCGTCGAGCTGTGACTGACCTGCAAATTGTTTACAAAGTGCTTCACGGCCACACTGGTTCAGTTGAGGCTGATGGTATAAGAGTATAGAATAAAAATTTCGCTAAAGAGATCCACTTGTTTGGTCTTACTTTGAAATTTGTGATCCGGTGGTCAGATTAGCTAGCATTCCAAACACGCTTAACAACCTAGACTATTTTGACAACCGCAATGGTCGCTTTCGAAGGATGATAAAAGTGGCATATAATTAATTCTTTGCCGTAAGGATAAACTCACGCTCAGCCAATTGAGCCCCATCTCTCAAGTATTGCATGTTTGGCCCTTAAAGCTATTGATCGGTGTCATGGCCAGTTGGTGAAACAAATACACAATGGATAGCAAAGTGTTATTAAAGAACTATTAAACAATAATTTAGGTAAGATTCAATGTATCTTATTAATAATGAAAAAATTTATATGACCTAAAAAACACTGCCATTTATATAAAATATATGATACAAACTTTTTGAAATTTTATGCAGTATATTTGATACATTGAGTAGACATAAATATGCGTTTGATTATGTACAAGTCTTATTGTAACTGGAAGTAACATTATGAATATAACATAGTTAGTTAGATAATTGTTATCTACTTAATCAGTATTGGCTCTAAAAAGAGATAAGCTATTGTTACTCAGTGTGAAAGGAGTAAACTTTAAGCATGTTAAAAGACCTTATTATGTTATTTATAGTTCTTTAAGTTCCCATCACTTAAAAACAAGCGATGTTATCCTTCAAAAACTAAGTGGATTAGAACTTTAACCATACAAATACAAAGGTTGAACTAATTTCAGGACGATAACATAGAATGGAAAAATAAACACTAAATTAAAAAAAAATCTTCAAAATCAGAAATATCATTACATAGATTTCAGAAATTGTAAACTTACTAAAATTACTGTCTTAGAGTATTATTTTGGTAAATTAAGATTTAAAAACTATCGTGATTACTAAATGAATAACTTTTTTTCTCTTCAGAGTGTATAACAGTTAAGTTTATATTTAGCCTTCTATACAAAATTATACAATATATTACAAAATGTTACTGTTCATTAAAGAAGATAGGCATTGTTTAATGTGTAATTTGGTTAGTACAATCAGACAAGTGAGTTTAAATTAAACATATTACTTATATAAGTTAATAAATGTAACTGAGAAAATTATAAATGTTTACCTGCTTAGTATAAATAATTAATTTCATGTTGACTAACAAATAATGCAGGTGATTTACACATGTAAAAACCGTAAAGTTTTGACGAACTAGGGGGTGGGAGAGCCCACTAGACGTATTTTTTTTAAGACGTATTTTTGTTAAGTGTAAGAAATTCGTAAAGATACATTTTTGGTTGAGTAAGTCCGTCTTTTGAAGAGAGGGTTAGGTTAGGGACAAGGGTTTAGTGATGATGGATACCGGGCTAAGTGGAATAACCATGGCTGAAGTCGTGTCTGGTGGGAGGGCTCAGTAAAAACGATTTTTACGAATGGGGAGTACTTAGAAAAATGAAATTGGTATAAAGGGGGTGTTGGTCCCGTTGGGATGAATGAATGTCGAGTCAAATGGAGGGCCCAGTTAAGTTGTATTCTGTATTGTTGTTGGAGGCCTCAGTCAAGACCTGTTTTAATTGGCATATTCATGTGATTTGTACAAGTTTAGGTACAATTTCAATTAATTAAAGGTTTCCCTGACTTAGCAGAATTTTTTGAGTTCAAGAAATAAAATGTTTTACTAATTCAAATTTATTCCTTTAAAAAAATATATCCATAAAGATTTATAATAATCAATTATGTTATTAAGTTAAATATATGTATTTTTGTTATCAATGACACTAAAACAAATTCAATAATAAAAGCATTACTTGTACCATTTGGTTTCAGGTTAAATTGCATTTATTCAATTTACTCACTAATGTGAATTGTATTCTGTCGTAAATTAGACTTTCAGCCTACCTTTGTTAATTTCAATATATAATAATCAATGTTATTAGTAACCGCAGTAATTTGGAAAGCCATCCAATTATACACGTGTATTGTAAATACATATAATTGTAAATCAATTAAATACTAATTATAGTTTGGCCATCTGTAATACAGCAAACACTAATGTAATTGGTAATTTATGACAACATTCGTATTAAGGGTGAATAAATTTACCTTTCAGGTAGTTAATGCTACATTTATAAATCACAAATTGTGGTACGAACCCAAACTATAATAACATGATTCAACGAGTGACAAATTTACTATGAAGATCGTAAGTTCCCTCAATTTGATCACGTCAACTGATCAATATAATCTAGTATTGCAGTTAAAAACATGATTAGTTAGTTGAGTTAAACTATCAGATTATTAATTTCTACAACACAGTGTGTTAAATTATTCTTACTTAAGTAAATAAAATGTAGAAATATGTAATTGCTTTTCTAATGAAGAATACTTTTAAATATTGTTAATCATAGGTAAGTATTGTCTTTTAAAATAACGTCACGAAAAATATGTTATACTAGTATATATTTAGAATGAATAAAACAAAAAACAGAAACTGAGAAAACATATACTTGAATATTTTACTATAGTAAAAATAAAATTAATAGGTTAAAAAAGTCCAGTAATATTTAATAATTTAAATATTCCTGGATACCTAATCAGAAACCAGGACAACCTCAGCAGTATGTTAATTAATTATAATACTAAAATAAAATGTTCAAAATAAAAACGAAAAAAATTCCAGATCAGAAAGATTATAAATAATTGGAAAACGGACGTAGGCCATTGAACTCTAAAATAATACTTGTATGTGCGTGATTAAAAAAAAAAATATATATATATATACATATATTAAATAAATATAAATTATAGCTTAAATATATATATATTTAAATAACCACCAGTACCTTAAACAAATAAATTAATAATAATAATATGATTGCACCTTGATTGATTTAATCCAGACCGATACTTCCGAAACAACAATATTGAGTGAAGCAAAGTTTAAATATACATAAGGCAAGAGTTGATACAATAATTTGTTGATAATAAAATAAGCATGTATTTTTTATTGCCCCATTTTTTGCATTATCAACTCTTTTCGTCATTTCACCCATTGATGGATGATTCGTTGAATAAAAAAAGAAGGTCAATTTGAAAGTTAGGGTATGTAATTTTATGACTACTTTCAATTTAATGACTTGTGTCAGTACAAAATTCAATACAGTAAATGACGGATATACAGTACAGTAAATATTTAAGGTTAGTTCTTATGAACATTAGTATCTTGAGTTACTACAAATTATGTGAATTTTATCTGTAGTGCCCCTCTGGATAAAATATTGGCTGAATATTTTATCCAGAGATCAGTAAATAATTGTATGAATTTGTTTCTAAATAAGAGATAAAAAAGACATTAGATAATGAATGTATATAGGCTAAACTAGTTAAATTATTATCTAAATACAGTAATAAGAAGTTAAAAGAATTAGGTGTTTAGCACTAAAATACAAACTCCAGTCTGTTTCATTCTTTGATCTCCCAAAGGGATACACTCCACCTGGATGAAGCAATCAAAACTTTCTCATGCTGCAAATAAAGATCAAACAGATCTTTTGGAAATTGTTTAGAAAGGTTTTTATTCCTTAGTGAACTGTTTCTCAAAGTAACATTTTATTCAAGATTACCAAAGGCAGGAAACCTTGGTAACTCAGTTATTTATATTTTAATACCAATGTACATATAAAATGTGTAATTAGTAACCGTTGTTAGATAAATCCAAAAAAATAGTTTCTGACTGATAAAATAACCATTTTTATCTTTTTATCAATAAAGCTATAAATTATTCTATCCATAACTATGACTACTAGAACACATGAATGAAGTGTAGCCGGAACAATAATAACACACTAATCCCACTCGTGAGAGATAGAAATTATATATATAAAAAATATTGATGACTATTAAATATTTTCGTTATTTTAACATAAGTATTTCGATATTGATATATCAGAAATATCGATTGTTTTCAAGCCAATATATTAGTAGTATTGATAAGAAATATCGATATTTTTTAGTCGATAATGATATTGACAATGATAATGATATTGCCTTAGCTATTGCCTTAGCAATAGCTAAGGCAAATTTAATAGATATAATAAATCGATATTTGTAAAAACTACCTTTACTAACAAGAAAGTATAAATCCCATTGACTCGTATTAACAAAGGTGCTGAATACTTTAATAAACGTAACCTAAACAAGTTTATGTATTAAAACTTTATTTGTAAAATAATAAGATACATGTTTCTAGTTCTTCTAAACGAAGGTAAATAATATTTGGGAATATATAAATAAAATTATTAAAATGGACATTTGAACTCCCTTATATAATGAAACACCGATAAGGATGAAATATTACATTGAATTTGGGTTTTAATTTCAAACGTTTAATTAATGGGGTTGAATGGGTGTTTTAGTTGGACCGAATGCTGACACAGGTACTGACAAACCATTTTGTCTATCAGTTTTGTATTGATAAACTACTTACTGTATTTTGTGTACAGGTACTGTATGGATCATTTTATTTGTTATGGATTTGCATCGTTTACGAGTTCATTTTTTTTTTTTTTTTTTTTTTTTTTTTTTTTTTTTTTTTTTTTTTTTTTTTTACTTTTTAAATAGTAATATATAAGAGCTATGCATTTGATTATTTTACATCTTTTGAATTTTTTTTTACTGCTGTTTGTCATAGAAGATGGTTCCAAGTATGCAACAAATAGGTCTCTTCTACTAAAAATAACAGTCTAATTTGTGTTTTTTAGTAGATATGAAACAGACTGGAGTTTGTATTTTTGAGTTAAACACCTAATTATTTTTTCTTTTTATTATTTAGGTAATCATTTGAACGGTTTAACCTATATACATTCGTTACCTAATGCCTTTTTTTAAATCTCTTATTTAGAAACAACTACCTAAAATGATTGACTGATCTCTGGATAAAATATTCAGTAAATTACGTAGAGAACTACAGATAAAATTCACAGAGTTTGTAGTAGCTCAAGATACTGATATTGATAAGAACTAACCTTAAATATTTACTATACTGTAATTTCTGTCGTTTAATGTATTGAATGTTGTACTGACACAAGTCATTGAATTGAAAGTACTAATACAATTTTATACTTTCAAATTGACATTTTTAATTCAATGAATCATTCATCAATGGGTAAAATGACGAAAAGAGTTGATCATGCAAAAAACGGGGTAATAAAAAAGACATGGTTATTTTATCATCAGCAAATTATTGCACAAAATCTAATATTAGACAAATTAAACTGTATCAATTGAATAAAAAATGTAGATCTATATTAAAATATTCATAATACAATTATTTGTTGAACGGGTTTAATGTAGTTAAATATGATTGGTTAGTACTATGGGGTGAAAGACAAATTGAGTTGGTCAGTAGAAATACCGGTATGCATAATGTCTCTCACAAGACAAATAATCGCGTCTAAGTAGTTTTTATAAATCTTATATATATATATATATATATATATATATATATATAATATTTATTTTACTATGAAATGAATAGATGTTTGTTAAGTTCCTTTTCGGTCGACTTGATAAAACATTTAAACAATAAGAAAAATGCAATAGATGTAGATTTGTTTGCCTGATATTTGAACCATTCAGTTTCACTTGAGCTATCCTCTCCCCAAAGAAGACTGGGGCAGTGTGTAAATCAGGTTGTGGAAGTGTGCGTAGAAGATTTACTGAGTAACTGATAGCAACTGCGTGTCTGCCTGATATTTGACCCATTCCGTTTCACTTGAGCTATCCTCTCCCCAAAGAAGACTGGGGCAGTGTGTAAATCAGGTTGTGTAAGTGTGCGTAGAAGATTTACTGAGTAACTGATAGCAACTGCGTGTCTGCCTGATATTTGACCCATTCAGTTTCACTTGAGATATCCTCTCCCCAAAGAAGATTGGGGCAGTGTGTAAATCAGGCTGTGGAAGTGTGCGTAGAAGATTTACTGAGTAACTGATAGCAACTGCGTGTCTGCCTGATATTTGACCCATTCAGTTTCACTTGAGCTATCCTCTCCCCAAAGAAGATTGGGACAGTGTGTAAATCAGGCTGTGGAAGTGTGCGTAGAAGATTTACTGAGTAACTGATAGCAACTGCGTGTCTGGCACTTTTGGAAAAGGGCTTACTTAAGCCCCAGCTTTAGTATAGAAAAGAAATACCCACTAGTATTATAAATAAAATTATCCATCCAACCTTGTTTATGTTTACGTTTACGTCTTTATCACACTAATTAATATCAAAATTGAAATGCTATAGTAACTTTTCTTTAAATCATATTCTCAAAATAGTAATGTGATAATTGGTAGCTTTTTAAATGTAATAACAATAACACGGGCTGTTCATTTGTCATTGGGCTATTAATTAACGACACTTTCTAAGGAATAGTCAGCCTTAGTTTGTAACAATGACTATATTCGCTCATCTACACTCATCACACTCATTCGAAATCCATATTCGCCCATATCTTGACGATCGGCGTCTTATGAATAAATAACTAAATAGTGTTGTTGGGTTTATTGATTTATTCATTGTTAACAAACTAATTTTGAAGACATGGGTCAATCAATATACGGTGAACGACTGTAGCCCTTTTTACTGTCAACTGTTAGGTAGAAAGAGTCATTATTTTTATAAGTGTGTTAATATGCTTGTCAATAAAGAACAATTTAACATAAATATTTTATATAAACTAATATTTATTGAATATTCTCCTAGAATTAGGTGTGAATAGTTAATATATTTAGGACTGGTAAAATAAAGTTATTCATAGTTGTGTGATTATTTAAATAGCAATCGTGAACCAATAGCTTTAAAGAGCTTCAAAGCTAACAGTAAAATAGCTCAAATTTATATCGATAAACACTAGATGGCATTACAGGTATTTTTATCCGAAACAGTTTTCATGGATATCCGATTAACAAACCCGCAGGGAAACAACAACGCCAATATTCTTGCAGTCTCGAAATTTTCAATTAATATATTCTCTTGTTTATTTAGAGGAACAATGTTGATTATTTATTACAAAATACTACACTAGTAAGTTGAAATAGTACGATATACTATTTCATAGTTAATAACTGAACTTAAAAATTTGATAACATAAATATATTAAAACTCAAATCTGTCAGATATTGTAACAACGTATTTACGTAAATACAAGGGATGGAATTTTAACAAATAATTTTTATTAAAGTTTTATTTAGTTGAATTCAATATTATTTTGGACACATTCCCTTGAAAATTTAGTGAAATACAGTTGAATAGCAGGATACCATAAAAATATATCCTATTATAAGTAATAAATACGAATTTTATTTAGTACGTTTTATATGCAATATATCACTATTTTAAGTTAAAGTTTTTAATAAGCATAATTTTACGCAATATTTACTATGTTAAAAAAATATACACAAATATTGTTACCTACATAAAAAATAAGATATATCTGCAAGTTCCGAGGCCAAGCTCACTCTGCACCATGGGAACTGAATTCATTATAATCTATTGGAAATCCCTTGAGTAGTTAGTTCCATTACAATAAATTCAATATTCAAGAAGCTTTGCATATTTACCTTAGTAATATTTTTACTTAGGGATTTTCAAACAGAATGCTACTTTCATAATATATTGCCTCCGGACCACTGTGTAATTATATAAGAGTGAAGATATAATTATAAGATTATAATTATAAGAGTGAAGATTTAATGTATTTTCGGCTTGACAATGATTACATGAAGTAGTCGAAACTGGTTGCCATCTGACGACGTGTTGGGCCACTTGATGGACTTTAAGGTAATAAAAACCTCTAATAGAATGCTACTGTATAAATTGTAACATAAACTTATAAAAATCAACGTGACTATCATTAAAATTTTTATAATGTTAATAACATTGTTACAAGAAACAATTAATTATAATTTAAATAGAACCAATGTTATAAAATAATCAGACTATGACAAATAGAATCTACATTTTCCAGTGACAACAGAGTCAAGGTACTATCTACATTATTTACAAGATAACCAGACGTTTCACCCATGCTGTGATGTGGCGTCCTCAGTGGTTTCTCTGAGACTGGTTAGTAGATAGTACCTTGACGCGATTGTCACAGGGAAGTGTAGATTCTAGTTATAACACCGGCCGCTTAAGCCTAAGTTCTAAGATACTATGACATGTTAATGTTGTAGAAGGCTAGTAATCAGTCTGTTTCAAAATATAAAGAAAGATGTTGAAACTATATAGAAATATAAAGAAATAAATTGAAATTTCAACAGTCATGTTTAATGTGAATGATTGGAGATGATTTTATAAGTATTGACATTTTGTGTATAAATTTTTTAATATTTTCTTTAAATACATGGTAAAATGCAATATATTATTTTGATTTTTATGTTTATTCCAGGATACATTAGTTAAATATGATTAATGTATATAGAAAACAATGTTATAGAAGAAACAAAGTATAACTGGTTTAAGTCAACCAAAGTACTTAAATGGTATTAAATAAAAGCCACGACCAAAGAAAGTGCAGAATATTTATTTGATAGAATCAGTGTTTATCGGGAAATAAAAAATAATAATAAAATAATTTAAAAAATTATGTGTTAAAAATTTTCTTTTTATGCATGTATAATATATTTAAATTGAAAATTTAAACTTTCTCTCTGTAAAAAACCTATTAATTTAGAATTATTGGAATATTAGATTTCAGAAATTAGAATTATTGGAACTCATATTTTTTTAGAGATCAAAATTTGTATTATATGTGTAATAACTTTTGATTCCTTATAAATCTTAATATAAGTTTAGACTTAAAAAAGGAAGTTAGTAAGCTATATTAAATTGTTATTAGCTGTAATATAGATCAAACGTTCCTATATTAACATACATACTATATAATATTATATTGTTGTAGCTTGTTTACATACTTTTTAATATTTGATTAATTATATGTTTTAATTACGTATGAATTGCATTTATATTCATTTATTCATCTCTAAGATAGAGTCGAATAGAGATATGGGCGATGAGGAGTGAATGAGTGTGATGAGTGTATATAACGTGTGTACTCATTGTTACTATCTGAGTTCGACTCAACTCAGAAAGGACTATTTATTAATATCCCAATAGCCAGGGAAACTATGGGACCTACAGCTTTACGTGGAATCTGAACCACGTAGTGTTGGTCTGATATTCAGCTAACTAATAAGTCTGACACTCAGTTCTCTTCCCTACACAACATCCGAATCCTGACTACCATCCAACATGGACACCCCAGACTTCTCTAGTAGTGTCCACGTTGCATTATAGGCATATCAGACCTCACATAATTTTAGTTAGAATTTTATAAATTATGACTAAATTTAGGGTTTCTTATACATGTTAAGTAGTTTATTTATTTAATGGAAATATCCATTTGAATGCTTGGATTGAAAATGGTTTGTTATTTCTTAAACAATTACTAGAAGATAAACAATATGTGAACACTTTACATTATATTAAACATTATAGGTATATTATAAAATCTTTTGGAACTATTTTCCAATTTATCTAATGAAAAAACTTTAATAAGCTTTATTGAAATCGATATAACAACTTTTGTTAGACTATTGAATGTTATTTAATATTATCAAAATTTAATGAATGTTAAGTAATAATTAAGATGAATGTATTGTATTCTTGAGTTGAAGAATATATAAATGTATTTATTCGTCAGAACTTGTACCTGTATAACATTTATTGTATAAGGCAGTAAGATTAATTACATTCATTAATACCATGCTGAAATTGTGTTATAATAATCCATTAACAGATTAAAGAGGTTTGTTAAAAATTCCCATTGGCCTTACCGGAATATCTACTTGGTAACAAGATCACAATCACTGAGGGGGCACTTTCAAGTATAAATTTACTTAGCTAAAGGTTCTTACTTTAATTTAATCCATATTTTAAAAGTAATAAATCTCCTTGTATTATGCTATGGTAAATCTATTGCAGAGAATTTTGTGAATAAAATGGTGGTAAACTGCCAGCAATTGAGTAAAACACTGTATGTAGATAAAATACTGGGTTAATTAAACTTCTAAACTAACTTTTGGTTCTAAGCATGAATCTATTTTTAATGTGTTCAAGGAATTTTAATGGTAGTTTTTGGTCTGTATTGTCATTTTGGCTGTTTTGAAAAATGTGCATTATGATAAATAGGTGTGTATTTAATAGAATTTATAATTGATATGAATGAAACATTATGTTTTGTTGTTTAATGAATTAAATAAAACAAAGATACAATACATATCTGTCTGTTGTCATGCACAACTAATACGATTGTATAATATTAAGTTACGTAACTGATTGATTAAGTAAATAAAAAAAACCCCCGAAATTACAAAATATGGATGAGTGATTAATTCGTCCTACATAAAGGATCTACTATCGTGCATTCACATCAAAGGTTGATTGACATTTCTAAAAGCTCAAAAGACTGTCATTGTAGATTCACAACTACATCTGATATTTTAAGTATGATATACAAACGAATTATAAATTATTTAAATATAATTAATTAAATAAAGCTTTAAGCTGATAGTAAGTACGAATGAATAAGTAAAATAAAAAAATAACCTATAGTTTTCTTATGAATTGGATGTCAGCCGTATACTTTTTTAATTTGTTTTTTAACTTAGATTTTAATACATCCATTGTGTGTGTGTTTTTTCTTTGTCTGAAGTAGTTTGTGCTACCTCACATGTTTACTAACTCACATTGTGGCCCTATGTCGTTATAACCGTTTGCCTAATAATAGAGAGGCTTGCAGATAGTTCATAGTAAAATTTACGCTAGTGAAAGTACATTCTATAAATACTGATAAGAATACCAACAGTACTATACAATGTTTTTTGTCCCATAACTTATAATTTGTTGTTGATCTTTAATGGTAAGTTGAGATAACTTTTAGCAACACTTTTTTTTGTAACTAACAGTAAAATATTTAATTTCCAAATGTAATCATTATTAACAATAATATTTTTTCCATTTTTAATAAATTCTCTCATGACACAATTTAAAATGCAAAAAAATAGGGGAGCTAGCTACAATATTGTATTAGATCTTTTATTTATGTTTTATTTAAAGGATGGTAATTATTATTTTATCACAAGAAATATACAAAAAATAAAAATAATTCAGATCTGTAAGGGTATCAAACATTAATAAGTGCGTAAAGAAAGTTTAAATTCCTATGGGTAATAGCAGTATATTTCTGTATGCAAAGCAGGCCGTGTTAGGGTGCAAGGGAAATGTATGGGGTTGGTGATAACAACTGCGTGTCTGACTGTCTGGAAGATAAGACCTTACACCTAACTGAGGTGTTACATGAAGAAATAAGAATTAGCCTCAGTTCTGTATCTACTAACCACTTACTGACCCATGCATCATATCCAATCAATCCTTTAATTTTAGTTACATTTATTTATATTCACAGATAATTGTAAAATAATGTACTTCATGAATGTCCTTTACAATTACCAATTTAAGTTAATGAGCTTAAATATGTACCTAATAATTGCATACAGGTGCATAATATAAAAAAAATCTTGTCTACAAATTCCAAGTAGGATTTTCGCCACGAGTAATGAGGGCCACGAATGCCATACCTTTCAAAATTTGTTAATTAACTTTTTGTTAATAACCTGTGTTAATCACAATATTGAGAAGGTCAAATCATTTAACACAGTCAAAGACCTTGGACAAGTCTAATAAAAACACAAACAGTTTTTTGTCTATTTTATACCCCACCCAACTCCAAATGGACCAGTCTAGTGACAGTGTTAATGATGGGTCTAAATCCAAATTGGTTCGCGCTCAGAATTTTTAAAATAATCAACCAGCCTTGTAAGAAAAAAAAAAAACAATTGGGTGTGCGTCGGACCACACGGTGGAAGTTATACTTCTTTGGCCATTCTCATACACCCACTCACGCACACAAACAGACAGGATATATAAATGGAATATAAGACATTTTTCAATATTATTCAATATATTTATCTTCAATATATTATACGTGACTTCATTATTATATTATACACCTATATTATCATTATCAGTAATTTCTTCGATTAAATTTCTTCGATTAACAATCGATTAATCGATAGTTCTTAAAAATTTGTTCTTACTTTTCAGCGTGACGCAGTTTCTCGACCAACATCCCATCCCAAAGTGTCTAACGGGTGCAAAGAAGTATAACTTCAAAAATTTTCAGACGTTCTGCTTGCAACTGGTAACATTGAAATAGGACGATAGTTGTGTAAGACCAATGGGTCTTCCTTTTAAAAAACCGTAACTACTTTTGCATGTTTTAATTTGGAAGGAACAGCAGCCCCATTTCGATTGAAGAATTTATTTATTTTCGTCAATGACACATAATACTTTCAGTACACTGTTTTTAAAACCACGATGTAACGGCATTGATATTTATGTAGATTATCAATAGTAACTAACGTTATTAGCAGTAAACAACTCTGTAAAAGTGTTCGAATATTATTTAATTCCTATTTTCAGTATACTAGAAAGTAAAATTTGATTTGCTTTGCGTTGCATTTTCGTTAAGTATATAGATTCAATAAGATATGATAATTTTAAATGGAATCAGTATGCCATAATATGCCTTGTGGTATTTAGTACTGAGAACTTGTATTAGAAGCATTCCCAGAATCGAAATGTTTATTTCTATAATCGATTACTCGATGTATCAACACTGTACATGTTTGGGTAGGCGGTTGGTTGATGAAGTGTTATTTTAAACACATACTATCAAATGAACTAGATAATTATTACTTGGATTTTCAAATAAAATATCACTGTAGACAATTAATTTAAAAGACAAAAATTATAACCTTAAAACAATATGTATTGAATGAATTAATACATTAATGATGAAAATTACGATCTCTTGGTAGGAGAACAAGGATCTGTGTGAAGTCACGAAATTAATATCTGACATCCGTGTTCAAACACCTAAAGTCGTTGAATTTAACGACTCTCTTTAAATACTAGCAGCCCATGAAAGTTAAAGGTAATAGCTACAAGGAAATTGTGTCAGTTGAAATAGTCTATTAAAGCCTTCATTGTATTTTTCAACACTAGAAATTTGCTATAAGCCCTATAGTATCAAAAGGTCGTATGGTGCCTATTAATGTAGGGAAAATACAGTTAATTTGATTTGTTAAGGAATATTGATATTTTTACATTTAGATTCTACTAGTTTATTGTAATGTTATGTTTTATTTTAAATGTTTATCATTTATTACTTTGCTTAGAAAATAACTGCAGTAACTGCCATTTAAACATAAAAAGATGAATAACACCGACAAGCTAGACAGTTAGAGGGGCCATGCGTTCCTCGTATTAATAATTTCAATATAAATTGTCCATAAATATTTAAATTTTGATAAATACATTCATATTTCTGGTTCTTTCTTTATTGTTTTATTAATTTCGGTGTGATGGGGATGAGCCACCTTGTTGTTTACAGGTAGTTGATATTTAATAAATATCAAGTTATTTAAGTCATATATAAGTAGTGATTTTTGTGTTGCTGCTAATAGCAATTCTGTTTTACTCTTCTACATCTCTTTTTTTTCCTGGAAAACCGGACTAAACCCTTAAAAATAGGAAAATAGTGTGAGTGCTATCAAAGTTAATTTCATCTTGGTGCGTGCCGTGCCAGGAATGTGGACAGGGACTTATCCCTTATAGAGCCCTATCCCAGCCCCGGCATGTCTTCGCCAGCGTCGGCCGCTCAGCCAGCAAGAGCATCTCGCAAAAAAAGTGACTCCGATGACTGTATTTAGATTACATCTCTTAAGGACTTTCCTCCCTTACCTTTAAGCTCAGATTTATGTAATATTTCTACTGAAGCTCACACTTCAGACCTACCAACACTTCAAAATCAGTCTCCAGTTTTTTTAGACAAAATTATACAAATAATTTAAGTACAACTTTTCCGCACAATAAAAACAAATCCATTAACACATTAAACAGAGATGATAATCAAATTTTAATCTTTCTTCACGTTAATGTTCGTAGTATATGCAATAAGATTGGCATAATGAATGTTTTTTTAAATTATGTAGACCCAGACATATTTTGCATATCTGAAACCTTGGCTGAATGATTATAATTTGAATATTGCTTGTTTTCAAAATTATAAGCTTGTCTCTGCTATGAGTAGAAAGTATAATATAGGTGGTGGTGTAGCTATTTTTTTGAAAGATTATTTAAATTGTAAAGTTATAAATAGAATATTAAATATGTTGGTTGAATCACATTGTGAATATACAGGTATATCAATATTTAGCATTAAAACTAATATTGTTGTTATTTACATGCTCCCATCTGGTAACTTTACAGCATTTCAAAATATAATGAAAGAAATATTTGTTGAAGCTCAATACTCTAATTACAAAACCATTATATGTGGAAACTTTAATGTTCCTTTTTTATAATTTGAGTAAGCCAAAGGTTTTAATAATGTTTGATTTAATTGACATGTATAGATTTACAGCTCTCATTAAAACGCCTACATGAGCTACAGAGAATGGTGGCAATATTATTGACAATGTGTTGACAAATCTCCATTGTAATAAAATTCTACACATAGAAAATTTAGTTGTGCCCTTCTCAGATCATAGAGCCCAATTAATTAAGTTTTAAGCTCCTCCTGCCTCACGAATAACACAACATGCTTTAATGAAAAAACGGTACTTTACTGAGGATGCAATTTTAAGTTTTGAAAATTCATTAAATCTGGAAAAATGGGATTAAGTTTATGCAACTGTAGATCCAGATGATAAGTTCTCATTATATTTAATTTTTTTTAAAACTATTATTATGAACTAGCGTTTCCTTATAAAGTAAAAAAAATAAATCTCAGTTATAAACAAGAAATAAAATTGGGTTACTTTTAAATTGTAACGTGAAAGTCATCATATAACCGTTTTAAAGACCCTTCCTCCAACAGTTGAAATTAATCAAATCATAAATGAAGTGCTTTTAAAAAACTTCTTAATAACAAGAAAAGGTATTTTCGTGATGAAAAAATTCTAAATTCTCAAAATCGTTCTAAAACGATTTGGGAAACTGTCAACAATAACGCTAAATTTAAATCACCAAGGACAAATGAAGATATTGAACTTATAGTAAATAATGCGCTGGTAAAAAAATTGTAGAGATGTCGCTGAAGAGTTAAACATACATTTCTCAAAACTGGGATTGCATGCGTTGTCTGGTACCAGACAATCGTCGGATTTTCATAAAATTATATTATCACCAAGAGGAAGTCTCTACCTATCTCAGGTTTCTGTTTCAGATGTTGAGAAAGTGGTGAAGCAGTTAAAGTACACTAACTCTGCAGGAATAGATGAGATCCTCTGTTCTTTGTTGAGAAGGTATTTTCCCTATATTCGTAATATTTTTACTCATCTTTGTAATTCATGTATTAAAGGTGGAATATTCTCAAAACCATTCAAGCTGAGTAAAGTCATTCCTTTATTCAAAGCTGGAAATAGACGTTTACCAGAAAACTACAGGCCCATTTCAATTCTATCTTCATTTTCTCAAATCTTTGAATTACTACTATGTCACAAGCTTGTGACTTTCTTAGAGACTAATAATGAAATATCTACCCAACAGCATGGCTTCCGAAAGGGTAAATCTACGTCTTCAGCAATTTTTAGTTTTCTCAATGATATCACACACTCTTTAGACAAAGGCCATCAATCCCTTGGTATTTTCTGTGACTTAAGTAAATCGTTTGACTCCATAAATCATAATATTCTACTTCAAAAACTTAAAAAATATGGTGTGCGGGGTCATGCACTCAAATTGTTTTAAGCGTAAATTTCAGTACGGAGTCAAACTGTTCAGACCCAGTCAGGTCATCAAACCATTTATTCTCCTTATAGATCGATTACGTCTAGAGTATCCCAGGGTTCTATTCTTGGCCCTATCCTATTTCTAATATATATAAATTATCTCCCAAAAATTTCAAGAGATCTAAGTATCATTATGTTTGCTGACGATTGTTCTCTTTTTATTTGTGATAAATCTCCAAACTCTGTTACTTCAATTTCCAATCATCAGCTTGATATTCTTAACAAATGGTTTTCTGCAAATAAACTTAAAATGAATATCAGTAAAACTAATTTTTTATAACTTTCACCTGAGTAATTCCAAAAGGTCACAAAACAAAGTCAAAAATAAAGTGGGAAATGATGAAGCCAAACAAGAGTCATCTGTCAAATTCCTTCGAGTTCATATTGATCAGAACCTAAATTGGAACAGTCATGTTGAGCAAGTTTGTAAGAAGCTCCGAAGTATTTGTTTTGTTCTTAGCCGTTTGGCCATGGTTTGCAGTCGTGAGATTTTGCGTACTGTATATTTCTCAAATGCAGAATCAATTTTACAATATGGTATTATATTTTCGGGCCCTTCAAGTGTGACAAAGTTTAATAGAGTTTTCATTCTCCAGAAATGGTGTCTGAGAGTAATGAGTAATAGGAGAATATTTTATTCCTGCAGGTCACTCTTTGGAGAGTTGGGAATCTTGACGCTGGCTGGCATTATTGGTTATGAAGCGTGTATTTTCGTGAGGCAGCATTTATATAACTTTATTACAAATGGAACTTTTCGTAAATACCCAAAGCAGGAACATGTTTTCCATCTTGGAACATTCTACTTCTGTGTTTGAGAGAGGCCCATACCATATTTGTATTAATATTTATAATAAACTGCCACTTAATATCAAGGTTGAGGAAAAGCTACCATTATTTTAAAAATACGTGAAAACTAATTTTCTTGATAAATTAGTTATTATCATTTAAGTGACTTGCTGCAGTTTGTATCAATTTTAATTTATTTGTAGATTTTTAGTATTAGTCATGACGTGTTTATAACATATCTGTAATTGTTTTAAACGAATAAAGATGAAATGAAATGAAATCAGATGAAATGAGATGAAATGGGACGAAAGAGATGAAATGATATGAAATGGGATGAAATGGGGTGAAATGAGATGAAATGAGTTGAAATGGGATGAAATGAGATGAAATGAGATAAGATGAGATGAAATGGAATGAAATGGAATGAAATGGAATGAAATGGAATGAAATGGAATGAAATGGAATGAAATGGAATGAAATGGAATGAAATGGAATGAAATGGAATGAAATGGAATGAAATGGAATGAAATGGAATGAAATGGAATGAAATGAAATAGGATCTTAAATTGCAGCGAAATTATTTGAAATACAAACAACTAACAATCAATTTACCAAAGTCTTTATCCACGTCATAGTTACGCTTTATGTATTGATGAGGACGCAAATACCACATCATCATTTTGTCATGTTATATGACTTCCAATAATGTGAAATACAGCTCCTGTAGAAATACGAGGCCTAAACAAATTCTTAAGAAGATTTTAAAATGTACTATCTACTCCATATTTTATCACCCTACAATATCCTACAACGATAACGGTGATATACATATGTAATACAATCTATATTGTATAATCGATATATCTTCCAATGTAAATGCAAATAAATCCTCCATATAACATTCAGTAGGGTGACAATTTGGGATTTGTTTGGTGTCTGAAACACGCTTCCGATATCAGACACTAAGTTAAATTCTAAACCGTTCCATAGTTACATTTAAAATTGAAACTAAAAATAATGTTTTTGCAAAGCTAACTTAATTTAGATTTTCTTAAAAAAAGACCTGTTATGTTTAATTTTTTTCTCTAATTTAAAAGTTCTCATTGGTGGAAAAATTTACTTTGCAAAAAACTTTTATTAACTCTGTGAAATGTTATCAACGCCTTCTACTCGTTGATTAAATATATTTCTCCAATCAACCACTCTTAGGTAAGGGTTATGTACACGTATGTTTACAAATAACCACAGCTATGCGTGCAACGGGTACGCAGCTTAAAACAATAGTGGAACATGTTCACGGCATGATTTTCAGTGTACGTTTCTTTTCAAAATCATATTTGAACGGAGAAAAAATATTTGTTTTGTGTCTCTCCCACATTTGCTTTAGTAGCTTTAACATTAGTGAAATGAAAACACCCTTATATAAGAGGTAAATAATACCTCTCTACGGTAAATAATACCTCTTTACAACTTGACCTGTCACTATCCTGATTTGGACCAAAAATAGACCTTTTTTAAGGTTTATAAGTAAAAAAAACGTTTGTTAGTTAGTTACAACGGTTACATTAATTTTCAATTATTCAAAACATTTTAAAAAATAATGATCTTTATGTGATAAATTGTCTAATTATGTTGGAAAAATGTGTGTTTTATGTTCGTAAATATTTATTTAACAGTTATCTTTTATAATATCGGTGTTACATTTTGCAGTAAATAATTTAATTAAAAAAAATGTTGATATTTTAACAGCCTAAAACCTTAACATTGACTTCATACAAGTTACATTAATTTTAGTAAAGCTTAGATAAAAACCAGCTTAGCTCGTTGGGATCTCCAACCAAACCCTCAAATAGCAGACTAAATTACTATGGGCTAGCCAAGAAGATTAGGAGCCTCTCAAATAGATCGGTTGCTGCCCAAGTACATCACTGGCTTACTGATGTAGATTATAGTACATCAAGGAGTAGATTAGACTACTCGTGTAGACTAAGACCTACTCTAGTAGATCAGTAACTAAAAGAGTATATTATTGGCTTCCCGTTAAGATCAGTGGCTACCCGAGTACATCAGAGGCTAACCGAGTAGAACAGATGCTAGCAGAGTATATCAGTTAGGCTCCTCAGTAGATCAGTGGCTACCCGAGCAGGTCAGTGGCTACCCGATCAGGTCAGTGGCTACCCGAGTAGATCAGAGGTTAACCGAATAGATCAGAGGTTCACCAAGTATATTAGTTGCTTCCGAGTAGATCAGTGGCTATCCGAGTAAAAATTGGCCACTTAAGTAGATTAATGTACTCGTATATTGAAATAATGTGATTTGAGTCGATCTAATTTATTAGGTAGCATAAAAAGATTACGTTACAGATAGTTAACAAATGAATCTATAATACAAGTATCTGTGAGAACACACATTGTACATCTGATCTCGTCATCCTGATATCTAATTTCATTGAATATAAAATACATTATTATTATTATGGAAAGTCATGATATTGCCAACATAACACTTGTGTGTCATATTACAACGATGTATAATCTGGTCTGTTAACGAAGGCCACTGCTTTGTTGCATTATCCCATAGTTTATATTTTAGCATAATGAAGATACAATTAAATATGTATCAAAATCTCTCCTGGTTCGTATCTTTCACGTAAGTCTTATATTATCTGTGGATGAAATCAGTGTATGTTGAAGATTTTTAATTAAAAATAATACTCCCACCAACCCTTTAGAGGTACTAATTCACTCTATAAATTGCACTTAAAATAACATCAGGCAAATTCGAGTGAAAAACCAATAAAATTGAATATATTATATTACTGTCAATCAAAAAAATATTTGAAGTAAAATTGTGAAGATTTTAAATATTCACTTTGTAACGCCTTAGAGACAGCTTGATATTTAAATATATCAAAAACGTAAACAGTGTATTTATGGACTTACATGATATAAGGTAAATGGATTCCATCATTTAACATAAACACACTTGTATAATACATTCGCTGTAAGGCAATGGGGATATTTGTTTAACGTTTGATTTGCCTAAGTACACCCCTTTCAGTCTTGCAGACAACATAATATTTACTTTGCTTTACACTCACGTTTGCTTTTGGAATTTTAATTTCTACCTAGATAGTTGTTAATTTAGGTATCTGTGTATTTTGAAAAGGAATGAAATTAAAGATAATTAGTAAAATGTTCATAAGATTTTTTTTACAAAATGCGCATTAATAATCATAGAAGTAAGTATAATTTATGGTTATGTACTTAATAATAATACTTTATCGTGCGTAATTTTAGTGATAAACCTCCATTGTCTATACATATGTTCACTTAAGCCAGTTGTTAGTATTACTAACCTAATAAATATCAAATTAGGATGATTCAATTGCTAAAAGTATGAAAGTTTTACATTTTTGCTTAACACGTACCGTAAAAACTACTAGATTTCAAATTCTACATGCATAACTTGAAAACTTAATATATGACAAGTCTATTACAAATTTATATCACATAATCATGAAGAATTGCTGATATCACATAAATGAACAGGAAAACTACTGGATTATATCAAATCGAAAGTATAGGATAGTATATTTTAACCTGAAAATTATTATACTCTGATATTTACGAGATATACATCGTCTGGAAATATATTTAATTTAGTAATAGTAAGTTATTATTTCATTTTTACTGTCATCTTTTGACAACTAAATGATTGTATTGATCGGGATCTTTAAAATCTAACAAAGAGATATAGTTTCCAAGAATACTGGTTTTCAAGGAGATAATCACGTTCCTTCATGGAGTCACGAATATCTCTGACATTTCCATTATGACGTTTGCAGCCGTTCTCGTTCCATTTCATGTCACTGGATATCCGTAACTGTTAAAACCTTTACATTACTAGGGATTCGTTTCAGCAGTGACTAAGCAATGGCAGCCTGTATTGTATAATTGTTCTATAGACATGTTTACATAATATTCTAGTCCGTAAGTTTATACGAAGTAGGCCTATATATTGTAGTAAGTATGCGTGTATAAATAATATTTAATAGTTTTAGGTTTGTTAGGTTAAGCTTGTATTACAGTTCTTACACTATAGTAACAAGCATGTTATTCTTCGATATATTTTACCAAAGTAATATTGTTCGAAAAAATTTACCTCTATATGATTGTATTTTTTATTTATATAAGTAACCAAAGTTACAATCAGGTTTACAGAAACCTATTTTTATAGATTGTAGGTTCTGTCCTCAGTTCTCTTAATGACACGGCGTCCACTCAGTGGTTGTCATCAACGTAGACATACTAGAGAAGTCTGGAGTGTCCGTGTTGAACGGTAGACAAGGTTCAGATGTTATGTAGGGAAAAGAACTGAGTTTCAGACCTTCAGTTAGCTGAAAATCAGACCAGCACTACGTGGTTTGGATTCCACGGAAATCTGTAGGTCCCATAGTTGCCTGTTGGCAACTATTGGGCTGTTAATAAATAGTCCTTTCTGAGCTATGTCGAACTCATATAGTAACAATGACTACACTCGTTCATCAACACTCATCACACTCTTTCACTCCTCAAATTCGCCCATATCTCTACGATCGGCGTCTTAGAGTTGAATAATGAATAATGTAAGTGCAGCACCCGCGTAATGACTGAAATAAACGTGGACACTACTAAAAACTTGGATGTCCGTGTTAGTTTTATATTATACTAGCCGACAGCCCTATACTAAGCGTCCCATACTCTTAAGAGCCATTCTCTTCGTAGGTATCCCTAAACCATCATATGAATATAAAATCTCTGTCTTCTGCCGCTCTCCTAGATAACACTGCTTTGAAGTCTATAAAACCATATAAGTATACTTTAGGGGGAAGGAATAAAGTAGTGCAGTTATGTCAGAGTTAGTAGAAATTATCTTAAACATTTAACAATGAAAACCAAAACATATAGTAATTTTTATGTTTTTTTATCACCTGCTTGAACTACATTATTAAATTAATATAATGTTAGTGTACTCTTATAAGAATAGAGAAACGCAATGGGGCCATTTATACCCGTTAAGAAAGAAATTTAAAGGAATCCTTAGGGAGTCTATATTATACAAAACCTAACTATCCTCAAAATTTCAACAAAATCTGTTAAGTGGTTCCGGAGGTTTAGTACTATGTTAATTTTTTTTTATGTAGATAAGATATTTAAAGCCCAATGTAATAAATGAAACAAATAAAATAACTTTCAAATTGTTTTATACTGGATCTTTAGAATAGAGATACATTGAAATACTCCAGGTTTATTTAATCCAGGAGTATAAGATAATAATAATAAGATCTTGTAGAAAGAGTGTTAATTATTGCCCCTAAAGTCACGTTTGACCACTCTCTCTAGTTAGTGCTTTACTACCCCAGCCAGTTATTAACTCTCTTGTCATGCTTTCATGGTTTTATAAATATATATAAAATATATTCAATTATCTTTCAAGTATTACAGTATCATGATTTTTATGAAAACAAATTTTATTAGTGATTGTAAGGATCCATAAAAGGTATAACAACACTGAACTCATATGAGTGATGTAACGTTTTATATAAGGTAACTTAAACATGGTACATTAAATTTGGTAAGGAATTTTCCCGTTTTTCATACCTATATCACAAGAATTCCAAAATAATGTACAACAGTTTTTGTTGTTAAAGTAATTAATTTGATTCTATAAGTGTTGACTTAATTTATAACATTTGTCAGCATTATTTTTACTATAAAACATAAATAGTACAAATTTATTATTCCCATTTGTATAGTAAATACATACTAACACGCCCTTACCAATAATAAATTTTTATATTTATAATTTTTCTATAAATTGTAGATAATATTTTTTTATGAAAACATACGCTCTGCCAAATAGTTGTCGCTAACTTTAATTAAATTTTTTTGAGAATTTTTTAATAATTTAGTTTATTTATTGTTTATTATACTCTTTAATATCCCTAAAGTGTAAAATTATCTACAAACTTAACATTTATAGCAAATATTTGAATCGAGTAGATGTTTGAGAAAAAATGCATATATTATTAAAGTGTTTAATGTTATACTTTGAATTTTTAATAGTTAAAATATTTAATGTCGTGTTATAGTATGATCAGTATAACCTACAGTATGCTTTATTATTTAACACTTTGATGGACCATACACTAATAAAATAATTAATGTAAAGAAAATATAAAGTTCGCAAAATTTAAATAAATGAAATATAGGCCTAATAAGCCTTTGTGAATTAATTCTCAGTTGACATTCTAAACGTATAAACGCATTAAACATGTGAGATAAATGAACAATTCCCATTTCATCACGCATTAAAAATACCCTACTTTATTTAAGTGGCCACGGCTGCAATTATAATGATTTATGACTCATTATAATTGCTGATAGCCGAGAGGACTAAACGAAATTATTCATAGCATAAGCTTAATTAGTGCCCATTACTAAAATAATTATATGTTTAACACCATAAAACGTAATGCCTGTTGGGTTTAAATTTGATTATTTGTTTTAGTTAAACGTTAAAATTTACTTTTTAATATTATGATTTTGTGTATACATCATATATTTGAACTAAAGTGTAAAATTTCTATTGAAAACTATCAAATTGTTTGTAATATCTGCAAGAAAATATCCTGATATGGTTTTACATGGTACTATTATTAAAAATAATAAAAAATCTAAGAGCCATTCTATGGAAAAATAAATGATTATTCTTTAGAACTTTATTATTTAAAGAAATGAATATATTACAAGTAATGCTTACTATTATACGGTTAGATGGGAAACCGTTTTTAAAAAACCTAAATTAGATGGGAAATTTGGTTTTTCAAATTTATAAATTGAGAAAACCTACTATAGTAGAAATAAAAATTATTACTGATGTATTTTTTGACTAATAAACATTATAATAAAGTTAAGATTCATTAATATAGAGTAATACGCCGATCGTCGATGGGCGAATATGATGGGCGAATTAGTGTGATGAGTGTAGATGAACGGGTGTAGTTTTTGTTACTAAGGTCGACTGTTCCTCGAAAACAGCAACTTATTAATATACCAATAGTCAAGGAAAATAAGGAACCTACAGCTTTACGTGGAATCTGAATCACGTGGTATCGGTCTGATTTTCAGCTAATTCACAAGGCTCTCTTATTATTACGATTATTCAAGATAAAAAAAACCTTTTATATGTTCTAATACTAATAAATCCACATTTAAACATATAAACAGCAGTAAAGGTTTAATATAATGTACAAGTACACCGTTATTTGAATATTACGTTAAATATATTCTCACAAATTTTTAATAGCATTTATGTCTTGTAAAAATTACTTCAATTATAAACTAGCCACACCACCTTCTAGTTATTTTTATGGATAATAAAAAGTATAAAATAATTACTATAAAAGTGCAACTCATATTTTATAAGTATTTATATCCAAACAGGTAAACTACATAATCTAAGAAGGCATTTATTAAAAATACTTTATTGAACACAGTAACATTTATAGTTCAGTATGTTTTTAATTTATGTATGATAGTTACGATAAAATAATAATATATGGATTCACTACAAAATAAAAGGGGCAATATTGTATGGACTATCGTATTTAGTATTTAGTATATATGAAAACAACATTGTCACTTTACCAAGAATTTGGTAGTGTCAAACCTGATAATTTGAGCATGATAACAGATATTATGTGCTTACAAAAATATAAAAGCTTTAATTAAAAAAGCTTGTGTAGTGAACATGAGTGGAAACAGTTTGGCTCCCAAAGAGTTGCACACGCACCAGTAATCTACCACAAACCACTGGACCGTACATTCAAGCTATACCACGCGATGTTTGTAACGATTGGATTACAGCTCCTTGTAACGGAAATTCGTTCCAGGCTATTTCCTTTCTTGCAAACAATATATTCCAACACTCTGTGAATTTACATGTCGTAGAAATCGATGATACTGTTTACATTAAACATTCTTATCTATTCAAAACGTTTAGACGATAGATAGGTCTATCTTTTTTTTATTTTACTTCAACTGTCTAAAATGAGCAATAGTCAAAATCTTTTAACCACCATTTTGTTTTTAAGTATACTAAAAGGCTATACAAGAGACTAAATTTAAATTGTATTTTCATGTGATAAATGGAATATTTAGAATACTATTTTCAATTAATTAATATGTTTTATTTGGTGTAAGATGATGTTAAAATGAGTGTTATAAAAGTTCCCTAGTCTAACATGAAATATTTTTTGAGTTCAGAATAAAGTTAGTTTATGATTAAACTTTTTCCTTTTGTCGTTAATCCATGAGCAGATTCAGGAAAGTCGGTAGGGACAATCTCATTAGCCATTACTCAGTGTCTACCTGGAAACAGGATTACAACCACTGAGTGGAAATGTAAAATACCACCCTCTTTTTAAATATTACGTTTGCTTTTTTGAAAAAGATCTAGTTTTACTAAACAATTCTTACTGTAAGAGCGTTAACATTGCTTTTACAATGTATATTACATGTGTTTAAAAAACATTTGATATTTACAATATATTAATTTTCACCCATGAATTTTACACTCTTTTTAAATTCTGACTGTAGTAATTTCTTACTCATTTTATGAACAATGTAATGGGCATTGGGGAATAGATTATTCGTTTATTCAGATATATTGCACATTAAACATTAATGTACAAGATAATCGACTCTTACAAAAAATATTAAAATAATTGGCTTCTAAGTGTACTAAGCTTCTAACTTAAAAGTGTACAGGGTTTCAATTTACTATAATTGTCTTTATTGGTACGTAGCTAAACAATATTACTAAGTGGACATTTATTACGAGGATGTGAATATCAATTATATCATGGTATAGGTAATTTTAGACAAGTAATTGTTTAATTACTTTAAATTAAGTATTTTTCAATTTTTAAATAGTAATAATGAGTTGAATTGAGTATAAAGACATAATATTTAATAAAAATAATATTCTTTTAGGCTCAAATACATGTTTTTCGGTAATTTAATACATATTTAATTGTCCTTTTTTATAGAATTATAGTCTGCTAATTACAGATTGTACATTTTGGGTTAATAAATTGGTTAACACCAAATAAATTTCAGTAAATATAAAACATTTATACACAAGTAATGAGTAAACTATAGGTTTTAAAACATGATATATGATTTTACAGTACTTTTAATAAATTTTAGGTCGGTTTTCGTACGTTTCTTGAATAAGCTACTCTTTTTTTCCATTCAATAAACTTAACTTAGAAGGAAATGTTTTACTACTATCACAAATTTAGTTTTATTTATGAATAGAAAAGAATAATCTTATTCATAACTGTTCGTATTTTACTGTAAGGCGATTATGAATAAGTGCATGAGTGTAAATTGATTGTGGATGACCTGTATAGTCTGGTTAATAACTGTGATCGACTGTTCCTCAGAAAGGGTTATTATACATAGATAGGAAGGAACCACCCACCCATACACGTAAAATGGTATTGATACAAATGGTAATATATATTTGTACATGTGACAATTTGAAGTATCTCCCTCCCTATCATTCCTTATGCAGCAACAAAACAAACTTCTCCACCCACCCACCCATACACGTACAGTGGTGATGACCCACCCGCCCACCCATACACGTACAGTGGTGATGTTGCCCGATAGAAAGGATAATTAAGTGACGTACAACTTTACGTGGAAACTGAATTATGTAGTGTTGTTCTGATTTTCAGCTAAGTGACAAGCCCGATACTCATTTCTCTCCACTAAACAGCATTAGAACACTAACTACCATCCAACATGGACACCTCAGATCTCTCTAGTAGTATCCACACCGATAAGATATTAACATAACAATTTATGAACAAGATGAAAAAACGATGTGCACTTGTGATGTACGAGACGTTAGATGGACAGTGGGAAGTCTGTGTGGGCAGCACAAAAGGCTAGTTTGCCAACCAAGGTCATAGGTCTGGAGTCACTTCATCACTGATACAAATATCAGACGTTAACATCTGGGACTCGATCAAGCAACTTCCTATTTTATAACCTTGTAACTGTGTTTGATGAATATACTGACGAGATATTCAATGTATGTTTATTAATAATCAATTTCCATTATAAGTTACAAATTTAAATTTGTGTCTTATAATATTACTTTGCACCTAGGCTCTAAGAATATCACATTATATAGTACATATTATCTGAAATACTTTTCCTATAAAATTGTCAATTTATGCTACGATATATTTAGATTATATCAATAAAAGAACTAAGATTAAAACTGCAAATTGAATAAATAAAATTGGCAGATAACTTTGATTTAGCAATATTTCTTACATCACTATAGTTGTAATGTGCATGGAAGACAACTAGCAATAATTATCAAACGGTTTATGGTACTAAAAACGTTTTTTAACCAAAATAAGGTAAACATTTACTTATAATACTTAAATTATTGTAAGATTAATTAAGTATATTTAAACATGAGTATCATTTTAGTCATCTACTTCTCTTTAGTTTTATGTTTCTACTCTATTTTTAATTTCATAAAGCAGAAAAAAGCAAATGATAACAATACAATATTTAAAAAACTATTATTGTGTGATTGTCAATGCATTTAAGGGTTTTAAAAGTTAATTCCAGTCTTTTTATCAGTTGAGAAAAATATATTTAGTTTTTATTGTTGGAAAAATATTTCCTTATCATATATACCAGAAATATATTATATATAATGAAAATTACTTATAATGCTAAGCAAATTGTAAAAAGTCTACCAGGTAGATTCTCTGGTTACTTTGAGCTGATTAAAATTTTAAAAGTTTATACAACACTACTTCAAGTTGACCATACTACGGCTTGAAATACTATCATGTAACTCACTATCTTGATTTAACATTAACCTACGGTAATTAACTCACGGTACTTGAAAAGCAGAATCCTGTAGGATTTTCATACCTGTAAGAAACAAAAATAAAGTGTCAAAAAATCTGTACAAATGTTAATGCATAAGACTAAATACAGATGAGACATTACTGAGTAAAATATTACATATAACTCAAATAATTTATAACATTTTGTATAATAATAAAACATTTATAGTCCTAAGTTTTAAATTCACATTAATATACATCAATTAATTCATGATATACATATACTGTAATACAGTTTAGAATTGTTCCCGTGAATCTTTTCTTTTAAAAAAGTGGAAGTTTCAACATGGAGATTTATTCAACACAACTGTACGTGTAGGGGTGGGTGGGTGGGTCAACACAACTGTACTTGTAGGGGCGGGTGGTTGGGTCAACACAACTGTACGTGTAGGCGTGGGTGGGTCAACACAACTGTACGTGTAGGGGTGAGCGGGTTGGTCAACGTTTATGGGTGGGTGGGTGGGTCAATATCACTGTATAGGTGTTGGTGAGTGGGTGGGCCAACACCACTTTAAGTGTGTGGATGAATTCTTTATTCATTAGTATTACAAGAATACATTGAATGGTGTCAAGTATTAACCTAGGTCAATCAAATTAAAATACGCGAGCATTGGTATTGACCAACCCACCCACACATACGTGAACTTTAGTATTGACCCAACCGCCCGCCCTTACGTGAACAGTGGCTATTGACCCACCCGCCCGCCCATACGCGAAAATTGGTATTGACCCACCCGCCCACCCATACACGAGCATTGGTATTGACCCACCCACCCCTATATACATGAACTTTAGTATTGATAGACGGTATGTGTAATAATATATATATAACGGTATTGATCCACCCGCCCACCCATACACGTACAGTAGTATTGAGCCACCCGCCCACCTATTCACGTACAGTGGTATTAACCCACCCGCCCACCCATACACGTACAGTGGTATTGAAATTACACGTACAGTGGTATTGACTAAAGTACTATCATATATATATGATAGTACTTTAGTCTATCATATATATATGACAGACGGTATGATTGACGATCTCGACATCTCCATTATCGTCTAAGGGTTGACATTCCGCCTCACTGCCTTTCTTCCCTTCCTTTAGAAAATCTTGATATTTTCATATTTGTCATACTATTTTGACATATGTACTTTCTTTTACCGGCATAATATTTATTTTATAAATCACACACAATATATTTTTATTTATTTAAATCTATATAATCGTAGATATATATTTGCAATGATAGTTTGATATGGACTAGTAAAGCTAAGAAGTATCTTCAGAAATAATTCCAATAAAACTTAACAAGCATGATTTGTCCTTGTAAAATCAGATTCGTTATATTGTTGCTCGATTAAAACTCTTATAGAGGCATAACTGTTTATCTTAGTGCGTATAAAACACACTGCTTTGTATAAAATAAAGATACCATTTAATCAAGACACCCTTAAAGATATGCTATTCAGATTGTTTTTAATATGCAGATTTCTTTATTTGTGTATTATATTGGTAAAGGTATTTTAGTCCTGAATAAATAAAATTGTTGAAGCAAGATGACAAAACATATACTATAGAATAAAATATTATAGAACATTAATTATATGTTTGTTTAGTAATAAGGTGAGTGTTATTGTCCACTTAACAATAGTATAAAAGTTCCTTAAATTATTGAATTTCAATTAAGAACCCAAAATAAAAATGATACTATAGATTAATATGAAAATATACAGTTATATTTATTTATTTATGTACCAAGTCTACTTAAAACATTATTTTAAATGTTTTAACCTTCAAATTAAGTTATAAAAAACTAAGATACAAACAATATAAGTATACATTAGCTCCTATGTGTAGTTTAAAGTAAATAATAAGTCAGTCATGCTTTCTAGTATATTTCTTTTGATAATCTTAGGTTTCAATTAGTGTTCCTAAAGCACAGAGTACGTAAAGCATTACAAATTTGCTGTTGACGTGAACAACATAACCCCCATTGCGGGTGGTTCACCCAAACAATGGGTCACATAGTTACAGAGTGCTCCTGGGCTGTTTTATGGAGGGGATAGCATCAGCATAAATAGAATCAGTGAGGGGGTCTTAAATAGATTGATAGATTGGATTTTGATTTGTGACAGAAGATTACTTCGTATTTTTATTTTCATTAATATCTAATGACTTTTGGAGGTTTTTTCAAATAAATGGTACAGCTTTTACATAATTTCAAATTAATAAATGGTAGCTGAAAAAACCTTAAGCTTCAATGAGTTAAGGTCTGTCTATTGTACACTATTAAATAATGGCCTAACTAAACGCAAGGACATTTTGCTTGTTGGATTGAAAAAAAATCACTTCTTGTTATTGGATATAAGATAATATTACATGTTAAGGAACGTTTGCTGGGATGTATACATAAAGAGCTTATAACGTTACTTTCATCCACGAGGTAGCTCAATATAATCATATATAGTAAAATGATATTAGAGTTAAAATATATAAAACTTTACCTCACTTAGATATAAGCCAGGATTCGTAGTAGTACATATGTACTAGTTTCATTGATTTGTTTGTATATTTAATAATGTTCTCTACTTAGAAAGAATTCTAGTTCCGTATACTTTGAATTATATCCTTCATTGTGTGTGGACGGTAATAGAGATGGAAAGCCACTCTTACAAGTTAAGATTGTGTCGTGATGGAAGGGAGTCCTGATAAAGTCGCGTGTTAGAGTCTATATATATCACTTCAGCCAGCAATAAAGCCGACAGCGGAAGCAATGGTTCCGCTACTTCATGTTGAGGTGGACAATGGATATACAACAGTAGTTAGACCTTCCATTGAAATTGAAACTGTGCTGTTTAAATAGTGATAAAATAATATATACCGATTTATACTATTTATGGAAGACACTTTATAAGTCCACGTATAACAATAAAGTGAAGACGGTTTAGTCTGTCCAATGTAGAGGTTTTTTAATTCTAATGGTTTTTATGGATAACAGTTAATTATTGTATATTTACAATAACTCACAAGAGCCAGTATATTAAATAATCACATGTCCTTGTATAGAGTGATTAATAAAGTAATTAAAAATTACATTTTACTGTAATTAGGGCAATTCAACACTATCCTCAAATATATAATGGTTAGTTTATATTGCATGGACTAGAGATATGTAAGCTGGAGGTCAATTTATGTTTTTAACAGATTTGTATGTTGGCTAGTACAAGTGAAACAAAATGCATTGATAGTTCAGGATATCGAAATCATTAAGTATTGAATCAGGAGAGCTATGCGGTTCTATTATAGATTGCTGCAATTTAAAACGTATCAGACAGGCGGTTTACTGTAAAAGTTCTACTGTCTTAAGCCCTTTAAAATAGTTCAAATAAAACGACTGCATTATTTTAAATTATCAAGTATAGTTCAGCACAACTTGATATGTTTAATTAATTGTGATAATTTGTGTTAAAAACAGTTTATTGTATTATATCAAGAGTTGGGCTTTAGTAATGAATACATTTTTATGGTAATGCTTTCATTATTAATAATCATATTGGCCCTGGATTGGAAATAAAATACAATGGAGAAATAAAATATATTAATTTGTCCAATCACTTTTGTTTAATACACTACATGTTTCGATCCTTAGATCATCTTCAGGTGTATATTGCAACAAAATATCTTGAAGGCATCAAAAATGTATTAATGTCTTATCAGTATGGTCAGTGTATGTACACAGAATAAAACTGTATAGGTCATTAGAGTCTTTTATAATAAAACTTTAAAATGGTTAAAACTTACTAATCTAAAAATAAAACAATTAACACTTGTTAAAAATTAACAAGTTAAAATAAACTGTGCTGGTTAGCCACTTGTTACAATCAGAGATAATGTAATACTAAACAATTAAATAAAATAAAAAAATGATAGTAACAAATGACCAACCAGCACAGTTTATTTTAACTTGTTCATTTTTAACAAGTGTTAATTATTTTATTTATTTTTAGATTAGTAAGTTTAACCATTTTGAAGTTTTATTATGAAATACTCTAATGACCTATACAATTTTATTCTGTGTGCATTCATTATTATTAAATGTTATATAAATGTTATAAAAATACTAATTTAACCCCCGCCCCTACCCCTTTGAATACGTAAAGTTATAACTTTGTTTGGCTTGTACAGACGGTGAAGTGAAGGCCTTTGTTCATCTCTGTAGTAGGAAGCCAGTTAAGCTTCTAGAAATTGCAAATAGAGATTTGTGGTTACTGAGGTTTGTAGGAGGGACAAGGCTTGATAATACCTCTAAAGGAAACTATAAACTAGCTATAATAACTTAATAATTGTTAGAATATCATATCTAGTTATTTTTATAGCTTAAAAAAATAACCAATAGATGAATAAAACAAGAATGTTTATAACAAATAATATATAGTATTTAATATTTTACAATACTATGTTTTATAAATATTTTATCATGCATGTAAATTAAATGGACGTATGATAGTTAAAAACAACTACCTAGTGCTATGGAGGTTTTAATAATTTAGAAGTTTTTCAGTACCACTACACTTATAAAGGCGAAGGATTTAATGCATATATTTATCATATTTTGTTAAATATATGTTGGATGTCCTAAACAAATTAATATATATTAAACAATAAGAAATGTTATTCTGTCAAACACAATATAACTTTTAAAAAATACTCGAGTCTCTAATCTATTAATTGGAAGTAATATGAGAAATTGGTTATCTCTACCATGTATAGAATTTTTTATCTCGTATGATTGAAAGGTGTTAATTTTATATAATAACATTTAACTAATTTAAAAGCTAAATACTTAAAAAGAAGTACAATTTTATGTAAGGTTTTAAAATGATCCATCAAATAACACACCGAGTAGTTATGTGGGTGAGAATATCTGTTTATATGACATCAGGGCTGGGCAACAATAAAGATTAGACTTTAGGAAGTACAACTTAATCAAACATTGATACGAAATTAAATGCCCAATATTCTATTTAGTATTACTGCTATGCCCAATGATAGTTGGCTACTTAATGTAGTATCCAAAATTAATTATAATAGCATGGTTTTTAACAATTTGTATAAAATAAATTCAGTAAGTATTGAACATGATTTTAGAGTGATTTTGTTTGTTTTCTTGTTCAGATATTTGAATTGAGAGTATTTAAGTTATAACAATTAAATAACAATAATAATGCAAAAATTTTTTAAGTTCAATAAAATTTAACTGAGTTACTAAAATATTTTTAAATTAGCATCACAGTACAATGATGCTAATACACACGAATTTGAACTCTAATGACAGTTTATTTAGTACTAAAACAGGTTCCAAAAGTCAGTATGAGAAGGAGAGAAGGAGATATTAACACAGGGTGTACCTGGTAATAAGGCTTACATCCACCGCGCGTAGGCGGAAACTGCCTCTTTGCTCGTGAACTTGTTAGTAAATACTTTATTCCATTCTACCCCTTTCTGTTTAAAACACACGTAAGGCAATCAGGGTTTAAAGCTTAGTTTTCCAGTATACTGTTCAGTATAAGTTCCGAAAGTTAGATCATATTTTATAGTGCACATTTGTTAGTATATTTTGTCCAGTTTTGTACTTATAGTTATAAATTAGTTAGTTTAAACTATTTCCTGTTTGGCTGGGATTTCTGTTGTTTTCTATTTTAGTGATACTCTACTATACGAAGTGATACTCTATTGCAGCTGACATTTATGGGGATATAAACATAAAACAGTGCATCTACCAAAGTAGTGTTCCATCTGGAACCAACTTAGTGATACGAACGGTTTATGTATTATTGGGGACGCAAACACCCCCACCCCCTCCACATTGTAACTCATATAACATGTTATATAATGTTCTGCAATAGATTTCGTACTAAAATATGAAGCAAAACACTTTATTAAGGAAATTTAAAAGTTGGTTATCCACTTCTTATCATGCCCCTCTACAATATCCTACAACAGTAAAGGTGACTTAAAAATATAATAGGTGGAATATGGCAGGTAGTTTGTAGGAAATGTAAAAAACGGATGGTGGCTACTTGATTACAGAGTACCGAGGAACATATCTAGAATTAAGTTTAATTTAACTCGTATTTATACTTATTACATGTGTATTTTATTTTTCTTGTAGGTCTGTGCTGTATTTCTAACCTGTTTTGTATTTATTTGTATTTCTAGAAAATAAATAAAAATTGATGTCGTTTCACATAAACCTGTTTATTGATATTAATAAAAAGTGCGTTTTTAGTGTACAGTACATTCATAGTTATTAAACTCAGTTTTAACTTATTTTATAATTAACGGAGTGTGGTTAATTTTTAAGACGAATTGTTTATTCACACAGACATCTACAGTTTGTATGTGTACGGTAGAGTAGGTGGTGCAATAATACCGTACTTGTATGGGTGGGTAAATACTACCGAGCGTGTAAGGGTGAGTTAACGGGTCAATAATACTGCGTGTATAGGGGTAGGTGGGTCAGTGCAATCCCGTATGGGTGGGTCAATATTTCTGTACCGTACGTGTATGGGTGGTTAGATGGGTCAGTACCACCGTGTATGTACAGATGGGTAAATGCCACCTTAAGTGTGGGTGGGTAACGATTTATTTACGTATAATGGATTCATTCACATCGCACATGTATGAACGGGGTGAATAGTCAATAATATCATATATGTATGGACGAGTGAGTCACAACCAACCCTGAATATATAATGTCTTGATGATTATGTCTGATATGTTTGCCTGCCATTACGTGGCCCTAGTCATCCTTCGTAGTTGATTTCTGTATATAAGACTGTCTTAATGTACGACTGGATATAAGACAATGTTAAATTCAAAATTAAAACTAAACAAAGTAATTTTACAAAGATAACTTACTACTTTGTTTTTTTTTAATTGCTCTATATTGTTTTGTCGCTTTTTTTTTCTTTTACAATTTTTTATTGGTAGAATAATTTATTTTACAATAAATATTCATTAAATGTGAAATCGTCACTAAGACCTTACAATAAGTGAAGTATTTTAATCCTGTGTAAGAAATTTACAGCTCCACCACTCTCTGATGAGGGTTATGTACACGTATGTTTACAAATGGATCAGCTACGCGTGCATCAGTAAAGCAACTTAAAAGGCAATAGAGAAACACGTCATGGTTCGATTGTAAGGTATCTTCTTTCACAACTACATCAAACACAATACTTATGTTGTTTTCCTTAAACACTTGCTTTTGTGAATTTAACAGTAAAATGAGAGCACACTCATATAGGAGTTGAATATTACCTCTACATACTCGTATATTGATGTAGAGGTAATATATGTAGAGGTAACATTCACTCAACCCGCCAATATATTGATTTGGATTCAAAATAACATTGTTTTTTGAAAGTTTGAAATTTTTAAAAACGAAAATCTATTACAACAGTTTTTTTTTTTTCAATTTACACAGAAGACACTTATTTAAAACAATGATACTTTTATAAATTAAATTTATAATTAAACTTGAAAGCCAAATTGATGTATTATGTACATCCGTCTATATTTGGTTTTACCGGGTATTTGTATAGCATAGGTTACAATTTACGGCAACCAATAACATTTAAATACATTCATTTTGGATGATTTAGTATTGTTTTAACGGTCTAAATTTAAACTATTTTACGTTACAAAACATACATTATTCATAAGGAACCTTTACAACAAACCAGCTTTGCTAATTGGGGGGTATACCACCAAACCCCTAAATATCGAAACCAAATTATTATAAGCTAGCCAAGTAGATAAGGGGCTACTCAAAGAGATCGGTGGCTGCCCATGTAGATTGCTGGCTAACCAAGTAAATAAATAGATTTTCAAGTAATATGGTGGCTACGGGAGTAGATAAATGGCCAACTGAATAGTTTAGTTGATGATATATTAGTCTAGGTGCTCCCGAATTGGATCAGAGACTACCTGAGTATATTAGAAGCTACCCCAGTAGATCAGTGCCTACCTGGAGAGAAGCTCATCAGTGGCCACTTAAAAAGATCATTGGCAACTCAAATTAATCAGTGGCTACACGACTACATCTGTGGCTAGCCAAGAATTTCTGTAGCTAAAATAGTAGATTAGTGGCTATCGGAATAAGCCATTTGCTGCCCGAGTAGATCAGTGGCTATAGGAATAGATCAGTGGCTACCAAAGCATATCAGGGGATAAAAGAGTATATCAGTGGCTACTCGAGTAGATTAGTGGCTACCCGACTAGATCAGTGCCTGCTCAAGTTAATCAGTGTACAATAAAGGTTTACGATTTGAAGGTAATTTTATTCATTGAGTATTATATCCAGACTACATTACGGACAATTTAAAAGTGAGGGTCTATCACACAAATATTGTGAAGGCACGAACTTACGAGTAATATCGAACTTCGTCATCCTGACTTCTATTTTCATTGATAATAAACTATCCCGAGATAAGGTTGAAACATTCCATTGTTTAAAATAAAAACACTTGTATAATACGTGGGCTGTAAGCATTGCCCTAAAAGCAATGAGAGTATTTGCTTTACGCTTAATTTGCTTAAGTACATCCCTTTGTGTCTTACATACAACATAATGTTTACCTTGCTTTACATTTACGTTTGCTTTTGGAAATTTAATTTCTGCTTAGATACTTGTTAATTTAGGTATATGTTTATTTTGAAAAGGAATGTAAATAAATATTAGTGTTAGTTAAAATACGAAAGGATTTGTTTACCAAAATCTACTTTGTAAAATTATAAATGCATTAAGGTCTTACAATTAAGAACAATTCTCTATTGTGTGAATTTTTGAAAATTTAACTCCAATCGTACGAACAGTTAGTCTCTGAAACCACTTTTTAGAACGAATAACCTGTAAAACATCAAGTTAAACTAATTTAATTACTATAGGCCCTATTATAGCGAGGTTTGGAATTTTGTGATGCTTGAATCGTAATATGAAAATTACCAGAAAAACTATGCATTCATAATTTGACACCTACATATATGACAAATTTGTTGTACTTATCCATATCACACACATTTTAGGATTAATTATACATTATATATCCTTATTTATAAAATTCAAAATTTTGGACAACATACATAACTTTAATACTAACAAACTCTCAAATTAAAATATATACATCGTCAGGATATATATTTTATTTGGTAAATGATTGCATTGATCTGTAAGATATAATACAGAGAAATATTTTCCAGGAATACTGGTTTCCAAGCAGATAATCACGTTTCTTCCGGAAGTCACGAATATCTGACAGTTCCATTCTGACGTCTGCTGTCGTTCTCGTTCGGTTTCATGGCACTGTAATGTCATTGGAAAGCCGTAACTGTTAAAAGCGTTACATAACCGGCGTATTTTTTCAGCGATGACTAAGCAAATACAGTTTGTGTTGTATCAAACTTAATATGTTTACTTACTATTCTATTCCATAAATTTATGATATAGTATGTATGTATATTTACATGAAATTCAACAGTTTTATGTTTGTTAAGTTAAACTTGTATTGTATCTGTTTTTCCTTGAAACTTATCCAATAGACAAGTTGGATTTTTTGTCCTCACACTCTAAGTGCATAATGATGTGTTTATTTACATATTTGTTAGTATTATTATTGCAATGCATATGTATAATTGCTGTGATATTGAAAGTGTTGGATCATAAATGTAAAGACTTTGTATTTTTGGTCTAAGAAATATTTTATATCTGACATAAAGAAATTCTTTGAAAAAAATCTACTTTTAAATTATATTATTTCAAAATTTATATAAGTAGCTTAGGTAATATTTGGGTTACCTGTAATCAACAATTTATTTAGTTAGAGATTGTAGTGGATAGGTTATGTCTTAATACTAGTTCGGTGCCTGCTTAATGGTTTCCATCAGCGGAGCCGCTATTGGCAGAATTATGGGCTTGGTGTCTGTGTTTGGTGGGAATTTGGGTCCGGGTGTTAATAGGGAAGAGAACTTATAATTACCTGAAAATCAGAACAATACCACGTGGTTCGGACTCTATGTTAAGCTGTAGTTACCTTATTTAATAATAATAAAAGGCTATCAATAAATGTTTTTTTCTAACGAATAGTCAAGATTAGTTAGTAAACAGTTTGAATTGGTAATTCTTAGCAATACTTTCTTATAATCTTTCACATTCACTCTTAAACACGCGCAAGCTAGGTTGGCGTCTCATATATGAAATAATTATAATATGAACGTAAAACTATAACTCAGTTTTCTTGTCATATAAGATGTCGATGTATATGAGATATAATAAACAAGAGGAAAATAAAAAAAAACTTTAATAATGTTAACACGTTGGATAATTAAATTTAAAAAAAATACATACTATATACAGGGTATTCAGTAAAACTGTTTCAATAATTTGGGATGTCATTCTACACATACAATTGAGCAGAAAACTTTATATGAAGGTATGTCCTAAAACCATTAATTTTCCGGCTATCTGTCTGTTTGTGTTTTTTACATAAAAATTCATAACTTTAAATTCGTTGAAGGTCCAATTGTGAAACTTTAGAATTGTGCTGCCATATTATAGTTATATTTTTAAAAATATATAAAAAAATATATCTACTCCCGTTTCAAAATGGTGGACGTTTAATTTTTTTCTAACTAAAATATCTACAAACTGACTAATTTTACAAACAAAATGCAAGGATAATATTTTTAAGTAAATCGTATTGTAGTATTCACAGAGTTTGTTTTAATAAACACGGATGCAAAACAGCTAATTTATACTGACAAACGTAAAACAATGTTTTACAGCACTAACCAAAGGCTAGTGTGGTTTTAAATATGAGTGTATTTTGAACAGCTGATTTCATGTCAATCTGCTATTATAAATATTAGGTTTGGTTTCCATTCTAATTCAGGAGTTTTTATTGAAACCAGTCGGCCTGAGTTACATTTTCTTTGGTACTTAAAGCTCCCTGTCTCTACAAGTCGTTGATGGTTGATGGACCTTTGTAAAAATTCTATGACAAGGTACAACACGATTTGTATAAACTTCCTGATACAGTCTTCTCGCTTAAATACTACTGCAATGAGCCATGCCATCCATCAAATGCATTTTACGCCATATCTGAGTTGGTAAAGTTGTACATTAGATTATCTGCCATTAGCTGTTAATAAAAGGAAACTATGAAAATAAAAAAAAAAAAAAACTATGTCATAAGAAATAAATTACAAACACTAACTATTTAAAACTAAAAATATAGTAAAAAAAACTTAACAGAAACACTCACAAAAACGTGTATATGACAGTGTTCTTTTTGTTACTAATGAATAAGGACAAAATTGGAAACTAAACCTTATATTAGTAACATAAATAAACAGCTGTTCATATGAAATAGCAGATTGACATGTAATCAGCTGTTCAAAGTATAAGCATATTTAAAACCGCACTAGAATTTGGTTAATGTTGTAAAACATTGTTTTAAGTTTTGCAGCATAACTCAGCTGTTTTTATTCGTTTTTGTTGAAATAAATACTGCGAATATTATAATAAGATGTACTAAAAAATATTATCAAAGTATTTTGAGTGTAAAATTAGTCAGTTTTAAGATATGTAAGTTAAAAAAAAACGTGCGCAATTTTGAAACAGGTGAAGACTTATTTTTATATATATTTTTTAAAATATAACTACTATAGGGTAGTAAAATCCTAAAGTTTCACAATTGTACCTTCAGTGAATTTAAGTTATGAGTTTTTATGTAATATCGCAAAGAGATAGATAGACGAAAAATTAAAGATCTAAGACGTAACTTCTTATGAAGTTTTTTTGCTTAATTTTATGTATAAAATAACATCCAAATTAAGGAAACTGTTTTTTTTAAACAGCCTGTATATATACATATGAAAATGGTTTAATATTAACAGCCTAGTCCAATTTACAGTTACTTTTATTTACCTTTTTTATGGATTGTTGTTTGATTCCCATTTGATAAATTGATAAGTAAATTTGCACAGTATTTTATACGGAGAAAACTATTATTCTTAACGCCAAAATTTAATCATGCTAATTAAAAATAGCGAACATTTATATATGTGACTGGGAGGACCTCAGGAAATGAATTATTAACTACCCAAACACAATATTGTTAAGCTCCAAGCCTACTCCAAACAATGAAGTGCACAAACCATACTATTGTACAAATAGTGTACCATGCTTAAAAGTGTATCCAGTCATTTATATATTGAATATATTTTAGGAACACGGAAATGATTGGTATTCTCTAAACTCAATTATTGAAAACAGAAATACTTTTCAAAAAGCCCTTAAAATACATTCAAGAATATAAATAATGATGCACACAAAGCATTTAAAAAAGTAATATAATTTATATTATTGTGAACAAGAAATTTAAGTGTGTAAATATTGAGTATGTAATATTTAGTTGAACCAAACACTACAGAAACCCTCTGTAAAACACCAATGCCTGTTAAATATATTTTGTTTGTTAATTGTTTCACTTTAAACTCTACACATATGACGTGTTAAACATGTGAGATAAATGGACAATTTCCACTCATCACGTATTAAAATACCCCAATTTATTTAAGTGACCACGGCTGCAGTTATAATGATTTGTGACTCAGCTCTGACAGTCGAGAGGACCAAACGAAATTATTTATAGCATTAGCTTCATTAGCGGCGTTTATAAACATTATTATTTTAACACATTATTACGATATTAAAACATTATTTTATCAAAACGATACGTCTCTTTTTAAACCCTGTTAAATGATTTTGTATATATGTTTTATAGGTTAATTGACCTGTATATTAACCTGGTATTGAACACTTTTAAATGTTTTTTAATTTCTGCGAGATAATACCATAACAAAATTACGATATTATTATTATTAAAATACTGTAAACATCTAAGAGGCATTAAATAAAAAAATATATATAAATATCATTAGACCCTGTGTTTTTTCAGTACGATTTAGTTCTTAAATTTTATGGGGTGAGGATACATTTTGTAGACCCTTGGACTATAGACTCTATTAGTATATTAAAATCATTCATGATCCTAAATGATACACCATACTAGGTTCTAATGAAAACAAACCTTATTAAACGATGAAAAACAATGAGAATCATGTATATAACACATTAATACAATTGACTGTATACTTAAATAAAACATATATCCTCAGTTGTTTTAAGAGAATTCACTAAGGGATTAAAAAAAAAAAAAAAAAAATAATAATAATGGAAGTAAAATTTGCTAATGTAAAAGATGACTAAATATTTAGAAAATATTCACGTCCGAATAGGTATACAAGGTGGGAAAAAATATAAATACGCTTTGAAAGTAATGTTAGTTTTTCCATAGATAACTTAATTTTTTTAAATAATTGTGTTCCATTATGAATAATTTTTGTGATCAGAATAATTTACTTAATACCATTAAATAGCGGATAAATAGTATCGTTCAAATGAGTTACTTTGAAATTCAAATGGCTGCCACTCTGAAAAGGATGAAATTTCGAAGTCCGGTTTGCGGCAATTAATTTCTCTTGAATAGACCTTTCGTTTGATACCAAACTCGACCTAGGTTTACGTTGAAGATTTTCGTTTAACCGTTCCCCTGAAAAGATGAAATTTCACTAATTGAACCAAAAAGTATGTTCTTAGTAACTATGACTATGTACAATATTTCACTTTTACAAGTGAAATCATACAAAAGTTGTGAAACTGTTTCCATAATTTTTTCAAACTGTATTACACCAATATAAGGAAGGAATATACTAAAAATGTTTTATTGGACAAACAAACATAAATAATTGAGTCTTTTTCATGATTATAACTATTCATTAACAAATCAAATATACTATAAAATAAAAAGGACAATATTTTACGAAATATTGTTTTTTTTCTTTAAGTATACAGTACTAACCAAAATATCATTTTTTAAATTTTATCGGGTATTTGATTGAAACCTGAAAATTTGTATATAATACAAGATGATATTAAAAATAGAATATAATAAAAAGTAAAAAAATGATAAAAATATAAAAGCTTTAATTAAAAAAGCTTGTGTAGTGAACACGAGTGGAAACAGTTTGGCTCCCAAAGAGTTGCACACGCACCAGTAATTTACCACAAGCCACTGGACCGTACATTCATGCTATACCACGCAGTATTTGTAACGATTGGATTACAGCTCCTTGTAACGGAAATTCGCTCCAGGCTATTTCCTTTTTTGCAAACAATCTATTTCAGCACTCTGTGAATATAGATAACACAGAAAACTTGCATTTAGTTCACATCATGCTTAAATATCTAACCTAAGCAATAAGTTAATATATGAGTTATGTATAATTTTATATTATTTAAATTATCTAAAATATGTAGAGATAAATATAACAAAATATTTTACGCAACTTATTAGTTTAAAGAAATTATGAAGAATATGCATTAAAAGATCTGAAGTGAAGGTAATATGTAAAAATATTGTTTTATTCATCATAAAATACAGTTTAAACTGGAACCGGAGAGAGGGAAACGTTATGTCAACATAGTATACCTAATTGGTTAGAGCAATGGTATACATATATGAGGTGATGTACCATCTATATTGCACACTATACATATCATGTATCTTTTACTTTACTCTCTATAGTGTAATATCTACTGTAGATATAGACTACGAGTAAGTGGCTTATAACCAACCGACATATATTTGTATAGTATACCCCGATATGGTGTTGTAATTAACACTTGTAAAAAATAACGCGTAGAAATTCGAGTCATTGGTAAGTAAACCTCTTGGAGTCAACAATTTTTAATAATTTACTCTTTAGGAAAATAATCCCACTGACTAAATTTACCCAATTAGTATAGTAAAAAACATTTCATAAAACTGCCATTTTTTAAATTTTATAAAAAACTAAATCAAACGTCCTTCATACAATTGTAAACTTATTTAGCAAATATGGCAATATTAAGGTTAGTTATCTAGTATAATATTATATTTACCATTTTAATACTGTCTACTGTTATAATTTTTGAAAGAATTATTGAATAGTCAAAAAAAAAAAAAAATAATAATAACAATGCCTAACCGTATACGTGAGACAAAACTGACTATAATGAAAAATTCTTCCTGTCCAACATCTTTTTTATTCAAGGTATTAAGCCTGCTTTTCATAAGAAGTGGAAATAATCCGGTTACTGATTTTTCATATAGAAGACTTACTACTTATACTGTATAAATAATGTAATATAATTTAATGTATATAGACATACACCATGTACTAAATCTTATTAATTATTAAAGTCAATTTAATAGAAGCACAGCATAAGGCTCAGTTATTATTTTTAATTTGTCAAGACTGGATTCAGATTTAGTTGTTTAATTTATGTTTATATAGTTTACTCCTGGCCACACTACTGGATAAAGTGGCCGGTAAGTTTATATTTTTAAAATTGTTTTTATACTTTTTACTTCTCGTATTATGAGAAAAATAAATATAAATAAATAAATAATACATATATCATTCATTAGTGCCTCAAAGCATATATTGAATAATATTTTTTTAATTCGCCCTAATAATGAACGATCGCATTTATGGTCTGTCCAACAAAACAAACGGCCTCAGAGTATGCAATTGATGTCAGAGTGAAATATTGCACAGAATGTTCGGTAGTTAGTTATTTCGTAGGTTTGATTTTCTGTTGACAAAACGTCCCTTTAACGAATCGCAAAAGTGAAATAATTATAACTGTGTTTCGTTTTTCCATGTTTGAATATAGGGCTCGACAACATTTATTACTAAAAAAATATAACAATTATAAAATAAAAATAAATAAACCATTACTAATATACTTTTTGTCAGTAGTTAGAAACACAATATATTGTTTAACTAATTTGGTAAATTTACGCTTACTTTCTGTTAAAATGTCTTCTCTTCAAATGAGGCACATGATATAATATTGAAACAAAAATATACAATTAAGAGCACATGAGTTAACAAGCATTAAGTTGTACTGTATCAATCAAACTCTAAAGTAATTAAAAAATAAAAAAAAATCTATGCTAGTTACAGTTCTAACATGTTCAATATTTATTATATGACATATATAAAAAATATTTTATAGTAATTAATTTAATCTACCATTGATTACTAAACATTATCTCATATTATTATGTAGTGATTAATTCATAAATACATTTCGTACTTTAACATTTAAGAAAGTATTTGTATCAATGGTTAATCAGTTAGTAATGAGTTACTTCGTAATCATTTTAAATAAAATTAGAAACATGCATTGGAAAACATCATACCTTTACTTCGTAACACTATTTACATATCCCGATCCACCATACACTATGTCTAAGTTCATTAAGTAGCTTTATATATTAGTTTAACGTACGTCTAATTAAAGGCAGTACTCGAGAATAAAAAGTCTAATTTAAGTAAATAAATGGGATATTCACAACAATATTTTTAATTTGCAAAGTGAACTAAAAAATTTCATTTGAAGTTAGATACTGTTGAACTAAGTATTTTAAAAGATCGTATAGTTTACAACAACAACAAAAATATTACGTAACAATAAATTTAGTTTACATCTGAAGTCCATATCTCGTTACATACATTACATATGTCGTTAATCCATGAGCAGATTCAGGAAAGTCGGTAGGGACAATCTCATTAGCCATTACTCAGCGTGTACCTGGAAACAGGATTACAACTACTGGGTGGAACTGTAAAATAACCCCCCCTCTTTTAAATATTAAATCTGATATGTTAGAAATTATCTAACTTTATTCTCGATAGTCTAATTATAACAGATTTGACATTGTAAGATTAATGTACGCTGAATAAATTTTAAGATAATTCAATACTTAACAACAATGTGTTGTTTGTATTGTGACTTATTACTAGTCTATGAAAAACATTCTAATGCAGTATACAATACGAACGAAACCTTTAAACTTCATTTAAATTAATTACTACTAATTAAAAATTATATATTGAAAGAGTTTCAGTTCATTAAAATTATCTGTTTCAGTCTGTACGTAAACAGCATTTAAAAATGTACTTGCATTTTGAAAGTATGACTTTAATAATATCATAATATTACGATATTTAGGTAAGATAATGCTTAATTATTTTAAATTTTGTGGTCTGTTATTTTTAAGTATTAAATAGTTGATTTACATATTATGATATATTTTTATAAATGATAATATAATTGTTATTTTAACATTAAGTAAATTCTTTTTGTTCTCTCATCACATTCATTATTTTCTTTAAAGATCATACATTTTCTTTAAAAAACACTATAAAAAATTTATAGAAATTACTTGTATTGTCAAGGAACCAGTTAATGTGAAATAAATTTAAATAAATATTTACATTCAAGAATGAGCAAATCAAAATTTAACACATAATTTAGCACATACCAGTACTTTTCTTAAATTTTTGGTTTGATTTTAAATGTTTCTTAAACAAGACAATCTTCATAAGTCCATTCCAAATCATTATCTGGGAAGAAAACACTTTACTACTGTCACATATGTTGTTTTAGTTAGGCGTAGAAAAAGAAGACTTTACCGTCAATCAACGAAGGTTGTTGTCATTAGAAGAATAATAATAAAAACAAACACAAATACAATTTTCAGATTAAAATATGAAATCATGTACTTTTGTATTGAAAATAAGGTACATATTTAAATCTATACTATTATTACTCATCCATGGGTCTATAGAAAAACGACAGATCAATGGCAACAATTTAATAACTAATTAATGAATAATGTAAGGACGGATGAAACATGTTTGTTAGTTTATTAGTACTTTTCTTTTGGGGAACATCATCATTGACAATGATTTATTATTATTTCAGTGATTCAGTGTAACTGTTTGGCCTTGTAAAGTGGTAACATATGTGAATATATACATACACAATAGGAAAAACAAACAAAAATTTTTTTACGATAATCAAATTATAACTGACAAACATTAACTAAGAAGTTTGAGGAAGCGTAACATACGAGAGCATTCGATTGGGGTCAAAAATAGCAAATTTTAACATCAGATGTTTACTCATTGCTCAAATTTGTCTGTATATCTTACAGTTAACTTAGCGTAAATGCACTAAAATCCATGTATCAGTGTTCTAATAACTTATAATTAAGCGAGACCAAACGATATTCATTTTATTGTATTTGGCTTGTGAAATTTGGTTACTAAAGTATTGGCTTGTTTGTATAAGTTAGTTTTATTTTGAATTTCATAAGACTCTCCCCAGATATAAATGTTGTACGTTTAAGGTCAAAATAGGGGAAACAATTTCTGACAGTCAGGTGCTCAAAATAACCAAGTGGAAAGTTAATTATTAGATAGTCTTAAAATTCCCCTTTAGGAGCCAATCTCTGTTTTTAGATCTCATCCTACAGCTTTTTTTACTTAAATAAGCATTTCCCTTAATTTATACAGCTAACAATGAAAAAATTAATAATATGATTTTAAAATATTTTCTCTACAAGGACTATAATATCACAAAAGTAATATAACAGTACAATATGTGCTTTTTATATTATAAAGGGCAATGTTCCGACTAAGGTTTACATTCATGCGATCTCTGTTAATGTATCAAACGTGTACAGCTAGAACTTAATGTTATAATTACATGTGCACTTGTGATGGAAGAGAAGTTAGATGTACATTAATTAGAATCTATATTTTCCGGTGACAACCGCGGCAAGGTGCTATGTACATTATTTACAAAGTAACCAGACGTTTCACTCATACTGTGATGTGGCACCCACAGTGGTATCTCTGAGACTGGGTGAAACGTCTGGTTACTTTGTAAATATTGTAAATATCACCTTGCCACGGTTGCTACAGGAAAGTATATATTCTAGTTATGACACCGGCCACTTAAGCCTAAATTCTAAGATTAGATGTACATAGGGAATTCTGTGGGGGCAGCACAAAAGTTCAGAGTGCCGACTTTAGTCAGTGGTCAGGTCTCACATTATTATTTTAACTGATTAAAAAAAAAAAAAAAAAAAATATTTTTGACTTGATGATGTAAGTATGTTACAGGTCTCAGACATCTACAGCTGGTGCAAATACGTGTGCACTTGTGATGGTTGAGACGTTAGATGGACAGTGGGAAATCTGTGCGGGCAGCACAAAAGGGCAGTGTGCCGATCAAGGTTAGGTCTGGAGACACTTCAACACCGTAACACATCTCAGACGTTTACATCTGGGACTTGATATTGAAAGTATGTTTGCACTTGTGATGGGGAAGACGTAAGATGGACATGGGAAGTCTGTGCGGGCAGCACAAAAGAGCAGTGTGCCGACCAAGGTGAAAGGTCAGGAGTCACTTCAACACTGTTACACATCTCAGACGTTTACATCTGGGATTCGATGATGCAACTTCTTTGGCGGGAGATACGAGTAATTAATCTGATCGATAGCCATGCAACAATGTTTGCCAAACGTACTGATTCACAGTAGTTTTATATTTACAAAGTATATATTATTATTAGTTTTTTGTATTGTTATAAACGTATAATGCTCTACAAGCTGGTTTCATTGACTGGTTTATTATTCAGAAAGAATGATAATAGGTGTTTTAGTGGGAAAATTAATTAGCTTAAATCAACTCATGAACACATTTAATTTGGTAAATATCTACAATAAATAAACATTTCTTACTATTGATTTAACTACACGCAAGTCTACTATAAATAATCATTTACACTGTATTTGTTGTAATTAATGTTTGCTGGTAATAAAAAAATATATTTTAAAAACAAATTAAAAAAACAATTGACTCGTAGTAGTTTAATTTATGTTGGTTGATTGTACAATTAAACATGAGTACAATATTAATAATCAACTTTTATATAAGGGTATGTGTATATTCTATTTTTATTAAATAAATAAGGTTTAGCTATTAGAAGAAAAAATACTAAATTTAATAGTGCTTAAATATTAATCTAGTGTCTTTCGGCAGCTAAGCAAAATATAAATAATGTTATTTTAGTAAACATTTTGTAAAATATATAATTACTATGTGTATATAGTAACTACATAGAATATTGGGACAAATATGTAAAATAAACGAATATTGGACATGAAAAAGATTATAAAATAACTTTGTTTATTACATAGTAAAGCAGGTGGTAGTATAAATTTAATGATAGTCAGTTTGAAACTTGGTGTCCATGAATAGCTTATAAATGTAAATTGTAGTTATTATATTAGATTATTACTTATTATATTTAGATTATTATAAGTTTATAGCCCTTTGTAATAACTAAGTAACATTAAAATCAAAGCTACTTAAGTTATCATACCTGCAGTATAATATTAAAAATGTTTATTTGTAACTCTCTAATGCTGGAAAGACTGTTTTTTTTTTTTTTTAACACGGGCTAGATAAATCAGCCTTACTATTAGGTGGAATGGTAGGTTGTAGGGTGATTAGGAGCCAAACACTAAAATAAAAACCAAGCAAAACTGATTACAATTTACTCACAATATTCGAAAAGCAGAATCCGTTTAAGTTTAACATACCTGTAAGAAATAAACTAGACAGTTATAAAATACAATTCAAATGTAAATGCAAAACAAACATAACATACAGATTACCTACCAGTGACTAAAGGCTTAGAAATAATCTAAACATTTATTTGAATATACTACAAAAGTTGATCTAAGTTCAAAATGCACATTTATGTATTTGTACATTACATATTTTCCAATATACATATATTAGTAATAATGAAGAATTGTTCGCGTGAATATTTCCTTTAAAAAAGTGGAGATTTATATATGATAGACGGTATGATTGACGATCTCGACATCTCCATTATCGTCTAAGGGTTGACATTCCACTTCATTGCCTTTCTTCTCTTCCTTTAGAAAATCTTGATATTTTCATATTTGTCACATTATTTTGACACATGTACTTTCTTTTGTCTGAATATTAATTTATTATAATACATCTTTGTAAATCTGATATAATGAAGAAGTATTGTTAATATTTTTTGATTAAAACTTGTATACAGGATTATAATTTTATATTATTAAGGGAAGCACACTTTGTTATATAAACTAAAGCAACCAAATAAATAGATCATCCTGAACAAATTTTGTTTGAGTTGTTTTTAACACACAGGCAATGCTTTACTCTGCATAATAAAGTTACTGTGGTTCTAAAAATTAAAATAGTTAAATCTGACAAAATATTGAAAAATAATTCTATTTGGTAAGAAGGTGAGTGTTTTTTACACTTAGTACTGATTTAACATAGTATTAAAGAAACTATTTTACTCTTAACTAACAAATATTAAAGAAAAAAATATACTAATAAAATAAAAATAACAGAATTACAGTTTTATTTATTTCTTTGTATAAAACGTGTATATAACATACTTATATGTAACTATATACTCTTCAAAATAAGTTTAAACAAACTATGATATAGTTATTAAATAAAAATACTATAGATATACATTGGTTACTTGTTTTTGTTTTAAGTAAACAGTTTCCAAGCAATCTTTTTTAATGTGTTTTTTTTTTTTTAAATAGAGATAAATAGGGTCTGGATATCAGAGAAAAGCTCAATTAAACCCCAGGAAGGTTTGTTTGCTAGCCAGATAAAAATTCTTCTTTTCCAATTTCATCTATGAGACAGTATAATATTAATTATTAAGGGACGTTTTCCTGGACAGATACATAAAGATCTCATTACGCTAACATCATCCATAAGGTAAAATATTGTGAAAAGTTATAAACTCTATAACATTAGCGAATATAGAGAGTATAAAACATAACATGTTTTGAAATAAGTATATTATTTTTTTTTATTTGAATTGTCTGCTATGGAAGGATACTTTATACATCTCCATTATTGTGTGGTCAGTTATAGAGATGGAAAGCCGTACTTACAAGTTAAGATTGTGTCGTGATGGAAGGGAGTTCTGATAGAGTCGCGTGTTAGAGTCTATATATATATCACTTCAGCCAGCAATAAAGCCGACAGCGGAAGCAATGGTTCCACTACTTCATGTTGAGGTGGTAAATATAATGTTCAAATTTTATTGTACAGTAGCCGGACCTACATGCTTGTATTGTGATTTTCATTCAAATTTATAATGAGACATTTCAATAGTGATATAATAATATACTCGTATATCCATATATAAATACATTTTTTGAAAAAAAATATAGCTTACTTATATACGAATATAATTTAATTCGTATATATTATATTTTCCCAGCTATAGTATTTCATTTTATTAGTTTTTATGGATCACTCATAAATGTCGATATTTTTTGTTTAATTTTGTGGAAAACACAAACACACCTGGGGACAAAGGTTTGAGAAGATTATAGGATATAGGCTCTATGCACGGTCCTCTTAATAGTGATACGGTGTCTGCTCAATAATTGCCATCGACTATGCTACTAGGCCTACTAAAGAAGTCTGGGGTGTACATGTTGGATGGTAGTCAAGGTTCAGATGTTGTGTAGGGAAGAGAACTGAGTGTCAGACTTGTCAGTTAGCTGAAAATCATACCAATACTACGTGGTTCAGATTCCTAATACATATGTAGGTCCCATAGTTACCCTGGATATTTGGCTATTAATAAATAACTCTATCTTAGATACATTCAATCTTCGTTAGTAACATTGACTACACTCGTTCATCTGCACTCATTCATTCATTCGCCCCTCATATTCGACCATATCTTGATGATCGGCGTGTTACTAATGACTCCTGGATGAATAAAGAAAAGTCAGTATGGTCTACCTGGTAACAAGGATTACGTCCACTGGGCGTAGAGAGAAAATGTCTTCTTACTTTTAAACTTGTTGGTTAATACTTTATTCCATTTTCTCCTTTTCGTTTATAACAAACGTAAGGCAGTCAGGGTTTAAAACTTTGTCTTTTCCTTTATTCCCTCCGATTTAAGTTACGAAAGTTAGATTCGATTTTTTTAGTGTTATAAATACAATTTATTAGTATATTGTGCCTAGTACATTATAAATGAAATATCAGATTTATTTAGAATTGTTCCAAGATTCAATAACTATAATAAAATGTATATACATAAAAGTATTTTTATTACATATATTATTTACCCATTAAAATATGTTTCCTTTCCCCATCAAAACATATTTTTATCAGTAGTGTTAACGTACTCTTAAATTAAATAACTTCAAATAAAATTGTAAGTTTTCATTTTTCTTTTAGTTATCGACAACTTATTTCCAACAATCTTCTTGTACTTTATATTTATTATCCAAACAAATATCTTGTTTATGGTTTTTCAAAAGAAAACCTGTCTCTTTAAGGTTTTATAACCTATACCTCTCTCTCTCTCTCTCTCTCTCTCTCTCTCTCTCTCTCTCTCTCTCTCTCTCTCTCTCTCTCTCTCTCTCTCTCTCTCTCTCTCTCTCTCTCTCTCTCTCTCTCTCTCTCTCTCTCTCTCTCTCTCTCTCTCTCTCTCTCTCTCTCTCTCTCTCTCTCTCTCTCTCTCTCTCTCTCTCTCTCTCTCTCTCTCTCTCTCTCTCTCTCTCTCTCTCTCTCTCTCTCTCTCTCTCTCTCTCTCTCTCTCTCTCTCTCTCTCTCTCTCTCTCTCTCTCTCTCTCTCTCTCTCTCTCTCTCTCTCTCTCTCTCTCTCTCTCTCTCTCTCTCTCTCTCTCTCTCTCTCTCTCTCTCTCTCTCTCTCTCTCTCTCTCTCTCTCTCTCTCTCTCTCTCTCTCTCTCTCTCTCTCTCTCTCTCTCTCTCTCTCTCTCTCTCTCTCTCTCTCTCTCTCCCTCTCTCTCTCTCTCCTCTCTCTCTCCCTCTCTCTCTCTCTCTCTCCCTCTCTCTCTCTCTCTCCCTCTCTCTCCCTCTCTCTCTCTCTCTCTCTCTCTCTCTCTCTCTCTCTCTCTCTCTCTCTCTCTCTCTCTCTCTCTCTCTCTCTCTCTCTCTCCCTCCCTCCTCTCCTCTCCTCCCTCTCCTCCCTCCCTCCCTCCCTCCCTCTCCTCCCTCCCTCCTCTCCCTCCCTCCCTCCCTCTCCTCCCTCTCTCCTCTCTCCTCTCCTCTCTCTCCCTCTCTCCTCTCTCTCTCTCTCTCTCTCTCTCTCTCTCTCTCTCTCTCTCTCTCTCTCCCTCCCTCCCTCCCTCCCTCCCTCCCAGCCTCTCTCCCCCTCCACCCCTCTCTCTCTCTCTCTCTCTCTCTCTCTCTCTCTCTCTCTCTCTCTCTCTCTCTCTCTCTCTCTTATGCAAAATGAATGTGCTCATTCCTGTCAAAAACATCCCTATATTAATTATTTTCTATTCATATACATTAAAATGTTTCTGGTGTGTTCTACATACATACATATATAAATTTTAATATATATATATTTATATATATATATATTAAATTTTTTTTCAAATTACTCACTTACAATCAGTGCAATCTTATTCAATTTAATTTTGTTTCATTACTTTTACTAAACTGAATTCCTTATTTATCCAATATATACTTTAAATCATTTAGGCATTTGTTTTGCGTATGGGTCTGGTTTAGTTATGTGGTTAGATATCCTGGTTTAAAATTATTTATCTAAAGAACTTTATATGGGGTTGTAAATAATTATATTTCTTCAAACTGATACACCTAATACGTTTTTCAAATAAAAGTATTACTCAACACTATTCGTCTTAATTGATAAGGTAGTTGAGTAGCTAATACGGTGTGCACTCCACCAACCCTATACAGAGGTATTAATTGATGATACATATAACTATTGATAGGAGTAAGGTATGTGTCTATCTTCTTGATACTCAAGGGACTAAGCTTTGAAAAGTCCGATGTTCGATCCCCAATTGTGTTAATGATAATACTTGACTATGTATGGGCTTGAAGGCCAGTGTTTTGGCTAGTAATTTTCGTTATTAAACCCAATATAAGTACATAAAATGTTTATTTATCGACTGGCCCAAAATAGATTATGTTAATGTGAATTATAAGAAATTATTAAATTTAATTTAACAAATATTTTTTATTACAAATATGAATGTCTAAAACAATATATCACCCCTTGAAATTCAATATAATTACGAGATATCAAAACAGTTGTATCTAGATAACGAACCTGTTCTGTGTACTCCATATTTTCAATTCATTAATTTAATCCAATTAATTATAATTACTATGACACATTTATTTTTACATACTATCTGTAAATTTATCTCATGCTATTATAATTCTGTTAAGCTAAGTGGTAGACTTAATATTAAATTTTAATTTAATTAACAAAATAACTCATAAATTGGTCTAGGATGTGTTGGTAAAAATTACAGACTTATGAACGTTACTCGGCATATGTTTTTAGAACTGTATCATTTGTGTTTAGGTTAGGTCAATATTTTCTCACTACAGTTACGTACTTTATGATTTTATGTTTATATGTAAAATATAAAGGCATATAGTGAAGTAAAATATCGTTTCCTACACGACATCAGGCTTATCAAGCTGTCAATCATAACGTCACTTTCAAGCCATCGACTTTCTGAGATATTTTGTAATGAAAAATATACATCTAGCCTTATAAACATCGTAGAACTTAGTCTTAATAAATATAAAGTATTAAGAAACGGTGTGAAAATTAAATAAACATTCATATTATTAACAAGACATTTTTATTGTACATTTGCAACAATTCTTATTTGCTTGTTTAGCCGTAAATTATATGACATCTTAAAGTTCATTTTTCTCACACATATATGTTTTATTGCTTCCTGTAAAAACATATCGTTATGAAATCTTAATTTTATAGGAAAACAGACAAGTTAAATATTGTAAGTAATTATGTTACTACAAAAAAAGAATATTGCACTTTCTAGAGGTGCCTAAGATCTATATTGATCTTACGCACCTCTATTACTTAGTTATATTACTAAGTATTACGAAAACTGCTTTTCAATATTTGTTCGTATAATTTTATTTAAGTGCAAGGTTCAATAGTTTTTAATTTTTACCAATAAATTCTGATACGAATTTGTTCATAGCTGTATAAATATTGTTTGTATATAATGTTAAATAAATTAGCTTAAATGTAATAAATTAACACTTACATAAGAGAAAAATTAATATTTTTGTTTGATTAAATAAACACAAAGTAGTTTAACAATTTGATTAATTTAGTTCATTTTAATAGAAAACAAATAGCAACAAATAGGCTAAGAGGTTTAAAGTAGCGTGTATCTGAAATCAGCAAGACATTTCACCCCTCAGTGCAGTAAATTTACCCTCGTTAACCGATACACAGTTAATGGCCAATCACGTTGTTTAACTTCCATCTCCCATACCTAGCACTAGTAGAAATATGGCCACTAAAAGAAAATTACCTAACGACGGTGGTGGTAATAACAAGAAACAGGGAGTGTGTAAAACCAAACAACTTCGTACAGAATGGGACAAAAACTGGGCCAATGTTTCAGACTTCGATGCAGGACCGATGAGCTCTATCTATGTAAGTAACCCACATCAAGGACATAACTTACCTTCATCTATTGATGCTTCTTCCAAACCATTTGATTATTTTCGCTTATTTTTTTGTGATGGCTTGATGGATAAAATATGTCATGAAACTAATTTATTTGGAAAAAAAACTTTGATAAGAGGATTATTATTGCTAGGCCAAATACTAAGAAACGTTGGACTGACACTACAACTAACGAACTATACGCCCTTCTATGTGTAATTTTGAATATGGGGTTACACCCTTTACCAGATCTGAAAGACTACTTTTTTCAAAAGTGGGTTAATAAAATGCCTTTTTTATGGTGATGTTTTTAACCGAGATAGATTTTTAGATATCTTCTGGAACCTACACTTCAGTCATGAAGAGGGAAGTGATCGTGATATAAAAATCAGAGACGTACTTAATGCAATCAAAGAGAAATGCATGTTATTTTACATTCCAAGCTCAAATGTCTCAGTAGATGAGAGCACTGTTTCTTTTAAAGGAAGAATAGTTTTCAAAGTATACAACCCAATGAAGCCCACAAAATTCGAGTTGAAAGTTTTTGTACTCTCTGATGCTCTAAATGGATACATATGCAATTTTAGCCCATATTATGGAAAGCAAGATGATTCTAATGATGACTTGCTCAAAACAACTAAAACTGTTTTAAATCTTAGTGATATTCTCGTTAGGGATCCATTGGACCCCCCTCCGGCCATCATATATTAGTAGATCGCTACTATAACAGCCCTGAACTAGCTGAGGATCTACTGAAAAGAAACATGTTTGTAACAGGAACCGTTATGGGGAATCGAAAAAATGCCAATTTTATCAAAAAATCTAATATGTGGAGAAATTGAAGCTCGGAGAAATGGGGAAATTGCTGTGATCTTTTGGAAGGAACAAAGAGTAGTTACGGCTCTTTCTACAAAACATAAAGTCAGCCGTAATGACATGACAGAGGTACCAAACAAAAACCCTAACAGTCCTCCAGTTATGAAACCAGACCTAGCAACAACTATTGCATCGTTTGCTATTTTTATATAATCCAATACTAGGTCTGGTTTCATAACTGGAGGACTGTTAGGGTTTTTGTTTGGTACCTCTGTCATGTCATTACGGCTGACTTTATGTTTTGTAGAAAGAGCCGTAACTACTCTTTGTTCCTTCCAAAAGATCACAGCAATTTCCCCATTTCTCCGAGCTTCAATTTCTCCACATTTTAGATTTTTTTGATAAAATTGGCATTTTTTCGATTCCCCATAACGGTTCCTGTTACAAACATGTTTCTTTTCAGTAGATCCTCAGCTAGTTCAGGGCTGTTATAGTAGCGATCTACTAATATATGATGGCCGGAGGGGGGTCCAATGGATCCCTAACGAGAATATCACTAAGATTTAAAACAGTTTTAGTTGTTTTGAGCAAGTCATCATTAGAATCATCTTGCTTTCCATAATATGGGCTAAAATTGCATATGTATCCATTTAGAGCATCAGAGAGTACAAAAACTTTCAACTCGAATTTTGTGGGCTTCATTGGGTTGTATACTTTGAAAACTATTCTTCCTTTAAAAGAAACAGTGCTCTCATCTACTGAGACATTTGAGCTTGGAATGTAAAATAACATGCATTTCTCTTTGATTGCATTAAGTACGTCTCTGATTTTTATATCACGATCACTTCCCTCTTCATGACTGAAGTGTAGGTTCCAGAAGATATCTAAAAATCTATCTCGGTTAAAAACATCACCATAAAAAAGGCATTTTATTAACCCATTTTTGAAAAAAGTAGTCTTTCAGATCTGGTAAAGAGTGTAACCCCATATTCAAAATTACACCTAGAAGGGCGTATAGTTCGTTAGTTGTAGTGTCAGTCCAACGTTTCTTAGTATTTGGCCTAGCAATAATAATCCTCTTATCAAAGTTTTTTTTTCCAAATAAATTAGTTTCATGACATATTTTATCCATCAAATCATCACAAAAAATAAGCGACAATAATCAAATGGTTTGGAAGAAGCATCAATAGATGAAGGTAAGTTATGTCCTTGATGTGGGTTACTTACATAGATAGAGCTCATCGGTCCTGCATCGAAGTCTGAAACATTGGCCCAGTTTTTGTCCCATTCTGTACGAAGTTGTTTGGTTTTACACACTCCCTGTTTCTTGTTATTACCACCACCGTCGTTAGGTAATTTTCTTTTAGTGGCCATATTTCTACTAGTGCTAGGTATGGGAGATGGAAGTTAAACAACGTGATTGGCCATTAACTGTGTATCGGTTAACGAGGGTAAATTTACTGCACTGAGGGGTGAAATGTCTTGCTGATTTCAGATACACGCTACTTTAAACCTCTTAGCCTATTTGTTGCTATTTGTTTTCTATTAAAATGAACTAAATTAATCAAATTGTTAAACTACTTTGTGTTTATTTAATCAAACAAAAATATTAATTTTTCTCTTATGTAAGTGTTAATTTATTACATTTAAGCTAATTTATTTAACATTATATACAAACAATATTTATACAGCTATGAACAAATTCGTATCAGAATTTATTGGTAAAAATTAAAAA
>JAQJVL010000024.1:4300246-4306639 GCA_035578905.1 Stictocephala bisonia
TCATGTCACTGTAATGTCACTGGAAAGCCATAACTGTTAAATTACTGGAATAATCTTTCAGCATATTATGAAGTAACACGGCATTGCCTTGTCATTTTTACGCTAAATGTTTATTGATATTCCAGTTCTCAGAATTGTACAACATTTACGTTTATTGTTGTGCTAAACATTCATATTAAAAATATTAAGTAATAATTTATAAAGATAAACTTTCATACCATTCATAAACTGTTAGGTACATGAACGAAAACTTCATACAGAGATATAGTTCTGAGCTAAAATTTTGTAAAAGTCATATAATTATTTATAGTTTTTTTTTCTGAAAATGATCAAAACTATTTGTTCTCCTGAATCAGGCAGACAAAAATAGTTAAGTATGACTTAATTCATAATTAATTCAAGCCTTTTAAAAACGATAGTATCAAAATGTGATTTGAATTTTATTGGATTTTGGAACATTTAATGTACATTGGGTAGTTAGAGCTCAATTCAATTAAATCAGAAAAGTAAACAGATATTATGCGATTAGTTTTGTTTTTCTAATTCATATAATATAAAAATACATAGGACAGCGAGTCCTCTAATACGACGTCATGGGCACTTGTAAGTTTCATCGTCAACAGTCCAAGTCACCGTCTTCCCCTTTCGCTTTACTACCACCCTTAACAGATTTCCATCCTACTTATATCTTTTACATGTACATATATGAAGGTAAGTTCAATAAACTTGTACGTATTAAATACGCCATATTGATACAATACATATTTTTATTTACTATACTTCCTAAAATATTCGTAGTCTGTGAGAAATTTATAACCTAAAATAAATAAAGTTAATTTTACAAAACTTTTACCGGTTATATCCCTTGAACAATAATTACCAGTCGCCTTTGGTACGTAATGTAATATGAATTAGGTATTTTTGACCTACACATCCCTGTAGAGGATTATTTACCTACCTAACCACCCCCTACACTTTCAGTGCTATTAATATGTCAAAAGTTTATTGTTCTATAAATATTTCGTTGTACTGGAATCATGGAAAAAATAAAGAAAAGAACCTACCTATATTTTCAATGTCCTTAACATGTCATCAATTTATTGCTATAGAAATATTTTGTTATACTTGAATAAAGTGACAAAAAACTAAAATTATTATATACTGTAAGAAGTAATATTTAAGAAAATTAAGACTAAACAGCTAACTTAATATTTAAAAAGAGGGTGGTATTTTACATTTCCACCCAGTGGTTGTAATCCTGTTTCCAGGTAGACACTGAGCGATGGGTGGGCTAATGAGATTGTCCTTACCGACTTTCCTGAATCTGCTCATGGATTAACGACAAAAGGACTTCTAACTAATTTTTTTAGTTAATAGTATTTGGCATTCCCAAGAAGAGCTAACATTTAATTAAAGAACATTATTTAAGAATAAAACCTTTAAACAAAAGTAGCATTTTACGAGTGACATTTTAATTGCTTGATTAATAATCTGAAATTATATTTATTACATCAAACTATGAGTAATTGAGTCTTATTATTTCTCTGACACAAGAAAATATTTACATCAGGAAAAATAAAAAAAGGTTAGTACTTTTAACGTATAAAATATAAATATTGAGTACTAACGTGACGAGGCTGATTTATTTCAAACAACTGTATTCAAAGTTGACTACAAGGGATCTTCTACAAGAAGCTAAGCCCAACCCAGAATAGGTGCCGTGATTACGGCTGGGAAAAACCAGTCACTGAACCAACGACGAAACCATATTTTGTAATCCCCTAAAATTGGGTTTAAACATTATTTTTCTAAGAAAAACATACTAATAATTTACCTTTTTATAGCTGTCAGTTACATTTGTAAAAAAAGAGAAAAAAATAATTCCCGATAGCAAATAGCTATATTTTGTGAGGGGGTTTTCTATACCAAGACACCTTGCCTAAATAGCAATGGCATATATACATTTTAAACTGGCATAATGTTGTCGAAGAAGAAAAACAAAACGGTTAAACATTTCTAAATCACCTGACCAAGTGTATGACAGAAGGTCAAGGACACACCCACCCACCCTTACAAGTATAGTAATATTGTACTTGAACATGTGGTATTTGAACATTTGTCAAGAAAATTTAACCTAAATGCAAAAGCTAGTTTATTTTATATTTATATTTTATCTAATAATTATTATTTTGCCATTATAATTTTTTTACCTAAGCAAGTACATCGTTGTTATTTTTATTTTTTTATATTCTGTACGTTCTCTTTGTAGTATTTTAAACTATAAAGTTTCCAGCACGATAGTTATTAAAATTTCCTTTATATCTTAGTGAATATTTCTAATTCGTTATTTGGTAAACAAATATTTTATTAACTAACACCTAGCCCTCCTTGTGTTACTCTGCTACGCAAATTTGTAAACAATATCAAAAAGCTTCCTCTGTTATATTCGTTTGGACATTGATTATGCATATTTTTCGCAAGAAAGGAAATAGCTTGGAGTAAATTTCTGTTGAAAGGTGTTGTCCAATACAAACAACGCAGTATAACATGGCAGTACTGACCAGTAATATGTGTTAGATTACTGGTGCGTGTACAGATCTTTGTGGACATTTTCACACATTTACACTACATTTATCACTAGGTTTTGTGATTTGAAGCTTTTATATAATTTCTGTCTTTCATACATAAGACATTATTTTTCATACAAAGCCTCATTTTCAAACTTATTCCACCGATTACCCTGAGGCCTTTGACCAGTTCAGGGGAGCTTACTCTCACATACTAAGAGGGAAAACTGGTTTGGAACGAGGAAAATCATTGATACAAACGTTTAGGTAATGCAAGAAATTGATATAGTGCTACCTATAACTCAAGCCAGATGCTATAGATTGCTTTGCTACCGTCTGGAATAGTTAAAAATCTTTCTTTTCAAGTATAACGGTCAGATTATCTACATCAACTCATTCATATGGTGCAAATAAAAATAAAAATGTATACTCATACAAAACATTGCTTGTGCATTGTTATTTCACTAAGTTATATATTAAAGAGATTAAATTAACGTTTTATTGGAAAAATACTCATTGCATGGAGTAAAAGACTAGATAATTGATAGCATTTCCCAATGTGTAACCACATCTTCATTTAAATATATAGTTCATTAAAGGATTAATATTTTTAAACTACTGTAATATGGTAATAATATTTTGATTTATTTTGTATTTTAATTTTATTTGTATGTTTAATACATAATACACGCACATGTCTAGGAGATAGTTAAAAAGTAGATATAACATGTAACTTGGCAACTCTTCAACAGCGATTAAACAAATTTATTAAATTGTATAGTACGCACAAACATGTCTGAGGAGTTTTCTTTATAGATCCCTTTTATTAAAAAAAATACAAAGAATATAACTAAATTACACCATACAATTGCAACTTATTGCCATAAAATATTATGATTTTCATGGTTATGACTAATTAGGAGAGTATTATAAACATTTTGCTTTATCAATCCAGTCGTTTGAACTGACATCACATATCATCATTGATTTAGCTTAGGGATATTAATCTGGAAGAACTTTTTAAATGCAAAACAATGAAGAGCAAAATGAACAATATTGGATTGAATTTTTTTCTTTGAACATGATTGGAATTTCAACAACAACAAAAATCACTATCCACTATTATAAAACATAACCTGGTTAGTATTTATGTTCGATAAACATCATACATTTTCTTTATTTTATATTTAAATTTAAATTATAATGGAACATGAGTTTAATTATAAATTAATGAATGTGAATCCATTGTGCGATGATTACTTAAAATTAGTTCAATATTGGTTTACCCATGATCAGCTTAGGTAGCCACCCGTTATCAATTTAGGTAGCATCCGTGATTAATTTGGGTATCCAACCGTGATTCCTTTTGTTAGGAACCGTTGTAACATGGGCGTTTGGGTAGCATCCATGATTAACATAGGAGGTGAGTATATGGGAGGAAATTCCCAATTTGCAAATCTAGACCAATAATATACCTTGATTTTTAGTATGAACCTTATAGTAAATGACATAAGACGACGAAATAAGCAATGGAATAGTTGTGGAAATGTGTGGTTTTTTTTAATTTTTACGCTACAAACGAACATAAGATACCACTGTTACTATATGATTGTCCGTCAGTAAAATAAAATTTAACTATCCTGTAACGATGCTAAATCGTAAATAACAATAGTAAATGTAACAAATATAGTACTTTTGTTATCAGTATGCATATGTGCCAGTCTATTGTTTGATCAAACAATACCACAGTAATATAGTGCCTTTAACAGTTACGGTTTTCCAGTGACATTACAGTGCTATGAAACGGAACGAGCACGGCTGCAGACGTCAGAATGGAACTGTCAGATATTCGTGACTTCAAAAAGAAAAGGGACTATCTGCTTAAAAACCAGTATTCCCAGCAAAACTTTCATTTCAAGTATTTCATAGTGAACTTAATACTAAACAAGATTATGAATAATAATACTATTATTATAATAAATCACTGGTGCTCAGCAAAAGTAATTAGACTACAATAAAATTAAGATATTGTAGTAATAAACAATCAGAACTAATAGATATTAGTTTTTTTATTGACATACTCTCTATATTTTTAAAGTAAAAACTATTAATTAGGTGTGTGATCATTGGCACAATTAGTACGTAGTAATATGTAAGTTTTTAGTGTTAACAATAATTGTAGCAATGTGTTAAAATCAGAAATAGCAGCATACATTGTATATTGAGTTAAGTATAAAAAATACGCCTTTATTTAAAGTGTTAAAGTTAAAAATATGTGATAACATTTTTTTTCAACGATACATATTCAAAAACGAGCTACCCATTATTTAATTTTTGTAACGATAGTAATGCATATGTACCGAAAATACAAGGCTAAAATTAAGTTTTTCTGTTTATCGTAAGGTCCAATTAAGTTAATACTATATACTGAGACATTATATCCAAATTATATAAAATGTTAATTATATATAAATACGTCAAACTGGAAGAAATAAATTAGCTGGGCAACATTATTATGTTTAACTAACAGTATAACACAAGGTTCACTGGGTACTCGTTGAGCTTACTTGATTTAAAAAAATATGAATTAATTACAACATATTTATTTAGCTCACAATAAATTTAACTGTAACATAATGTTGCAATGAGGTGAAGTTGACAGGATCACAAACAACATTTATTCCTTGTGAAAGAATTAATCTATGATACCTAAAGTTGGAGTCAGTTTTTATAAAAAAAAAAATTGTTGTTTCCAGATATAACAACTGAGTTAATTGTAAGACTGTCTATCTAAATGTAAGAAAAATAATCAACTGTCGTCAATTTGAGTTTAAATTATTGAGCTTTTTGTTTTTTGTTAAACTAAAATATATTTAAAAATATGAATAATGCTCATTTCTAAATCATACACAATTTTACAATTTTTAAATACTTTTTTGTCAACTATGATTTAAGTCATTCTAAAATGTATAACTATAAACGTTATTTATACATTAAGAAGTATTTTAGTCTTATTTATTCATATGAGTCAAAACAACATAGAAGGTACCAGTAAATTATTTTTTGTATAAACAAAGTTACATATAAACTTAAGCTTTTTATATGAGCTATAATTTTTGTAATTGTTCATTATTTTATGTATTTATTAATTACAATAAATATTTTTAAAGTGTATGTAACTAATTAACCACATGTGCATTTGTGATGTAAGAGACGTTAGATGGACAGTGGGAAGTCTGTGCGGGCAGCATAAAAGGCCAGTGTGCCGACCAAGGTCAAAGGTCAGGAGTCACTCAACAATGTTACAGATATCAGACGTCTGCAGATAGGACTTGATGATGCAACTTACTTGGTGGGAGTTAATGAATCTCTTTAATAACTACAGAAGTCGGTTGGAACTATCGGAACTGTCCTGATGACCATTAAAAAAGTTTTACTTAAATATTTAGCATCATTTTGAATATTTTCGTGTTAATATATAATGAAACCTTAATACTTCCATAGATGTTTTTATTTAGATTTAATACAAACATAGCAAAATATTGCATGAATAGGTATGCATGAAGATATCTCTACAAACCATATCCTCTACCTTGAAATATAAAGAGTTATTGATATTTAGCCAATATCTGCATGACAAAAAAAGTATAATATAACAATAATTTTAACATTTGTTTTAATATACATATACATACTTTATAGTAATTATTAAAACATTACATTAATATAAACTATATATTTCCTTGTCATAATAGGATAACATTAATAGATTCTATGTGAATAAAGAAGGCATTTTCAAGTTCTAATATTATATAAATTACTTAAT
>JAQJVL010000024.1:4307139-4502139 GCA_035578905.1 Stictocephala bisonia
AACTATTATGCAAATTCCACACTATATAACAGTACACTATGCTCCATTACAAGGATACAGAACACATAAACGTCTCCATTACACCGGCTATTTAAATTGTAATGTTCTTTTATACTATCCATATGCTGGCACGTTGCAGTTCAACTGCAGTTATCCAGTTTTATAATGCAATGATGAATGTCTATGGTTGTATGTTAAACCTCCTCATACAATAATTTTTGGAAGTGAACATATATACTCTTTTTCGAATATAAATTTGTAATTACTGCAGTGTATCAAGATGCAAATTAATTAAATTTTAATTAATTTGCAAATTAAATGCAAATTAATTAAATGCAAAGATTAAATCCTCTTGTTTTCACAGTGAAATGTCATTGAAAATGTAAAATAACGTATATTTCCAGCAAGTTATTTAATTAATATATTATGCTGTAAATAGTAATTAATTGTGTTAAAAGATGCTATAACTATATCAATATTATAGTTATATTATATTACTATTGCTAATTCTTATTTCTCCTGCATTTTTATTACTATTAATTATCTTAACATTACTCAAACGTATACAATCCTATCAGGCCAAATCAAGAGGTATGCCATTTTACCCACTTTTTCATAAAAATTTCCAACTTTTTTTAAGATTTTTGCAAAATTAGTATTGCCTGCATATTTATGCGGCAATGCGTGTCTGTATACTTACATAGTTAATCTATGTGAGAAAATTAAAAGAGTGTCGATATACTTCAGTGTAAGGTCAATAATAAAATTCTAAGACCATAGAACAATGTATAATTCGTGAGGTCAATGACAACTAATTAATAAGGGAACTAACAAACATTATTTTTCCATAAAAATTCGTATCAAATAATTCTATCATTAGATAATCCACAGTTTTACGAAAATGGTATACTGTTATTTACTGAAAAAAAAAAAAAACATATTTACTGATAATAACCTATATAAAGAGTTATTGAACAACTGTCAAATGAAACCTATACCATTAGTACAGACGAATGTCAACATTAGTTTTATTATTCATCAAATGGCAACATTTACCGAATTTATAATATGTTTGTAACAAAATATATTTCATTTTTACTTTCAAAAGTTTGTAGCCTTAAAAGGTACGAAAAGAAAGGTAAAAAGTACAAAGAAAGAACTGAAGCAACAACAGTAATTTCGTGATATTATTTTATGTATTTATATTTAATTTGATTTAGGCTAGTAATTTTTTTCCTAGTTGTATTGGTTTCATAAAGCTTTAGATTCCTCGAATATCGTGTTTGACAATTTGTGTAATATAAGTTTTGTTTTTATCTTTGTGGTGTAAAAAAATACTATCACGTAGGTGAGCTGTCCACTAATTGTTTTCTAAATTGCACTTAGCTGTTAAGTTATCACCTAAACCTTAATTGTTTTAGGTTTAACGAACTTAATTAATGTAATCCACTGTGAGTTTTGAGTGCGTTAAGTCACAATAACTCCTAATGCCTTGGATTTAATAACACAATGACCTAGTACAGACATTTTTATAAAAAGTCGTACAATTTAAAGGTAGAATATGTTTGGCTTGGAGGACCTTGTAAATATTTCACAACAATTAGGAAACAGCTTGCATAAAAATAAATCTTTAAAATGCATAACTAGTTGCATGATAGTTTCAAAACTGTTTGAGATAAATATTCACAGTTTAAACGATGAAGGTTTTTTATTAATTTTCTTTTTAACTACGTGATTAAAAGAAAATACTAACTATACAACTGTTTTGAGTACAAAAATGTAACAAAATTGGTATGAAAATAGCGTATTACGTTCTATATACCTGTAGGTGATTGGACTTAAATATGAAATAAATAAATATATCATTTGAAAGACGCTGGTTTAATACCTTACACAAGGGTTAAGTATATTATTTCTCCTACTTTAAGAGCAAGATGTAAAAGTTTTCACATACATTCCTCATAACATAGTTACGTGCTGGCAAGAACATGCCCAGACCAGTTCCGTTCCGCATAAACCCCAAGACACGTTAGCAGTAAAAGTAAAGGCACTTCTTTTAGTACTTCGAACTATATCTAATACTATTTGGAATGTACATCTATCATTAGTTATTTCATTTATGGTTTAATAAAAACTATGTGTATACAGTTAAATTTGTATTTTTAACTACCAAGAGTTTAATATAACTTTTAAATATCCAATAATAGTTTTTATCTTCTAAAAAACACACTATTTACGAACTACGGACTAGTTGAAATATTTTTCATCATTTTATGTGATTTATTTTATTGTTGTATTTTTTTAATTTTCAACACAAAATTTTTTTTTAATTAATTCAAAATTCAATCGTATTAATATATTACACCAATGTTGTTTATCACATTTTAATTCAATAAACAAAACACTATTTTAAGCTACACTTAAATAGTACAATCATATGGAATACAATAGAACATCATAAAAATAAACAGAACTTCAATGCTACTTCTAGTACTGGTATAGTTGGATATAATATTTATACTATTATATTTGTAACAACGATACAAATGTACTGTATATATTTTATTTATTAACATAGTTAGTTAATTATAAAAATTATACGTTAGTTAATTATAAAAATATGATTACGTTTAGCCAACATTACAGGCCATTTTGAGCAAACGAACGAAACCTTTTATATGGCCAAAATTATGTGCAAGAAGATCAACAATGAATTAAGGCTTGGATTTTTCCTGTTTCATGATGAAACGATAAAAACGATACTACCATTTCTGATGAAACTACTTTCTTCATTATTGGTATGCAGCCTATAACGTATGATGTCTCTGGCATGATGTCTCTGGTATTACCATAGAACTCAATAAAGTACTAGCAAACTACGTCGTTAATAATTTAGTCTAATTGATTTTTTATTGTATTAACATTTAAACTTTTATAATAAGTTCAATTTATAATAACTAATGATAGTAAACTAAAAGTGTGGGTCTTTTTTAGAAGAGGCGCCCCACTTGTTAAAGTATTTCTATACGAATAGCCCCATGAATAGGAATAAAACAAAATAAAACTTTGATTCAGGAAATGTTACAATGAAGAAAAAGACACATTCTATTTTAACCTAATCTATAAAGTGGAGGACCTCTTCTAAAAAAAGAGCCAGATATGTTGTATATTACTATCAACATTATAAAAAGCATGCAATTCATAACTTAATACTTCTTTTGGTTATATTTACATATTTATATCAATGTTTTATATTGAATGACCGTGTAACAATCTCTTTTCTGTAAATTAATAAAATAATCGTCTTTTTTGTAGTATAATTAATGTAATTGCAAAGGTTAATTTATCACCGCCACATATTATTAGATTCATAAATCAGTTAGACCTATTTTTATGGAAAGACCTGGAGGTATATACTGTTTTATGACCGTTAGAAACCAACATGTTACTCCATTATTAAGATTCACCGCCGACCTGGAAATAAACATTGTTTATGGTCATATTATTTTTTGGTACAATAAAACTATATAAAGTATTATGTATGTACTGTATAACCATGTGTATTTTTAAAAGGTATAATTTAAAATAAGAATACTTTAGAATGTATAATAGCACGGAAATAAAAATAGCTTTTAGTTAGTCTTCAGCCATATTTTACCGATGCAGTCAATTTAAATTATTAAATCATGAAAGCGATTCATTAAATGTAATAACAGTAAAACTGTCATTAAAATGGTATATTCAAAATATATTCCAACAATACCATGATATTTTTAATGGTAATATTGTTATTAGACGAATTTAAAATGTGGTTATTAGTTTGTTTGGTTACGAATAAGTGTTTTTTTTTACATACATTAATTATTTTTCTAAAGTAAACATGGATTTAGTTTAAAGTAATTTTCAGAATATTTATTGTTTACATATTTACAGAAAACGTACATCGAATTACTGGAGATGTTGAATAACTAAACACAGTTAGTTGTATATAATAACTATTTTATAAGTAAAAACGGAAAACAATCATAATATATTCGAGAAAGATATCTGAGCCAAATACACTCTTATCTATTTCTTTTTAATTTTTATCCGTTTAAGAACATATGGCTAAGTCTTTCATCCCATAATCATGTATATTTGTAAATTGATCAATTAGTTTATCGTGATTTTAAAAATAGTTTGTATCGTATAATCGTATAATTAGTTTATTATTTAAAAATATAATGTAATCGTAAATTATCGATGTTATTTTGAACTGAAAAAATAACTTCTTTTGGACAATACTGATTAAACTGAAAAAAAAAAAAAAAAACTATAGTACATACATCATTCAGGTATTTATCTATTCACTGTTTAACGTATTTCGTGTGTTGGTGGATGTGTAATATATCTCTGAGATACAATGGACCCAGAATCTGGAAAGATTTAACGATGGACGCAATTTGTGATGGACCTAGATATATTTTTCCCATACATTGATACTGTAAGCTTCTACTTCAATTGTAAAAACCAATGTATTCTGTATACCTTTATAGTGGCATGATGTGGAGGCAATAAACTTTTATTTAAATCAATTTTCTTTTTTTAACCAAAATCGTTCTAGTAATGTAAATGAAAATATATCTATTAGAAATAAGATTGCCTATATCAAATTCTGGATTGATATAGCATAATAAACAAAAATTTGAATGTAAAGCCTCATTTTAGTATTTTTAATTTATTTATTACTCATTAAAAATACATAGTAATATTTTTATAGGACTATAATAAGTTTTTATTTTTACTAAACTTAAACGATTACTAAACTGCTATTGTTTACATTTCCTATGAACAATGTAGCATATTGTTAAACTTAACAAAAATTACAACTTTATTAAACTTGATATAATGTATTTGTTAGTGCAATAACATAGACAAAAATAGATATAATGTATTTGTTAGTGCAATTAATCTACGTCTGTGTAAAAAAGCATAGCATAATATACGTCAAGCAGGGCTTGTATAAAAACTACCAGTGTTATAGTTGAGAGTAATTTTACGATTTTGTTAAAATCGTAAACAGAGAACACAATCAGAATATTTTATTTGGGTACTGTCAGTTAAATTTTATGAATACATCTTTATACAGAAAAATATCACGTTGCAAGCAATATATAAAAACTTTTCAGTGTCTTTCACATATGTTATACAAAATGTTACTGGCTTAGGTATGTAATGTCCCCTTAAATTTACTACTGTAGTAAGCCACCGGTGTCTCACAATGGACGTTTATCACTTACGGCAGGCTTATTACACTACCTGAGGTCTTATTTTTGTCATGCGAATGTGTTGTACATTTTTTCTAAACTTAAACTTAGTTTGAGAACTTAAAAGAGGATTATAAGTATAGTACATACGTTTAATTATACATTTACTCATATTGTAAGCACATGAAATATTTTATTACCATCATCAGGTCCTTAAAACTTGAACCAATTTTTTTATTTTCTTTATGGTCGTTATGGAATAACAATTCTTTATGGTCTTGTTACAGTATTTAAAAATATTGTTCGTTCACTAGTTTTAAAAACTTTGACAAACCCATCCAGAATAATTAAAAAAGTTCAAGTTTAAACATGAAATCCAGATATTAGCATGAAATCCGGAATACGGAATCCAACAGGATTTCCTAGATCATTGGCAGATTACAGGTAATTAACCTTAATAAAAAAAATATTAAAATTAAACCTAAAAAAAATTAAACATAACCTATACTAACCTGTTATTTGTTGCATTGGTCTGTGGTAAGGTAACAAAATTTACATATATAAACGTTATGGGATAACTTCCTTCTTATTACTTAGTTTAATCATCTACTATAGAAACTTATATTACACGCACATTGGATTCTCCCTCCCACTCACCAATACACCTCGTTTTCTTCAAGTTTTCTATAAGTTGGGTGGGACGAACCTTTGCATGTGAACCGACCGTAGTGTTTCCCACAGGACTTTCTCTTTTGTATAAATATACGGTTCACCATTTCCTTCTCGATTCTTATGTTTGATGGCTGTCTAGAGACATAACGATAAAAAAGAGAGGAACTACATTCTACCCTATTAGTAAAATTTCTCTACTTTCAATCTGCAATACTTATTATTGAACTTTTAGGGTAACTATAATAACTTAACTATACTTATTTTTATAATATGTACTATTAAATGAAAATGATAATTAAAATGAAAACGTTAAAAACCGTATTATTTCTTTTTATTAAAGGTAATTTTGTATCTATTTCGATCAACAAGAGAAATCAAAATAAAATATTAATACTGTACATTATTAAGTAAGGTTAAATTAATAACGTGCTCTCCTGATTATCATAATTTATCCATATGAAATGGTGATAATTAATATAAATATTTTCAGAATTATAAGGATGTAAAAAATATATATTTTTGTTATATACTTATACAATTACTACGTTTTTTACTCGTTAATATCTCAACCGTTTAAAGGGGGTTTTAACTCAACTTTGATGTAGACCTTGGTATCTTTAGTCAAACGAGACACTTATGGCGTGTGCATTTACTGGAAAAGTTTAATGATTATTTATTGTTTAATTGTTTTAATTACATCATTGCTTGTTTGGAGACCATTTACTTTGAAAGTAATGGAAGTAAGCTGGAAATATTTGATGAAACTCTTAAGTGTTCGTTTATATTAATGAATCTTGAAAATAACAAGCAATCCTTTGAGTATTTGATGATGTAATCCTTGGTTATTTACAAAATAAACTATTCATTCATCTTTTTATTAATTCATCATATTTTAATTTTAGTAAATAATAAGATCTAAACTGTTGATAGCATGCATAAAATATTCAAGCTTATTTATAAACTATAAAAATATAAAATTTAATTTAAATTAAATCATGGATGTTATTGTAATTTTATTACATTTTGTGATAAATATTTTTTATTGTTTTGATTTCAATTGGCAGTATTTTTTTGGTTTGCAAATAGGTTATGGAAATCTAAAATATAATATATTTAGACTTCTAAAATAAACAAATAATGATACCTTTTAATAGTATCTCATCCATTTATTGTAAAAGATAAATAAGCTCCAAAATTAAATAATTATTTATGTATTGTCTATCGTACATAGCAAAGGTAATTGCCGTTTTTATTAATAAATATTTACCTTGATGTATGAATATATGAATAGGGATATATATTCATGAAATACTCTCAACTTGAATTGCATTACAATGAACTATTTACAGAATACAAGAAAGGTAAATGACCCAGTTAAATAAAATAAGTTATTTAAATTTTTTATAAACTACATATGTAGTGACATTAATATGAAAAACCTTTTTTATAATTAAAAAATTATTAACTTCTGTTAGTAGTTAATCTGTAATTAATTCAGAAAATAAAAAAATCATTGATATTGATTTTATATAAAGTATAAAATATGTTTTATAATGTACTCCATGGTTTTTATTTTTAAAATAACACAAACTGTTTTTGTAGCCAAATGAAAATAATTTTTTTTCTTCCAACATCAAGACAAACACAATAATGGCTAACTCAAACGGCATATCTTTTTGATACTGAATAACTATTTTCATCTGTACAAAATCTAGGCAAAATTATTCGTATTGTGAACAATGCATACAATATGAGTCGGAAAATAGAATAACAATCTTATAGGAAAATATGATACATGTTAATAACAATCTATATAAACATGGATATTAAACATAATTTAAAATATTTAACAATGTGGAATTGTTTTGTATGAGTAAAATAGGCTTCCATATATCTTCAAACATATGTTATGCTTTTAAATGTATATTGTAATTATTTACTATTGGGATTTAATTTTATTTTTTAGTACACTCATACACATCACATAGTAAGTTATCCGTTTAAATATAGAAGGAATAATAATTTTTTGAAACTCTTCCTTCTATTTATTTATTTATTCGTGGAGTGGTCTAGGATTAGGCAATTATTAAGACAGAAAAATCTTGTTAAGAAAAATTAAATCAGCAAACCACTATGTCCTTTAAATTTGATGTAAATAACAAATAATGCATGGTTGTAGCTAAAATTAACTATAATTAGTATATAAAATATTTGTTCAATTACATGTTGTTAAAAAAAAATAATATCATGATGTCATATTGTATTCTTTACTTATTGTGTAAAAAATACTAAATAAACACATATTATTACTTAATTAAATTAAAAACTAATAACAAGCATTTGTGATTTAAATTTATATTGAGTTAATTTTTTTAATTGAAAATTAAATAATTGACGTTTAAACTACACGAGTATTGTTCATTTTTTAAATTCACTTTTAATCCCGACACTTTAAATAAATTTAGACATTGACATAAATTACGAAACCAATATATTTAAATATATTTTACATCCATATTTATCAAATATATAATGGTTATCTAAATATAATAACTTTTATATTTAAAAAAATTAAATGGTTAGCTACATGTATTGTTTATTAACCCATGTAAACATTGTTCTCTATAAAAGTTTATGTAGTAAAATAAATTATATAATTAGAAAGAGAAAACAGATAAGAACGAAAAGATTAAGAGGACGTTTTTTAGAATATGTTTATGCGTTACTCTACATAAAATAACATATAAATATTTTTTATTACGTATACTTGATTGACATATATGTTAAACAAGGTAATACTTTACGACTACTGGATTACTTGTAATTCATTTAAGAACATAGCTGCCAGGACCTCCAACTGATTCAATAGTAGATGTACAAACATGAAAATTATGTTAGCTACAATTGTAAATACAGATCGCGAACTAGCACACGATAAGCCCTAATATAAATACAGAGCATATAAACGTCTGTATTATCTGGCCATTCAAATGGTTTTGTCCTCTTAACATGATTTGTTTGTGCAAGCAAGCTGATGTTGAGCATATACGTTACATGTAGCTTTACCTACCCGTATTGTTGTACAGCATTAAGTGGTTTATTTAACAGCAATAAAATATAAATGTAAGAATGTTATTTAACCTATAAATATATACAGATGTTTTATCATGTACAAATAAGTATTCACATGTTTTCAACACTATAGGGACCTCTAACATCTAATCCAAGTTATAAACTAAAATAAAACACGTGTAAACTATTTATCCAATTTCATACAGTAAATTAAAAATTAGTTAATAGAAGTAAGTGAACTTATGTGTAGCTTAGTAAATAAGGCTTCAGACTATGAAGGGCAAGGCACTAGCTTTGTATCGCCAACTGAGCTAAAGATGATATTTCACTAGTTGTATATGGTATCATTTTTAGTACATACATACTAACGTATAGTATATAGTTCAGACCTTTCCTAACATGTGTTCCAAATGAAATACTGTTTATGTGATAAATGTACTTAAAACACAGTTCAATGTTCCGACATAATTAACATTAAATACTATCATTATGTTTAAAAAATAACTTAATCGCCAATATTATTCCTCTATAGATTAGGTAAATTCTTTATAAAAACAACGCGAGGTGACAGAGGACAAAATGTAGAACAGACAGTTGTAGTTTGTTCAACGCAATGTATTTCAGTCCCACTGGAACATTTTTATGTACCCAAGCTTCTAAATGACCCACTCTCTATATTTATTGTAAAAATATTTAAAACAACGTAAATTATAAATATTTAATTTATAATATGAACTATAAGACACATGTTGACTTTTAAACCTAAGGCGTATACTTATTTTTTCTATTCCATTTCAATTATTTCATAAAATTTAAAGTTACAAAAAAATATGATATGTTTTAATTACTATGCAATAATATTTTACGCATCAATAATCGTCAGGTTTATTATTATTGTCTAAATTTTGCGTAATACAAGAAGTTAGGACGTTAGCTGGTACTTTAAATCCACTAACAGTTTAAACAGCGTTGTAAATAATACTTATTTATGAAATCTTATAGACTTACACACAATATTTTTTTTGTTCTGCATACAAATACGGATATCAGACTGCACCCACTGTAACCAGCACTTTCTGTAGAGCACAGATAACATTATTTTCTGAGGCCTAGATCGTTACCAGCTCCTCAATTAAGATATACCTGAATTTTCAAAATGTGTGGCGTGCCTTAGCCACCTAGCCCAGGACAGTTACTATAGTTTAATGAGGTTGCTTTCTAGATGATTACTAGTAAAGATGTGAAACTCTATACCAATTCAAAATTGAGTGAGTTGATGAGCCTACATCTAAGGCTTGATGAGTTTGTTGAGTCTATTCTTTAATGATTATTTATTCCAGAAGTATGACTAAGGTTTTAGACAATGAAAGTGACTAATTTTATTAAGTTCGTAACGCGTTACTAAGAACGTTACATTTAAAAAAAAAAAAAAAAACTGTTTGTATTCAACTTTAAGCATCACAGGAAAATCTTAGTTCTATTTATGTGTTTAACGAAGCCAATATAAATATCCTTAAGTATTATAAACGATCACAGACACTGTTTCAAAATACTGTAATGGCATCGAATTATAACACGATAAAATGACGTAATAAAATCTACTATAATACTGGAATATCTGAAAGAGCAACATGTTTATTCATATATTTTATCAATTTCCGGAAGTATTCAAATTAGTTATTATCCTAGACGTATGTGAATACCTACTTCATAATTTGCCCAGATCTTATGAATGTGCAAATTAGCACTTTAGTATGGTCAATATTTTTTCATTTATTTATTTTAAAATATATTACATATTTTCTATTTTTTTAAATCTTTTTATTTAACATTGATGCCATTTCATAACTTGGATATATTATTAATTTAAAAAAATAACGGATACACATTACTATTAATTAGGTTATTTTTTGTATTTTGGTAAATTAAAAACAACTATTTCTCAACAGAATTGTAATATATTAGTCGTAAACAAGTATGAGCTAATAGTTTACAGAGCAATTTAAGGATTGTACCAAAATTATTTACATAAAACTGTTTTTCATTTGTAAAATACTACTCAATAATATATGTGTTTAATTATTCGTAACTTTAATAATAATTGAAAACATATTAGCATATTTGGAAAGTCTATTTGTATTTATATGAATATGTATATTAATTTTATTTTCGTTACTATTAACCACTCTTTGAAGAAAACCGTACAACTACATCATCAGCTATCCTGCATGTAGTATCGACTATGAAGGATACATTATATAATATTACAGCGACAAACCCCATGTCCATACTACATAATCCAAACTGTAACCCATTACATGGATAGAGTGAACTAAAATTGCATAGATTTGCGAGGTCGTTTAAATGTTCATGTTCTTTAATACCAGCTTTATGCAAACTCATAGTGATTAAATTTAACGCCATGTTTAATAATGACTTGTAGTAGTTCCACTTTATTATAAATGTAAAATAATTTATATTATAAATGTAAAATATTATGGTTTATTATTCCATTTTGACGAAATAAAAATTGTGTAAAATGGTTGCTTTTATTTAAATTTCAAAATTGCTATAGATTTATGTAAATTATATTTTTGTAAAATATTAAAAATGTAATTGGAGTTTTGCTGTTTATTTTCCGTACGTGTAGAGGTATTTAATTCAAAATATTTATATTTATTTGGTCATATATATTTTGTATTACAGACGTAAACTATATTATAAACCAATTAGTATAAACAAATAACTTAAAATAAATTTTTATTTCATGACAAAAATAGTTAAAATATATTGTAGAGCGTTTAAACAAAATAAGATCTATAGTTAATATTAAATTTATAATAAAAAAATTTTTAATTTATTTTCTTACTACTTTCCCGCTTTTATTGTGTTTGGTAAAAATTTATGTTAGTAATTTTGGACTAATACTTTGTGTAGTAGATGGCCGAGTTTAGATCTTACAGGTCGATTACAGATCTATAAGAATAAGAATAAAGATACAGTTTTATTCTTATAGATCTGTAAGCGACCTGTTTTTGATGCTGTCTTTTAATTTGTCATATTTATGTCTATTTACCCACTTATAATGTGTGTACCAATGCATGAAATAATAATATCTTATAAATGTATACTGAGGGAAACGTCAAAACCACGAGTGAAATGCTAATAAACTTCGATAAATAGGCAATATTGTTAGATATTTCAACAAATGAACAATCATTAGTGATTGTCTAATATTAAATAGACAAATAATTAATCTTTTATTTAATTAAATAATACGACTGTTATACCCTTAATTGCTGACCTTGCTGATAAGGAACTTAACTCAATTTTGATATAGATCTTTGCATCTTTAGTGACAGCAAGGCACTTGGAAGTGTGCAGTGACTGTAACAATTTAACGACAGCTTATTGTTTGATTGCTTGAACCGTGTACTTTGAAGTTAGTTGATTGAAGCTTTACCTCTTTACAGATGCTGTTAAGTACTCAATTATCTGATTGAGGCTTAAGAATCACAAGAAGTCCTATTATTTATTAAAGTATATGGATTAACATAAACCTTACGTTCCGTAATTAAACTAAAAGCATAGTTTTAAATTAATTAATATATATATATATAACTTTCAGTAATCATAATAAAGTAATTATTTTCATGTACATATTGTCCAAACTGATTTTTCATGAAAGTTTGATTAATGTGTAATAAATTACAACACTCTTTATTTTTAACATTACAATATTTATTGGGCATACTGTAATAATTAACTATTTTTCTATATAATCTAAAAGTCACGTGTTAATCCAGTATTTTTTTTACAGTTTATAAATGTATTTAACGAATAGAGTATATATTTATTAAATATTGTCTACTTTAACAACAATCTTCTAGCAAATCGGAAGCCTTCATTTATAAATATTATTGTGTAACTTATTTTAAAATCTTAATCGTTTTTGCGTCGTTATTCTTAAATTCAATATTAATATTTTCATACACAGTGTAAACAAAGAGGTTATTAAATTATAATATATTTAGGAATGAAATAAATAACATTGTTTGTTAAAGCTTAATATATCCACATTCTCTTCACACTAGTCGAAAGGGGGAGGGGATACGACTTGAAGAAGTCAAAGTGTTCTGGTCTGAACGATGAGGGGTCGCACTTTGCTGCGTCTTTCTCCCTTTCTTTAATTATTCATGCCTTTCTGCCATATATATTCAGTTATCAAGTCTTCTTTTATTAGGACGATGTAAACACTGATGGAAAATATTATGAGGAAATGCTCATAAGTGTTTAACGTTTAATATGTCCTATCAGGGATAGAAATTCTCTTTTTTGGAAAACAGTGTCTAATAACGGTTTATTATCCGCAGTTCTATCAAAGGAAATGACGTCATTTTGATTTGATTTTCCATCGAAAATGTTAAACAAGTAACAAACTAAACGAAGTTTCGAACTGAGACATTTGTGTTGTACAAATATTGTCAGATTATGTGTACCTTACATATCAATTGGATACCATTAATTTCTCCAGAGCTGTTGCAACAAACGTTCTCCAGTTAAGTTGAGAGGATTACCTACACGCTTTTCTGGAGAGCTTTGTTTCTGGAATATCCAAGATATAGACAGACAACAAATACTGACTGACTGAACTACGTTTGTAACCTTTTAAGCACTTTTTTGGAAGCTGATATCATAAAGACGAAGTGATGTTTGATTTAAGTTGTTTTTTTAACGTGCTTATAAAGTGTAATATATGTTAGTAGTATATAAGAAATGTATAGTTATAAAAAACATCTCTTTTATATGAAGTTTAATTTTTTCCAGAAGCCTTTTTTTACAGGCTTTTTAAAAAAAAAGCTTTTTTAACAGGAAAAGTTTGAATTTCTTTCAACTAGGTATTGATCTTCTTTAAGAGAAGAAATTGCTTTTTTTACGTACTACAATATAATATTTGACTAGTTTATAATTAAATTGTTGGAGGACTAATCATACATTCATATTATATACTTAATGAATACCAAAAATATACATATTAAATTATGAAGAGCATATACGGACGTTTTGTGTATTTTAATTTTAAATCGAGTGAACATTCAACAGCTTAATTTGTGATAATAGTTTAAAAACCTGGAGAAATTGCCATTGCAATTGAGAAAATCTATATTCCAAACGTTCAAAACAACTTTATATTTGTAGGAATATAAATAATATACCTAACTAGATAGGTAATTGAAAACCATAAAACTATACGTACACTCATAAAATTTATTTTATTTTATCTGTTCTTACCCAAATCGCACAAAAGAATGGTCAGTTATACTTAAAAATACGCATTTGTAAGTGAGCTTTAAAAGTTATTACTGTCTTTTTTAAATGTTCCACCATTGTGATTTTATAAACTATAAGTCTTACAAAAAACTTTAAATGGGAAACCTTACTTTGTTTTGAGAGACAATAAAAAATACGTATATCAAATAAATAGATAAAAAAGTAACAGCCACAGATTTGAATGTTCGGGTGCACTCTATTTTTACATATAGAATACCCTGTATTTAATGAATTTTTCAGATAGAAATAGCAATTTTAATTTTTTTTATTCTAGGTAGTTTTTCAATATTTTTTTTAACAACGTAGATATGAGAGCTTAATATGTTCAGTTTCCTTGTGTAGCTTAGCATTGAGTTAAGAATTTAAAAAAATACTTTAAATAAATATTCTTATAATAACAAGAGACATTTGGAAAAATGTATGCCTAACTAGTTTTTTCATAATTTAAAATCATAGTCTATTAAATGCACATAAATTAAAACAAATATGTTACTATTTTGTCACTAAACAGATGAATTGATGTTGGGAGCACCGCTACTATTATCAGGTGTTTATGTAAACTTCCATTACATATTTACAGCTGTATTACAAGATAACCTCCTTAACTGCTGGTAATAGTAACAGTAGTGCCAACATCAATTTGTCTGTCACTTAATAATAACATATTTGTGATAGTGACAGCAAAAGTCCAACAAAACAAGAGAGTTCCTCATCTGATACTCCATCATTATTACATTTAAAACACAAAGCAACATATTTGTTTAAATATCTGCGCATTTAATACAATATGCTGTTGAATCGTGGAAAAAAACTTGCTAGGCCTAAATTTTGTAATCATTTGTTGTAAAGTTTACAGATTAGACATATATATATATTATATAATATCTCAACGATAAGCTTCACAAGGAATCTGAATCTTTTGAGCTCTCATATTTATGTTACTAAGCAAAATTTTAAAAAATTAAAAAACTGCTAAGAATAGAAAAGTCTTAAACTTACTATTTCTATCCAAAACAATCATAAAATACAGGGTTTTATATAAGAAAAAATTTTAACCACCATATAAGAAATTAGCGACATTTTTTTTATAAATATGATTTTTAATTAATTGTATCTCAAGACAAGGTGATGTTCCTTGTTTAAAGTTTTTTTTCACACTTATGGTATCCAAGATCACAATAGTGGTCCATTTAAAAAAGAGACACATTGTATATTTATTACACTTACATGTAAGATAATTAATATTTACTTATCATTTAAGAAAAACTATATGATTAACAATGAGGAGAAAATATGGAGCAGATGTTAGGGAAAGGACATTTATTAGATAGAGTGGTCATACAATTTTTTCATAAAAATATCTTTACCTATCAAGGTTAATAGAATCCTGACAGACATTTGGTACTTTTGTAAATAGTTAATATCACTCACTATACTAAATCTTCTACACAACAACAGATTAACGGATTAAATATGTTATGGCCACAGTTTAGCAGCCTTTAAATGTGGTTTGTGATAGAAAATTATATTGAAAGGGGTTTGATGAACAATTTCCTGTTGGAATCACCAGGGTGGCTAGGAAAAATAGGTTAAAATTCTGAGATAGTTTAATGTAAGTGGAAAATAAGAATAAATACTAAATAAGTAACCAGTAAAATAAGATATATCTTAATTAGGTTTTAATAAATTACTTTACGTAAACTCATTAGACGTTAAAAATTATATCACAAGTAGGTAGCACGTATAAGAGTAAAAACGCTAATTAAAGTCAATTATTTAGTTTTATCATGAAATGTTTTTACCAGACTCCACAGTTTAACGAGCGGTGTCATTACAGACTTCCTGTCACGGTTCCTCCCACTTAAATTAAATGTTCTGTTTAAAATTGAAACTTAGTCAAATAAATACTAGTTTAAAGCTGAAATGAAATATTGGTTCATTTATAATTGATTAGAGACATTTTAAGTGATTTTTCCATAATATCTTATTATATATCGTTAAAAAGATTGTTATAAACATTTTCCCTCTTTTTCTATAAGGTTCATTAATATTAATCTAATGTTAATAATTTTTTAAGAACTACAGAACAAAATGATATGAAATTGCTGTATATGTCAAATGAAGGTTTACTAATACAAAAACACATAACTTTAATATTCATTATAAATAATTACAATAAATAACACCTTGAAATATTAAATTTTTAAATAATAAATATAAATATGTATTCGAAAAAAATTACTTCCATGGAATGCCTTTATAAGTATGTTCTAACGCATGATGAAACAATTTAAAAATATTTATTAACAACATAATATACATAAAAATATGTGCCATATCATTACAATCTGTCTCTTATTATCACAATTACAATTTTTTCACCGATATCATCAATTACCATTGTGATTTATAATGTGTTTCATGATGCTTTTGAAAGAGTTAATTTTCTGAATGATATCCTATCAATTAAAAACTCTTTATTTCCAAGTAACAATCAACCGTAAATAAATAGTAGAAACAATCTTAGAGTAAACATATATTTAACAACTCATATATATTTAATAACATTATCAATCAGTTTAAAACTAGTAACATTACCAATTTAATTAATTTTTTTATCATTAATATTAAAAAGTCAACAGATGCATATTTATATCTTACAATGATTTTTTATTCGGTAGGTGAGTTTAAATTTATCTACAAAAACTTTAAATAACGTACATATTTTATAAACAACTAAGTCAATGTTTTCTTTAAAATCAAACTGGTAAATGGTTTGTAAATGTCTTTACGTTACGTAACCCCCTGGTATTAATTGGATGACTTTTTGTTACTGGATTTGTTACAAGGAACGTTGTTTAGGAGAGTTGTTAGGATTAGCTTTATGCTTTGTTTTTTCAACTAATTAGCTATTGGCTGTTGTTTGAAGTTTTTGTATCTCAATTCTAGTTTTATTCCCCAAATAACTATACAAGGATGAAAGGAAATATAATTTTGATTCATTAACTTTATTTTTATTAATATAAATATTACTCTGAATCTCTGTGTACAGGCTTTCACGGTAGTAACGATGTGCACTATAGTTAGACTGGAGATAAAGTGACCTGAGTTTTGGCCCTTATGTGTGTTTCAGCAGGGGATAAAATTTGTTCCCCTGTCTCCTCAACTTTTCTTTTTTTTAGAAATATAAAATTTACATTTTACTCAACCTTATATAAATGTACTACATTCGTAAATATTGAAAGTAAGCAATAAAACCAACTCTAATTACATACAAAATATATGTAGAATATAATAAATTCAATAATAGTATGAACTCATCTACGTAAAAAAATATTATTAATCAAATGATTTTGTTATTCAGCAAAACTTTATTCTTGTTTGCAACCTATGCATAGATGCATTGTTCAAATAAATATATCTATTAAATATTTAATCTACATTAAACAAAAATACAATATTTACTTTAAATAAAAGCAAAACAAAGAAGTCAAAAAAATTTGAAATTTTGATTACTATTCACATATATGATTCAGTCAAGTGTTTACTAAATGTATATATATTCAATGCATAATAGTCTCATATTTGGACTATTGCAAATATATAATTTATGAGTTCTTTCTCATTTAATTATGTTAAAATATAAAAAGTGAAAGGGATTTTTCAATAGCAAAAATAGTTGGGAAATTAAATTAGTAGGCATGTGTTACATGACCCTACCTTTAAGAATACACAAAAAGTAGTTTAAAAAGTATCGCGTTTATTTATTATTATTTAATTCCTGTATTCCCTTGGGGGACGTAGGGCTGCAACAAATGCCTTCCATCGCACCCGATCCTGTGCCAGCTGCTTTACTTCTTCCCAACTCTTGCCTTCCTCTGCAATCTCCCTCTCGACTGACCTCCTCCAAGTTATCTTCGGTCTTCCTCTCTTTCTACTTCCTTGGGGATTCCAATCTAGGGCTTGTCGGCTGATGTTGTTAATGGGCCTTCTTAGTGTATGGCCTATCCACCCAAACTTCCTCTTTTTAATGGTATCACCAATAGGATTTTCATTCGCTCTTCGCATCAATTCCTCGTTTGAAATTCTATCTGGCCAGTATATGTTAAAGATTCTTCGGAGACACTTATTTATGAAGACTTGCAGTTTACTTGTTACTGTTTTAGTGACTTTCCATGTCTGGCAGCCATATAGAAGGATCGTCTTTACATTGGTTTCAAAAATCCTTAATTTTGTCTTTCTTCTTATTTGACTTGATCGCCAAACTGGTGCAAGTTGGGCAAATGCTCCTTTGGCCTTCCTAATCCTACTGGTTACATCTTCATCAGTTCCACCCGTCTTAGAAACAATGCTTCCCAGGTATTGGAATTGTTCTACTTGCTCAATAAGTTTGTTATTCACCACCAGTGGCTGATTATTTCTATTATTTATCCTCATTTCTTTTGTTTTTTCAAAATTTATTTTTAGGCCAACCTTTTCTCCTTTGTTATGAAGGTCTTCAAGCTTTCCTTTCATGTCATTCAGTGTTTGGGACATTATGCATAGATCGTCCGCAAAATCTATGTCCTCCAGTCTATCCATCAGTCCCCACTGTATACCCCTGGGCCTACTTACAACTTGTTTCATTATGCTATCTAACACCATAAGAAATAGTATTGGTGAAAGCAAACAGCCTTGTCTTACTCCAGTTCCAATTTCAAATGGACAGGATAATTTACCCTCGTGTACTATCTGGCATCTGTAATTTCTATATATTTCTTTTATGAGGTTAATGATTGTTTTAGGCACACCCGCTTCAGATAACGCTTTCCAAATGGATTCTCTACTGATGGAGTCAAAAGCCTTTTCAAAATCCACGAAGGACAGATACACTGGTGACTGAAACTCAGAGCATTGTTTAACTATAATCCTAAGGGTGATGATCATGTCTATACATGAGTGGTCTTTCCTAAAGCCCGCTTGTTCTCCCCGCAGTTTCGTATCTATTATACCTTTGATTCTGTTTAAAATTATCCTGGTGAGAATTTTACTAGCCACGGAGAGCAGTGTAATACCCCTCCAGTTTGTGCACAGTGAAATGTCTCCTTTCTTTGGAATTTTTATCAGCAACCCTTTCTTCCAATCATCTGGAATCAATTCTTTTTCCCATATATCTTTTAATAGGTCATAAAAAATTTCTGCTGTAAGGTTTGGGTTTGCTTTTAGCATTTCTGGAGATATGTCATCCACTCCGGGCGCTTTCCCATTCTTGATTTCCTTGAGTGCCGTTACAATTTCTGCTTTTGATGGCACAACTGTGCTTATTCTGTGGTCTTCTATGTGTACTTCGTTTTCTATCTGTCTCTGGTTTATATTTTCTACTTCCACCTCTTCCATCACTACTTGTCTATTTAGCAGCTCTTCAAAGAATTCTTTCCACCTTTCCTTTTGTTTTTCTTCATTTACTATTACCTTACCACTTGTGTCTTTAATAGGTTTTTTTGCAATAAATTTCTCGTTGGCCAGAGTCTTAGTAATTTTGTACAATTCTTTACTATTTCCTTGCGTTGCAGCTTCTTGAGCTTCCTTTGCCAGATTGTCAGCCCAGATTCTCTTGTCCCTCCTAAAACTCTTTCGCACTTCTCTATGTTTTGCATTGTATGCATGTGTAGTAGCTATAATTTCTTCGTATTCCTTTGCTTGGTTCTTCTTCTCTTTTAACTTCTTCCTTTCTTCAATCTTTTTCAGGGTCTCTTCTGTGATCCATGGTTTTCTCTTTCTCTTCTTGTATCCTATGACTTCTTTGGCAGTATCTACAAAGGTCTTCTTTATTTCTTCCCATTTATTTTCAATACCTTCTGTCTCCCTGTCTAATGCAGCAAACCTATTCTGTAGCTCCAGACTAAACCTTTGGGCTGTCTCTTTCTTTCTAAGTTTGTTTGAATCAAACATTGTCTGTCTCTTCTCTAGTTGTACCCTTGTTGAAGCTATTTTTAATCTTATATCTGCTGTTACAAGGTGATGATCGCTGCCACAGTCAGCTCCTCTTCTAGACCGCACATCCAAGAGAGATGTCTTCCATTTCTTACTAATTGCTACATGGTCGATTTGGTTGGCTGTAATTCCATTTGGCGAGGTCCAAGTTAATTTATGGCATTTTTTATGGGGAAACAAAGTTCCTCCAACCACTAGCTCCTTGTCTCCACAAAACTCAACAAGCCTACTTCCATTATTATTCATCGTTCCCAGACCATGTCTACCCATAATCCTTTCAATGCCACTATTATCCTCTCCCACTTTGGCATTCATGTCCCCCATTAGAAGGATAATATCTTGTCTCTTGATTTTCTTTACCAGTGCTTCTAGTTTTTCATAAAATTTATCCTTCTCATCATCTGTTGCCTCTTCAGTTGGGGCATACCACTGTATAATTGTCACATATCTCACCTTGGTCTTAAATCTAGCCAAGATGATTCTCTCAGAGATTGGTTTCCAATCAGTAAGCGCAAGTTTTGCCTTTGGAGTCATTAACATTGCCACTCCTGCTTGTCTTGGCGCATTTTCATTCTCATTTCCCGAGAATATCAATACATTTCCCTTCTGGGTATTGATCTCTCCAAAACCATTCCACCGAGTTTCACTGAGGCCCATTATCTCAATTCTGTAGTTTTTTAGTTCGTTTTCTATTACACTCAGTGTGCCCCTATCTGTCATTGTTCTAACATTCCAAATTCCAATACGTGTCCTTATTTTCATGCCAAAAGTCTGTGCCATTTGATCCGTCCGGTTTTCTTCATTTGTTGCAGTTTCAGTAATAAATTGGATTTAAGAAGAAGCGGGTTATTAGCCCACCTCATCCGATCCTGATGGTGGGGTTGCCATCAACGGCATCAGGCTGCCGGATCTTTCTGTCGGGGTTTGCTCCCTTAGCCTTTGGGTTAGTCACCCTCCACAAGGCAGTGGGGTCTTGGCTCGTCTGCCTCCATTACCGTTGAAGCTTTTTGCTTTCCTCCGCCGCTGAAGCCATTGGCCTTTTAATAATCAATCAGTAATCGCGTTTACTGATTGATTATTAAAAGGACCATTAATTGCATTTCTGCAGTTTAGTTTTTAACATGTTCTGGAAGATTTATATGTATAGAAAGTTTTATATTTGTATTGCTTATGATTTGTAAGAAAGCTTAATATGGCCTTGACCTTGACCCATTCAAATAGTTCCTAGATCTTGTGTTTGTTATCACACAAGGCTGGATATAAGACCAGAACTAGCGTAAGTTGAAAACAATTATCTTTGATTAAGAATTTAGATGAAGATTTATTGATATAAATAAACAAACAGTATAGTGATTATTTTCATTATTATTAAAAAGATCAATTGGATAAATATAGAAAATATATAAATGCTAAACAATATGTTTTTGTTTAAAACAAACCTCAGAAGTTAACAACTACTGATTGGCCCAACACTCACCGTCTGACCCATTTTTTTAAATTGGAATTCAAATCGAGTCAGTCAGTAAATGCACTGGCTGCAAACTATTCTACTAAATGTGATTCTGTACAGTTTTAAACTTTTGGAATTCATCCATATGGATTGTTATATACAAATAGTGATGCAATTTTCTAAATATTACCTTCATAAAATTATATTGATCTGTACAATATATGCAATATATCGAGCTATGTTAGTAATCAATATAGTTGCTTAAATAAAAGCTTTGAAAAAACGCTTCAGTTTTTCAATTATTTTATACAATTGTTTCTTTTAAGCGCTTCAACGAATTCGCTTATTTGTGGTGTTGTAGTTCCCATATGTTTTAAATAGAATTTTGACAATAAATACACAAACTATTATTAGTAAAAAAATTTAGTATTATAAACTTTTTCATAATGATACATTTTAGAATTTCGGGTTATTTTAGATGTTAAGCCATGGAGACATAAAGATAACTAAGCATAACAATATGTTTCATACAAGGTTTGTATATTGCTTTTATTGTATTAGGGAACCATATAAAACCATAATCATATTTCCTAAGGTATAAAGCAAGCCCTACTCATTAATATTACTTTAAGTTACGTACGATAGTAGAGCTTAACTTAAAGTACTAAACATTTATCTTCTCAAGATGAGTATAGTTTACATAAATCGGTTTATTCATAGTACAAAATATTTTTTAAATTCTAAATTTGGCCTTACATATTAAAAGTTCCTGATTATCAATTTATAATGTCCTATGTATTGGCATTTCAAAAAATACTTAAGTGAAAATCATTCCTCCTAAAATTATAACATATAACTACCTACAATTTTACGCTAATTGTTCTTAAAATGGTATTCATTTCTCATAAATGTTATAGTAAAATACTGATAATGAATTAATTTGGTTAAAAACATATCCCATTACGTGGTAATACAACATTATAAGGTTTTACGTATGGAAGTATCTCTTAGAAGTATGGCACTAGTGTAAGGAATGTTTATTTTCTTCTTATTCACAGTAATCTTAAATTGGTTAATAAGCTCATGTATTTAAACATATGTAAGTAAGATATAAGAAATAAGACACAGTAAACTTTGTACTTAGCGATTCCCTATTTTATATAAAACCGTATTATTTTGTAATAATATATGTTCATTTATGGAGATTATAAAGCAAATGGCATATTATTAAATATTTATTGAAATTATAGTTAAGATATTGGATTATACCACGCTTTATTAATAAAAATCCATTAATTTTAACATTTAGGGATATATTAATAAATTAGCCTAAAAGAACGAATAGAACAACAATATGTGGTTAATATGTATAGGAAAACATGGCGTTCAGTAGTCACTTTTTTTTAATTCATCCTAACTTTAACGTTTATAATTATTTTTGTACAAATTAAAACTTTGATTACATATAAATTATAATTTTTTTTACTCTCCTGGACATTTGTATTGATGTGTGCAGAACCTTCCTTTTTATATATAGTAAATTATTGTGGTAGGCTTTAAAAATGTGCATATTATGTACAATAAGGGAAAATAATTATTGGAATTGAAATGGGGAGCTATATTTGAAATGTATACTTGAAAAGTCGGAGCACAATGTCATTGGAGTGAAAACTGCAGCTTCAATGCGATTTTATTTCTTACATTTCTCCTTGGATACATACGTTTGTAGTTTGACATTTCGATGATTGCTTTTTCTCTTAAACGCAGTGAACATCCCCAAATACAAAGAGTATAAAAAGGATGAAAAAAGTATATCTTTATGTAGATTTTAAGAAGTGTCAAAATAAATTTTAAGAAGTGTCTATGTAACTCCCAAACCAACCAGCCCAATATTTTAAACGTTTATTTTGTAATAGCTATTATAATTAGCAGATTATTTAATGTAAAAATTAATAATTTAATAAAACGTATAATCTTTTTGATCAAATTATTAAATAGTAAATTAAAAGTAATCAAAGAAGTTTATCTAAATGTTTTTATTGTTTCAAAAATCATATATTTTGATAAATAATAATTATAACTTTCTATCCGTTATATTTTTTTAGGTGTTGTTAATAAATTATTTTGACATAATTATCAGAAAATAATAAACTTATAGAGAAACGTCAACATAATAATAATAACTTATAACACTTATCATATGTTCCTTCACATTCAGTATAGTAGTTTGAAATTACATGATTGTTTTTAGGGTATGTAACTCCCGCTGAACGCAGCCAGCTGTGGGGGTAGTTCAGTAATTAATAGCCGTGGCGTGACCAACAGGGCTGTAAATTTTATTTATTTGGATGTATTACTTACGCCCCTATGGTAATAAAGCAAATCGTGTATTTATGTGTTTTGTTATAAAATAATACAATACCATGAAGTTTTTACGGATTTAAATATACTTTTAAATTATTCATTTGATGTGTTACGTAAAGCCACTGATTTTTCCTTGGAGTAAAATTTAAATAATAATACGACAGTGAATATAAATCATTATATACAACTATTATAAGACTCGTAAATATTTTTTATATGCCAATAATTTTAATTAATGTTTATATCTTTAATAATATGTAATAATTTTTATTTAATTTATATAAAGTTACTGTTAAAAAATATAATTCAAAAAGTTTAATTAACAAAATTCATTCTAATATTTGTATTATTAAATATAAGAATATTATTTTTAGTCTATCTCAGTATGTGTATTTATAAGAGTAAAAGAAGTAAATTAATTATTGTTATAAATAGGTATATTCAACTAACGTTGCTCCTGTAATTCTTTATTTTGTTTTATTTGTTTTAATTTTACGTAAAACTGTAGTTATTCGTTGTATATATATATATATATAAAACTACTCAATAAAATAAACTCGAATTGAATAAAAAACATTCTTAAATAATAATAAATATATAATATAAGTTTATACCTACAATTTTTTACATTTTTGTCATTAAAATTATAAAGTCATAAGTTAAAATTAGTAACCAAAACTTTAAAATGTATTATTCTAAACTTATAAAAGCCATTGCAAAGTGTAAAGACAGTCCATTATTGATTGTATTTGGTACTTTTCTGGTCTAGTTATGCAGAACTACTGTTTTTATCTTTTCACTGAACACACGTGCCTTCTTTAGTACTATTAAGAGGGTTTGTGTACGTTAGTAAATGTGGTCTGTTATCAAATTAATAAATTGTTTAATATTTACGTAGCATTATTTACTGTGTTTTACTAAACTAAAAATATATAACTGTCTTAAAGTTGTACTTCCTTTGAAAATCACGTGTATTTAGCATTTTATTTATTTTAAAAAATGATGCTTTTGATAATGTTAACGTTTTAAATGCAGTTTACGACAATGATCAATGCACAAACGACATTTCTCCCTTTAGCAAAATCCATATGTTGTGTTTTGCAAGCCTAAACTCAAAGTTTTTTTATAGAGTCACTTCATTATTTTGTAAGAAGGCTTATTATTAACACAATTAAAGCCCTCATCAGTAATTGGTGTTATTAAAGAAGGATAAGAATCAATTATCTTTGAGCTTTTGACAACTATAACTAATCTTGTAAACAAAATATACAAGTGACACATTTTTATAATTAAACCCTTTTGTGGTCTTTTATCTGGGATTTGTGTTATTTAAAATGTTTGTTTCTTCCAAGTTTTATTCTATCTATTATGTGCGTTTTGCTATGGATATTTATGGCTACTAATAGTACATTGTGACTGAGTCTATTATTTGTTACGGTCCAGAGGTTCTAAAATAATAAGGTGGCTATAAACTGCGATTTTATCAAAAATAATAATGTGGCTATAAACTGTGTTTTTATTAAAATTCATTCATGTTCATATCAAAATTCACTAAACTACACACTAAAAGACATTTACATAGTCATGTTACCAAAAATGCACTATACAACTCTTTAAATAAAACTACTACTATTTTCAATAAGTATTGTGTCTCATCACATTATATTTTTTTGTTGCCCAATATATATCATATTTTGTTAACCGTACAATGAAACACTGTCAATTAATTCCACTTCAGGTTGAAAACTGAAGGCCAATGCCACTGGACTGATACTGACTGACTCGTAGGACAAAGGTTGCTTTTGTATTAAGACACTGGAGCAAGTCTATAATTTCAGAAGTTCTACGATGCACATAGCTCGGGAAGCAAAATCTAGTCACTTCTGTGCACTATTTCTGGCTCAACTTACAATAAAATTAACTACGATCATAGCACATCCCAGGATTAAACGGAAAGGATCAGTCAGGACGTTCTCAGTGTAGGGGGTTGAGCTCAATTATCTGGAACGCAATCGGGCTGCTGTCATGATCAATAATATACTATAAATATTAATTATTATTATAATTATATTTTATACAATGTTATTATTATGATTATATTTTATATAATCATTCCATGTTAATGTTTCAATAACATTTGCAAGATGAACATTGTACTGTCGTTATTCAACCAACATTAATTATTACATTTAACAGAGGATCTAAAGAAAATATAATTATAACTTCTATAATAATATATTTTAATATTAAAAATAAACATTGTTTAGTGAATAGTTCAGTGAATAGTGTTCTTATTGAAATTAAAATTGTATCATGAATAAAATTAATGTTTTTAATAATATCCAGAAAGTATATTATTTTTTAAATTGTCTCTCGCAATAACTATGAAATAAAGGTAAGAGTTTTTAAAAGTGTGAATGTTGATCGATCACTTACAATGTAATAACTTTAACGGGCTATTCGCACTACCATAAATTGCTCCTAGGAAATATAAGCTATCATTTGTACACTATATTTTATGTCAATAAATGTTTACAGATTTTAGAAATATAACTAAACGATTATCATTTTAAACTGAATTATAAAAGATATTAATAATTATTTGAATACAATTTAGTATAACACAAATTAACAACTATTATATTTAAAGGTTTTTATATTAATATGTTATCTATATATGTAAAAACTAAGCTTGAGTGTTGCTAGGTCAGCACTGGTGGCGCAGTGCTGTAACCAAACTACTTGGGGACAAAGTGTTTGAGAGATTATGCTCGGTCCTCTTAATACCGACACGGCGTCCGCGCAATGGTTGTCATCAACGTAGATACTACTAGAGAAGTCAGGAGTGTCCGTGTTGAATGGTAGTCAAGGTTCAGATGTTGTGTAGAGAAGATAACTGAGAGAGACTTGTCAGTTAGCTGAAAATCAGACCAACACTACATGGTTCGGATTCCACGTAAAGCTGTAGGTCCCGTAGTTGCCCTGGCTATTGGGCTTTTAATAAATAGTCATTTCTGAGCTAAGTCAAACTCAGATAGTAACAATAACTACATTCGATCATCTACACTCATTCACTCCTCATATTCACCCATATCTCTACGATCGGCGTCTTGGAGATGAATAATAATGAATAATATATTGAATTTATGAAACAAAAAATAATGTAAATATTTTCTATTTACCTTATTACAAAAACATGCTGCTCCAGTTATATTTCTCAAATCGTATGCACTATTAAAATATACCTAGAATAACTATTATACGTGTTGAACTATTATGTGAACGTCAGACTATATAACAGTACACCACACTCCATTACAGAGATACAGAACAAATAAACGTCTCCATTACACCGGTCATTTAAATTATAATAATCACTTATACCAGCCTTATGCTGGCACGTTGCAGTTCAACTGCAGTTATCCAGTTTTATTATACAATGACGAACCTCAATGTTTATATTTTAAACCTCTTTATAAGATATTACAATTCATCACTATCAAAAAATCGCAAATTTAATAAAAACTAGACAAAGTAAGTAAACAATATTAGTGATATTGTAACTAAAACAATTATCTATGATAAGATAGTTGAAAATAATTGTTACGATTCTTGTAGGCCTTTAAACCGTGAAAAAATTACCAATGAAAATTTAACTACGCATGTTTTAATGATAAATATATTTAAAATACATTTTGAAATCAACCTATTATATTTCTTTATAATATTTATAAATAGATAAATTAATACAAATTAAATTAAATATTTTAAATATATTAAACAATATTTTATCATCGTGTTTTTACAATAAATTTGAGTTTGAGGTATAAAATTACGCATTATTCCGTTCCAGCATTGTATTTGATTAAGACATTATGTTGTACATCTTATTTATATGCATTAAATTAATAATTCAACTAGATAAATGGGATAATTACGTTTTAATATATTAGTATTACCTATTCATCCTTTATTTTAATACTTTAAATTATCTTTAAATCACTTAAACTTATCCAAAACATTTCAGGCCAGAATCAAGAGGTAATTACATTTTTCCCACATCTTCACTCTGTTATATATAAAGTAAGACTATTTTTTTGCAGTGAATTTTGCAAAATTAGTATTGCCTGGTTCTAGAATATATATATATGAGACATTGCTGTGGTCTATACCTACACAGCCAATCGTTTGGGAAAAAGAAAAGTGCATTCATATATTGCATTGTAATATCAATAACAAAATTACAGGAATCTTCAAACTGTCAATAACTACCTTGAAACTAACAAACGTTATTTTTTTTTAAAATTATTGACTTTATAAAATAGGCGGTTATAATTTTAGATAAAAGTATTTTACAAATGTATTATATTTTTATTCACTAAAATAATTAGATTAATTGAACAAAAGCTTTATAAAGAATCGGTAAACTGCAAATAATACCATGAATCCACAAGTTATTACCATAAAAATAACAATAGTGTTACTATCGTTTTTGTCATTCTTCGAAAGAAATACTTTATTAGTTATATTTTAAAAAAATTGCAATTGATTGTATTTGGTTAAAGTAAAATTTAACAAGAGTGCTCAGAATATTTAATATTCATTTTGGTATATATGAATGGAAAAATATTAAACAAATATTGATATAAGTTGAAAGGTTTTTTTACAACACCTTGTAAAAGTTGAGAGTATTATTTCTCCTCCTTTAAGAGCAAGGGGTAAAAGTTTTCACATACATTCCTCATAACATAGTTACGTGCTGGCAAGAACATGCCCAGACCAGTTCCGTTCCGCATAAACCCCAAGACACGTTAGCAGTAAAAGTAAAGGCACTTCTTTTAGTACTTCGAACTATACCTAATTCTATTTTGAATTACACTCTCAGTTTTAGTTATTTTATTTACTGTAAAATGTTATATTATATTTTTTAAATCAAAGTATGCCTCAAAGCTAATTTTAGCAACCTAAACTAAATGATAAGTAAATATCAGTCAAGATATTTAATTATATTTTCAAGAACTATTTGAACTAAATAGTTTTATTGCTGTGTTTCAAAACAATTTTGTATAATATTACTGTTTTTTATTTATCAATTTTCCACCTAACATTTGACATATGATGAATTAGTTTACTATGGTTTCATGTAAATTAAAATACTTTGATGGTTTGATCATAAAAAAAAATTTAAACAATACTTATTTATGGTAAAATTAGATCACAGGAGATTAAAAAAAAATAATTCACCTATTTATTGACTGTATAAACGTATTTCGTATGTTGGTGCATGTGTAATACCTCTCTTATACGATGGACCCAGAAGGTGGAAGAATTTAACGATGGACGCAATTTGTGCTGGACGTAGATCTATTTTGTCATACATTAATACTACTGCCTTATATCCCAGTTGTAAAAACAAATCCATTCTATTTACCTTTATTTTGGTTTAATGTAGAAGAAAGAACACTTTTATTTAAATTTTTTTTGAATGAAAACTAAAATGGCCTCATAATTTAAATTTAAATTACTGTATTAGAAATACAATACACCATATTAAACTCTTTACATATTGTTTAAAAATGGAAAAAATATAATCTTTTATTTTATGATTATTAAAAACTTTAAAAATAAATCTTTCTTATAGTATTTTGCATTTATTTATTACTCATTAAAATTATATTAATTTGTCATTTAAGTGACAGTAATAGGGCACAGTTTTATTCAGAATATTAGACTACCTTTTTTAAGTTTACTACGAATAATGTAGCTAGCATATTGTTAAACTAAAAAAAAAGATAACATTTATAGCACAAAAATATTTAAATGAAAACATTTATACTAAAATGAAAGGGGAAATATTTAGATGTATATGAGTTTAAACTGTGTTTATAGTAAATTATTTATTTAAAATTCAATTATATTGGATTACTAATAAACAGGCTGTATTATCAACATAAAATTGTCTGATTTAGAGTTCAAAAGGCATAAAGAAAACAAAATCACAACATTTTATTCGGTTAATATCAGTTAAATTCAATTTATAAAATAGAATACAGTACAATACTATGTTGCAAGAAATATATAAGGATTTGTTCACCTTCTTTCACATGTGTTATACAATATGTTACTGGCTTAGCTGGGTAATGTCCCTTAAATTTACTACTGTAGTAAGCCACCGGTGTCTCACAATGGACGTTTATCACTTACCGCAGGTTTATTACACTACCTGAGGTCTTATTTTTGTCATGCGGCTATGAGGTACAGCATGTTCTCTGAACTTAGAGGTAGTTTGAGAATATGAACGGGGGTTCCAAGTATAAGACATACATATACATTAACATGTATATATTACAAACATTATCTATCACAACGATTGTCTGAAACAAACGATATAAATAAAATGCTAATATCTTTAAAGGACACAATTTAATTAATTAAGTATAACTTAATATGATTACACCACATTTACTTTTGATAGTGGTAAATACAAAATATAATTATTTTTGTATCATTGTTATTTTTAGTTAAATTTAGTATACAACAAGTCAGTCTTTTTTAACTACACAACGTTTAAAAAAATGTGAAACTCATCTCGTCATCTTGTAGATTAAAGTAACTTATATTTATCATAAAAATAATAAAAAAGATCTGAAGAACTGACCAAGTCACAAATACATTTTACACACTTACAACAGATTAATGTAAATGATTCAAATTAAAGAAAAAATACAGCAACACGAAAAATGCCATAACAATTCCTGATATGAAAAAATATTATCAAGTTTAAATTATACATACATGTTACTCCTACCTCCAGGATAAGGGCGTTAGTGAGCATGTTCGACCGTACACTAGACACACCACTACTGAGCAGCCATTGCTATTACCCATCAGGCAGTTCGGTAGAAGTGGAAGGGGGATCCCTCCATTCGTCTGTATAACTTTAATACTACTCTTACTAGGCAGATTGTGGTTTAATATTACTAAGGGAACTTCACCAAATTGTATGTTGATGTAGTAATGCTCCCTATAAATATTTGTGTCTCGTCCTATTTAAATTAACGCTCATATTTACATTATGCTGTCCTAATTTATAGTTATTGGTTTCACCATTCCGTATGTTTTTATGTTATTCATTTATGATAACTAACAAAGAACGTTTAGTTTAACCCATGTTTTCTCTTTTTAATTTATAAATTTTGCATTAAAAAGGTTTTAAGTAGTTCGGTAAATTTTTCGTTTACGTTTGTACCAAATGCTGTCCTAATATGTTTATGTTTTCAAGGTTGTCTTGGTCCTTTCAGGCAGTATTCATTAGTATTTTCTGAAATTTTATGTATGTTGGGAATGCTAACGAATGGGTTGGGATTTTTAGGCTGGTTGGTAATGTTTTTGTCGCACGGGGATTTTCTTTATTATTTATTAGTTTTTTTTTTCAGGATGAAAATTCACTTTTAGATGTTGCATTATAATATTCCCTTAATTTTTCTGGTTTTTTATGGTAAAAATCCGATTTAGCCCAGTCAAAAATGAATAGGCTACTCTTTCTTTAACTGAGATATTGTGATCAATTTTTGTATTTTATCTTCCTATAAACAATAATGGTGAGGTATTGATTTTTCCAACGTAAATTTATTCCACCTATTATAATATTCTGTCCTTTTATTTTTCAATGCAATCGAGTTAGTAATAATTATTTTCCTTTTGTATTTTTAAATTTTAATTATTGAATTATTTTACGCACAGTGAGTTACAATGAAATAAACACTTATGTTTTCGGTTTGACTTTGTGTAAATAACAACATTTGCTTGATAAAAAAAGTATTGTTTAAAAAAAATATTTCAATTCAGAGAGACCTCAGTTTATCAATATTATACTTTAGTAAACGAACTTATTTAAATTATTCCAGCACAAACCAAGCCGGGCACTGTTGTTAGAATGGTAATGTTCATGTGCGGGGTCACAGCTCGGTTGGACGTGTTGTTAAATCATGTAATTACCGCTTTGCCTGGAAACTGAATCACTAACATCGGATCCCGTTTCACAAGCTTACAATCCCTATTTTTACACAGTTTTCCTCTGTTTTTTTCACGTTTTTACTTGTAATTCTACATATATCATCAATATATACCTATTTCACGCTAGTTTTTATGTAAAATGAAGTACACGTAGGTGGCAAGTTTTTCTATTGTTATTGTGTGTAAACACCGAATTTTTAAACATAATTCCAAATATACATTTAAATATTTTGGAAAGCCTTGTCGATATTTTGGCTGAAAATCTTGATACATATCTAAAAAACAAGAATATGATTGTTTTTATTATTGGAACGTTCGGGGAAAAAATATTTAAAAAATGATAAACAGAAAAATATTTACCGTAAATATATCAATTCGACTACTGATATTGTTCGGATTTTTATTCTAATTACAAATGTGACCAATAATTTGCAGTATAATTATTGTTAAGCACATTAGCGCTTATGTGATAGTTTCAGTATGGGTTTTTCTTAGGATAAGGCTAGGTCAAGTATTGATTGTTTCGTTAGGTTAAGTTTGGTTTTGTAAGTTCGGTTAGATTAACTCTTCTTAGCCTAACATAACCGAACCTAACCTAACACGACATTGCCAAACACTACCAAAACTAACCTAAACAAACCTAATATAACCTAACAATAACTAACATAACTTATCGTTACCTAACCTAGCCCTATCCTAACAGAACATTAACGCACTAAATATTAGTTCGAGTGTAAGAAATTTGCATATTCATGATCATCGTATATTTCATTACATTTTAGTATTTAATTTCTCTATTTACGCAGAAAATGTTTTTAAATATTTTCCTTCATTTTCGTAACTATTTGGCTTTTCCATTAAAAAAAAAAAGAATAATACTTTTGTTTCTTGCTTACGTATCTACTATGACAAAAATGATGACCAAAAACTCGAAATGGCCCCTGTTCTATTGAATACCGAATATTTTTACTGCAAAGATACCCTTCAGAAATTTTAACTGTTAAACATAATATCCAAGTACACAAGTTACCATTCTTCACTTGAAGGTAACACATATTTCTCTTTATCTTCATTTTACAATTAAACTTTTATTTTCATATGTTAAAATAGTAAATTAATGATTTTTAAAAACTACTAGATGGTTTTTTCATAAGTAGTTATAAATTAGAATATATCTGTTTCAATATTACTTACCAAGCCTGTGCATATACTATTGTACTTTTCCATTAGTTTCGTTATATATTCAAATGTTTTTAATATACTTTCTATATGGAATATTATATTTTATCCCAAGAACCACTGTTCAATTGAGTATTATTTTACAATTATTATGAATTAAAAGTTTAAATTATTTCTGTTCCCACTATTGTACACATATGCTATGAATCTTAAACAAAATTGGGATTTTATGGGTACCATATATCATTACTATGACTAGTTATAATAACAGTAAAAACGTTACCTATAGGGGTCATTTGTAATAAACGTATTCATTTAGACATTTATTTGTCTTCTTTTGGGGGGAATATTGGTATGTAATAGAGTGTGGAGTGTTTTGTTAAAAAATGCTTATTTTTTATGAAAAACAATAATCTTAATCATACCAAAATGGTTACAGGAAAAAAGATATAAAAAATAATCTTTGTAGTAAAATTTTTCTCTAATCAATTTAAAGAAAGTAGTTTTACAGCACTATTCACAAAATTGGATTAAGTTTATTTGAAAGCAACCCACTCTGTTTAAATTGTAAACAAATCTTGTTTACACATACACTGTTTGCCGTTGTTTGTAACTGATGTTATTCGTGTATCTCTTCTCAAAAACGTAAAAATTACGACATTTATTTTAAATTTTATGTTCACTTTACAGAAAATATCTTTGTATGTTTTATTAAAAAGAGACCTATAAATAATTCGTACACAATTAAATGCACAAAATGTCAAAATCATTTATTATGGTTGAAATGTCATATTTTAGTATGATTTTTTCCCCATAATTCAGATCAGTGAATGTAAATAGTCCACTATAAAATTTAGAAGAGATAACAGAGAACGAAGAAATCTACTACAGTTGATTGTAGGTCAGTACAACTGAGAACTTGTATCAAACCAAATGTATTACCGACCATCTCTACATTGTTCAAGAATTGTTAATTGCCAACTCCTTTTTTCGAAGAATGCAAAAAACTAATACCTATCGCTGGATAATATGCAAGCATGAAAAAAATAAAAAAGTAAATAAATAAATTAATAAACTATTAATATATTTACAAATTTGATACGAATATTTACAAAGCTTTAAGAACAATTATGTAAAATATAAGATCATTAAAAATAAAATTTTCTTTCAGCTCCCTGTTTTATTTTATAAATATCCCAATATTATATTATTAGTTATTTGTTATGCAGTATTAACTATTACGAGTATTTTGTGTAATATTGTAGTTATAATTCCTAAATCCAAACTGCATAATACTACAACAACCCAGAACACGGGTATTCCAGAATATAATTGCAACAATCTCCTGGAAATTAAAATATAGTGCTCCTTAAATGCCTTAGAAATAGTGATTCTCAATAAGCTAAATTATTCTTTAAATATATACATGTTTAAAGTTAAATAAAAGTTAGGTCTGTTTATTTTTTTTAAAATTTTTACAAAATTACTTTTTACTAGGACTTTCGTCAGCAAAGCTAGTCTGTTTACTTTAATACTCATACAGGTAATAAATATCGCACTTAATATTTAAATTTACAAACATTTATATTTATACTATATATAGATAAATATCTACACATATAGATTCTATGGCACTTTTAATCTGTTATTACTTCGTTTAGTCATCAAAATACAATAACAATCAACGTTGTTATTTTGAGGTATTATATTTACTAATGTGAGAGAGCACTATGAAGTAGTGGATCTTCTCTACTCTAATTATAATAATAATTGTAAAATAATTTTGTGATGTTCAAATTCTACCTATCAATTACAGTTCAGGGCTTTTGACTCTTATCAATGGCAATTTTTTACGATAAAAATTATACACGTTCTGTTCTATAAGTTCAAACCCTTTACAAGTAGGGATGACAAAATATTTCTTGTGAACTGTATGTAGTGTTTGTCACTGGATTCACACTTTTATATAAACACACATTTCACCATTTCCTTCTCAATTTTATTGATTTATGGCTTCTTAGGGAAACAAAAAAAATATGGCTTCGAAATAAAAAAGAGAGGAACTGAATGTTCTACCTCTTAAATAAAATTTCCCCTTTTTGAATCTTCAGTATTTAGTATTGGCTTTTTAGGGTAACCGTACTACCTTGGATTAGTGTAGTATAATATATAATGATAGTAAAATAATAGTAGAGAAAACATTAAACGTACATATTTACTACTATTATCAAAGGTAATTTTATAACGATAATAATGATACAATTATATTTGTGATCTGCAAGGAAACATCTAAACAAAATACAATACTAAGAAAGGCAGTTTTAATAATATATATTCCAGAATATTCATTTGCAAGGATAGTAATAAATAAAACCATTATCAGACTTGTAAGAAAGTAAGCAATATGTATTTGTGTTCAATATCTACACAATTAAACATGAACTACTGAAATTAAAAATAACTTAAGAAACAGATTTTTCGAACTAATTTCTAACTAAGCCGCTTGATAGGGATATTAACTCCACTTTGATATAGACAATAGAACATTATCAAAACTAAATTATTGTACATTATATAGACGTATTGTTCTCAAATATACATAAATTCTACATAAAAATACTTGTTAAATGTAATTTACATGTATCGTTTATGAAACCATATTAACACTTCAGATAGTAAAATTAATATTATTATTGAAAACAAAATATAAAAATTAATATATGTAGGGTAGAACTTAGAGTTTTGTTTTAGATAATATTTATGTCCTACATAAACACATTCTTGTTTTGTATGATGTATACTTGCTTTACATAAATGTTGAAAACGGTAATACTTTAGGACCATAACTTACTTTTATTTCATTTTAGAACACGACTTAAACTCCAAATAATTCTTTAGTGCAGATAAAAACTTGAAAATTATGTTAGCTGCGATTGTAAATAAAGCGCGATAAGCCCTAACATAAATACAGGGCATATAAACGTCTGCATTATCTGGCCATTCAAATGGTTTTGTCCTCTTTAAAATCATGAAATGTTCGTGCAAGAACATTACTGTTGAGCGTGTAAGGTACACATACATGTATCAGGGATGATTGACATATTATTATACAACTTTATAGTGGTTTGTTTTACAGAATCAAGGTATACAAGTGAGACACTTAGTTAGTATGTAAATATTTAAAGACGTTGAATCACGTGCAGTTAAATATTCTTCTTGTTTCGAAAACTATCAATACCATTAACAGTAAATAGGATAACCATAAAAAACAAAATGCACTGAATCTATTATGGAATGTGATGTAATAAAATACACATTCTTCTATATAAGTAAGTGGACCGACATGGTGGCTCAGCGGACAATACTTCGGACTGTGGGAGACAAGGTCCAATCTTCGAGCCCCCAGCTGAGCTTACGGTCACCACAACCCTCGTTATATAAACTGTATTTTTGTGTATAAAAATACTAAAGGCTAGCATGTACAATATCTATTTAAAAATATACCTTGCTCATGGTTTATCAAAATTAGTCACTGCGTATGTAATACATTTAATTATAATCAAAGAAAATATTCCAGAATAATTGGCATTACAAACTCTTACAATAGTTTTAACGGACACGATCCAGCCAATTTTTGTCCTCAATAAAATAGCCAAGGGTAGTAGTACACTATAAAGTTAACAAAAGGTGACCGAGGTCTAATTCATTGTTGTTTAGGATGTAATTCAGAGGTCAGAATGTAGTTCAGTTCTCCTGGGACATTTTATATAAGCAGCATTCTAACTGACCATCTCTATAGATTTATTGAAAACATTTTTAAAAAAACTGAAATTATATATTTTCCTGTATAATTTATAAGATATAATATGTAGTACGTATGAAATTTTTTAATTGTTATTAGGACCTAAAGAATAGTTATTAGTTTTTGTATAATTCCATTAAAAATGAATTAAATTCATATTAAGTTCATTTAAATGATAGATCAGATGTTTTAAGTACTAAGACTTACTATTTGCCACTTAAATTAAAAATAAAACTACTATAAATAAATAAATGGGGTATAGTTGTTTTAATATTATAGATCAATTGAACTCTTGCTGTTAATGTCCTGCACCTATTTAGGTGTTAAATTCAAAATATTTTTGTTGTATTTTGTTATTTATATTACAAATCTAAAATCAGTCAGTACACTGTTTAGTTAAACATTTTACTAAAAAAAAAACACACTAATTTTTAAAAAAATATAGAGAAAACATACCTTTAAAAAAAAGAATTTTAATTTGCTAACTATACATTTTTGAACCTATTTGTTTAATACACAAGCATTTTCTAGTACAAATATCCATTATATATAATATTTTTTTTCTAATATTTTCTTTATGTATTGGCTTAGGTAAATGATTATACAATATACTGTGGATTGGGGATGCAAGGAGGCAAGTCCTAATCAGTGAAATACCTGTCTGTGATGCTGTATTTGCCTTTTGTTATAATTATGTATATTTCCTGACTTATAATACGTGCACTATCTAAAAAATGTTAATATCTCATTATTGTATAAGAAGGGTAATGTCAAAAACAAAGAATATCCAATACAGTTTTATCTATTACAAAAAATATTGCTTTTAATTTAAGTAAATTATTTTTATAGTGTTTATTGCTTAGCATTCTGATAAGGAAGTTAACTCCCGTTTGATCATTGCATTTTTAGTCAAAACAGGGAACTTGGGAAGTGTGCAGTCACTGGAACAGTTTAAAAACACATTATTGTTTCATTGCCTGAACCATAAATTTTCAAACAGTTACACCTTTGAAGTCAGTAGATTTAACCTTTACACTTTGCAGAACCTGTTGAGGATTTAATTATCTAATTAAGGCTTTAGAATAACAACAAGCCTCACAGCTAATTAGTGTAAAGTTACATAGATTTAGTTTAAAGTAGGGTTAAATCAAAAACAATTTGATAATCGAACTAAGAAACATTGTTTTGAAATAATTCAAGAATATTTAAATTTCAATAAACATCTTAACGTTGTTAGTTAGATATACTATACATAAGATCTGAACTAACTTTTGGAATTGATGAATTTATTTATAATAAATTAGGAGAATATTTTAAGTTATATATTTATTCAATTTATATACTAAGAGATACCCAAATAAATTATTTGTTAATGCAGTACGTAATTATTAAAATATTTTAGTGCATATTGAGCCAATATTGTTTAATTTTACCACGTTATTTTGGCGTTTAAGCAGCATGAGTATTAGGCAGTAGTTTTACAATTTTATTCTAAGAATTATATACGAGAATCTTAATTATATTTGAGTTGTTAAACCTAAAAACCTTGTATCTAAATTTAATTTAATTTTTTAACCGTACAAATTTAGGTACTGTTAAATAGACTTTTAACAGTCTAGTAAACAGATTAACAGCTTTTTAAATACTTTATAATGAAGAAACTTCACATGATAATAAAAATCATAAACTGGTGGATATAAATTGTACTAAATATGTATTTAATTTATTAAAACTGCTTCCTCATTATGGTTGACATATTCGTGTGTTGGCTAGTAAACAGCCCTCATGGGAAAATTAAGGGAGGGTAGTGTTACGTTTCGTGTTTAAACTTAATAAACCCTTGAACAGAGCAACTGGGGTTTTGTCAGTTAAGCAATTTAATTAGAGAACTTTTAAGCAACTGTTTTTTGACGGACTGCACATAAAGAAGCTTATAGTACTACAATATATAGAAAAATTAATTAGTGAGTAGTATTTTTAGAGGGTAATATATCCCCTCCATCCTCCTCGTCCTGGTCGGTCTGAAGAGTTAAAATCCTTGAACTTGTAAAGGAGTTTTAGTTGAGGTCTGAAAGATGAGGGTTCGCACCTTGCTGTATCTCTCTACCTTTAATCCAATTATTTGTGATTTCTGCCCACAAATGATTGGAATAGTTAGCAGGTATTCGTTTATTTAGGATATGTATTCAATGGTAAAAATATTATCTGGAACTGTTTGTAAAATTGTCAAGGTTAACATGTGCTTGTAATGATCCAAATTAATTTCTTTTAAACTAATCCATTAATTTACTGTATATTGGTTAGCTGGTTTTTAGTTTGACAAATTGTAAATAACTATTGTTACTAATAACCATATTACTGGATACTGTGGTTGTATACTAGTAAAAGACTAACAGAACAACTAATTAAACAACAGTGTATTAATTTGTACACATGTGGGCTGTTATTACGTTATTTGACGGTCACTGTACGAAGAACTCACTGTTGTTTAGTTTCACCTTTTGATAGCATTATTACAATAGATATTTCCTGTATTAAGAATGTCTGTGCCAGTAATTGGGTTAGTTAGTGAGGTTTGTCAGTAATGTTGATTAAAACTATATTACATTTCCATGGACAACACTGTAATTCCATTATGATCATTGAATGAGCAATCTATATTATGCATATATAGAATCAATAATACCAAACACATCCGCAGCCAAACCGATCAGTAAATTAGTTGTACTGATAATTAAGCATTATTTTCAATGTAACGTTATTTTAAAATTAATTTTTGGTAGATGATAATGTTTAGAAATCCTTTATGTAACCATAATATAGTCATATAGGTTGATGAAAGTCCTATTTTAATTCTAAATGTCATTAGAACCATACATTTTTAACATAAGGAAAAATTGTATTAAAACAAAATTAAATAAGATTCATTTTGTTTATAACATTTTATTGTATTCCAAAGTATATTTAAAACATATTATTGAAATTATATATCAAACTACTGTCATTCTAGTTAAAAGTCTACTTATCCAAATTAGTGTTTTAACAATATTCATTTGGCTTAAGTATAACTTTTTTACAAAACATTTAATAAAAAGTTTACGTAACACATTTATAACAGAATATGAATTATAAAAACATCCAATAATTACTTTTATAGTTCAAATTAATTATTCTTATTTTAGGTATAAAACTTTATTGACAATTAAAAAGTCAGGTTTTGTACAATAGACAATTTAAAAAACGTTTATAGAATTTACATAAAAACAGTTAAATTGTATAAGGATCACATGTGCATTGCAAATAATATTCTATGTCCAAAAAAGTAAGAGTTAAATCTTAAGTTTAATGTAATATTATTAGTGAGATAAGCTTACAATAAATTGTAATAATTATAATAATAATATTTTACAAATATTATAAAACATGTTGTTACTACAACAAATAAAAAGAGTTGTTACATAACACCTACGTACTATTTTACGTAATCATTCAAACATGGACAGTTAAATACACAATGTATAAAAGTATAAACAACATATACAAGTTTATATAAATGTAACTATATTAATTTAAAACTTGAAAGTAAGTGTTAAGTCATAGTTTCAACTATAATTACTTATAATACTTTATTATGCTGTTTTCTTCTCAATATTGCCATTACTCATATCGATAGTATATACTCAGTAGAAATGACGTCAGCTACATTTGAAAAACTAAACTGCTCAATGGACACAATAAGCCCTAAGATAATTATTGAACACATAAACGTCTACATTATTTAGTTATTAATATTAGATGTACTTTTGTCAGTCTTCTTCGTTTAATTACGTTGCAATTGAAACATTGAACGAATTACTATGGTAATATAGCCATAATAATGACATTAACGAGTATTTTAGTAGATTTATTGTGTGAGTCATTTTAGTTTCTGAAAGCAAAAAGTTAAATATTTGTATTATTTACTAAAATAATTTTACTACCATTTTTATCAGTAAGAAAATCACCGTACATAAAATAACAATTAATTATAGAAATTACTGTACGTATTTCTTGAAACATTTTTTTAATATCGCACAGATAATATTAATTTGTAATAAACTACCTCTAACAATATAAAAATTTAAATTAAAAATATATAGCCATCAATAACCATTTTATACTGGTAAAATATTTATATTTATTAATTTATACATTAAGAACTAAGGGTTAAGAAAAATGTATAGTTTTGTAAATTTATTATTGAATCGTTTAAGTACAATAAAATGTCATTGTTAAAAAATAACAACTAGTAATTGTGTAGACAGGACAAAATTTCTCCTTAAGATAAAACTAATCAAATCAATCATTTAGTACTTTTTTCCTTTGGGAAATATAACTCTCGCTATCAATAATTACTACAGCGAAAAGAAATAAAAATGACGTAGTAATTTTAATCTCTGTATTGATGTTATTTTAGTCAAGTATTATCCCGGAAAATGGATTCTACATTGCTAAACATAATATTATACAAAGTCATATTATCCCCTTCCTTTTACCTTCTTCTTAGATTCATTTTCAGTCTTATGGCTCTCCTGAGAGACCTAAAGTCATAAGGCAAGCCAAGCTCTCTGAACATCTGGTATCAGACGGAACAACACATGCTTGTCTATATTACATTCATACCCTCAGTGAATCACTGACCTTAGAAACATTTGGCATTTACTTTGTTTAAAGAGATAATTATAATAATACATAACGAGTAAAAAATAAAGTAATAATTGTACTAAAATATATATTTGAACACATTTGGCAAATTTATGGATTGGGTTTTTAAAAGTGATAACAATTAAATAATATTGATATTTAATGGTCTCTTCAACTACATAACATTTATTTAATATACATAATAATCTAAAATCCATGCTTAATTGGTTTTATGACCATTAAGAGTAGTAGTTGTTCGTCAATAGCCGAATGAGCTGTAACAGTTGGATTATCATTATTTTTCAGTTCATTAGTCCAGTGGCAGTTTTTTTTCTTATAGTTGGAGAACTATTATGCTATAAATTATTATGCTGGGTATAAATAGCCATATAAGCTGTATAAGTTGGAGAACCGTGAAGTAGTTTGTACCGTCTATGAGAGCCGTACGTTATAGTTAAGTTGGTCGACCATTATAAATATATATGTTTTTTTTTTTTTTTTTATTAATAGCCGTATGTGCTAAATGGGTTGAAGGAACTGTAAGTGTCGCGTTCTTTAGAAGATAGATTGTTTGTGTTCAGATAATTATAAGGTCATAGGTTAGTTTTTGCGTTCACATAAACATTTTACACCATATAAAAATTTCTACGCATTTTTAGCTTGTTATAGTTTATCGTTTTAATTAGGAATAATATATTCCTAGTTACAACTTAAAAAAAAAAAAAAAAAACTTTAAAATTACATCAGGACCAATAGTTTGCTAATTTATTAACGTAAAGAATTATTTAAACTCCATAATATTCGCTTTTATCAGTTCTTTTGAAAAGTGTAAAAAACATTTCTAGTTAATATGCCATCAAAAAGTTAATTATATAACGCTTTAAAATATGTTACGACCTGAAAGGGGTGTGTTTTATCACATGATAATAAAAATTATAAACTGGTGGATATAAATTGTACTAAATATGTATTAAATTTATTAAAACTGCTCCCTCATTGCGGTTGACATATTCGTGTGTTGGCTAGTAAACAGCCCTCATGGGAAAATTAAGGGAGGGTAGTGTTACGTTTCATGTTTAAACTTAATAAACCCTTGAACAGAGCAACTGGGGTTTTGTCAGTTAAGCAATTTAATTACAGAACTTTTAAGCAACTGTTTTTAATTTTGACGGACTGCACATAAAGAAGCTTATAGTACTACAGTTTATAGAGAAATTAAATAGTGAGTAGTATTTTTAGAGGGTAATATATCCCCTCCATCCTCCTCATCATAGTCGTTCTCAAGAGTTAAGATTCTTGATCTTGTAAAGGAGTTTTAGTTGAGGTCTGAAAGATGAGGGTTCACACCTTGCTGTATCTCTCTACCTTTAATCCAATTATTTGTGATTTCTGCCCACAAATGATTGGAATAGTTAGCAGGTATTCGTTTATGTAGGATATGACTATGTATTCAATGGTAAAAATAATATCTGGAACTGTTTGTAAAATTGTCAAGGCTAACATGTGCTTGTAATGATCCAAATTAATTTCTTTTAAACTAATCCATTAATTTACTGTATATTGGTTAACCGGAGTTTAGTTTGACAAATTGTAAATAACTATTGTTACTAATAACCATATTACTGGATACTGTGATTGTATACTAGTAAAAGACTAACAAAACAACTAATTAAACGACAGTGTTTGTCAATGGTTAATTTGTACACACGCGGGCTGTTATTGCGTTATTTGATGGTCACTGTTGTTTAGTTTCACCTTTTGATAGCATTATTACAATATATATTTCCTGTATTAAGAATGTATGTGCCAATAATTGGGTTAGTTAGTGAGGTCTGCCAGTAATGCTGATTAAAACTATATTACATATCCATGGACAACACTGTAATTCCATTATGATCATTGAATGAGCAATCTATATTATGTATATATAGAACCAATAATACCAAACACATCCGAAGCCAATTAGTTAATTAGTTATACTGATAATTAAGCATTATTTTCAATGTAACGTTAGTTTAAAATTAATTTTTGGTAAATGATAATGTTTAGAAATCCTTTATGTAACCCTAATATATTCTTATAGGTTGATTTAAAGTCCTATTTTAATTCTAAAAGCCATTAGGAACATCCATTTTAAACATAAAGAAAAAATATATTAAAACTAAACTAAATAAGATTCATTTTGTTTATAACATTTTATAGTATTCCAACGTATATTTAAAAATATATTATTGAAATTATATATCAAACTACTGTCATTATAGTTAAAAAGCTACATCTCCAAAATAGTGTTTTAACAATATTCATTTGGCTTAAGTGTAATTTTTGTTATAAAACATTTCATAACAAATTTACGTAACACATGTATTTGAGAATATGAATTATAAAAACATCCAATAATTACTTTTATAGTTCTAATTAATTATTCTTATTTTAGGTATAATACTTTATTGACAATTAAAAAGTCAGGTATTTGTACAATAGACTATTAAAAAAAAAAAGTTTATAGAATCTACAGACAAACAGTTAAATTGTATAAGGATCACATGTACATTGCAAATATAATTCTATATCAAAAAAATCAAGAGTTAAATCTTAAGTTTTATGTAGTATTATTAGTGAGATAAGCTAACAATAAATTATAATAATTTTCTATTAAAAATATTATAAAACATGTTTTCTACTACAACAAATAAAAACAGTTCTTACATAACACCTACGTACTATTTTACGAAATGATTAAAACATGGACAGTTAAATACACAATGTATAAAAGTATAAACAACATATACAAGTTTATATAAATGTAACTATAATCAAAACTTGAAAGTAAGTGTTAAGTCATAGTTTCAACTATATTTATACGTAGTTCATTGTTAACTGCTAAAATAACGTCTAGTAAGTTATACTTTTACCCAGTAGACGTAAGTATAATTGTTTTGCCACAGAGGTAAATTGTCTTTTTATTTACTATTAAATAGGACTTTAACATTACACGTGGAGAGAATTAATACTTTATTTTGCTGTTTTCTTCAGAATATTGCCATTACTCATATCGTTAGTATATACTCAGTAGAAATGATGTCAGCTACAATTGAAAAACTAAACTGCTCAATGGACACAATAAGCGCTAGGATAATTACTGAGCACATAAAGGCTGCATTATCTAGTTATTAATATCTTTTTTTCAGTCTTCTTCGTTTAATTACGTTGCAATTGAAACATTGAACAAATTACTATGTTAATATAGCCATAATAATATGACATTAACGAGTATTTTTAGAAGATTTATTGTGTGAGTCATTTTAGGTTCTGAAAGCTAAAAGTTAAATATTTGCATTATTTACTAATATAATTTTACTACCATTTTTAGCAATAAGAAAATCACTGTACATAAAATAACAATTACAGAATTTACTGTAGGTATCGCTTGAAACAATTTTTTTTTAATATCGCACAGATAATATTAATTTGTAATAAACTACCTCTAATAATATAAACATTTAAATTAACAATATATAGACTATTATAGTCATCAATAACCATTTTATACAATTAACACATTTATATTTATTAATTTATACATTAAGATCTAAGGGTTAAGAAAAAGGTATAGTTTTGTACATTTCTTATTGAATCGATTAAGTACAATACAAATTTCATTGTTAAAAACAACATCTAGTATTTGTGTAGACTGGACAAAATTTATCCTTCCGATAAAACTAATCAAAATTATTTAGTACTTTTTTCCTTTGGGAAATATAACTCTCGCTATCAATTACTACAACGAAAAGAAATAAAAATGACGTAGTAATTTTAATCTCTGTATTGATGTTATTTTAGTCAAGTATTATCCCGGAAAATGGATTCTACATTGTTAAACATAATATTATACAAAGTCAAATTTACCCCTCCCTTTTACCCTCTGCTTGGATTCATTTTCAGTCTAATGGCTCTCCTGAGAGACCTAAAGACATAAGGCGAGCCAAGCTCTCTGAACATCTGGTATCAGACGGAACAACACATGCTTGTCTATATTACATTCATACCTTCAGTGAATCACTGACCTTAGAAACATTTGGCATTTACTTTGTCTAAAGACATAATTATATTACTACATATGTATAACGTCTACAAAATAAAGTAATAATTGTACTAAAAATATATATTTGCCAAATGTACGTATTGTTTTTTTTTTTAAGTAATAACAATTAAATAGTATTAATATTTAATGGTCTCTTTAACTACATAACATTTATTTAATATACATAATAATCTAAAATCCATGCTCAATTGGTTGGATGACCATTAAGAGCAATAGTTGTTCATCAAGAGCCGAATGAGCTGTAACAGTTATTATATTATATTATAAAAATTAACAGTACTATCATTAATTTTTCAGTTCATTAGTCCAGTGCAGTTTTTTTTTTATAATTGGAGAACTATTATGCTATAAATTATTATGCTGGGTATAAATAGCCATATAAGCTGTATAAGTTGGAGAACCGTTAAGTAGTTTGTACTGTCTATGAGAGCCGTACGTTATAGTTAAGTTGGTCGACCATTATAAATATATATGTTTTTTTTTTTTTTTTTATTAATAGCCGTATGTGCTAAATGGGTTGAAGGAACTGTAAGTGTCACGTTCTTTAGAAGATAGATTGTTTGTGTTCAGATAATTATAAGGTCATAGGTTAGTTTTTGCGTTCACATAAACATTTTACACCACATAAACATTTCTACGCATTTTTAGCTTGTTATAGTTTATCGTTTTAATTAGGAATAATATATTCCTAGTTACAACTTAAAAAAAAAAAACTTTCAAATTACATCAGGCCCAATAGTTTGCTAATTTATTAACGTAAAGAATTATTTAAACTCCATAATATTCGCTTTTATCAGTTCTTTTGAAAAGTGTAAAAAAAACATTTCTAGTTAATTTGCCATCAAAAAGTTAATCATATAACGCTTTAAAATATGTTACGACCTGAAAGGGGTGTGTTTTATAAATATTGCCAGATTATGTCCTTTACTAGTTAATTGGACAACATTGATCTCTCCAGAGTTGTTGTAACAAACGTTCTCCAGTAGAGTTTAGAGGATTACCTACACGCTTTTCGGGAGAGCTTTGTTTCTGGATAATCCAAGAGATAGACAACAACTACTGATTGACTGGGCTCAGTTGTAAGCTTTTAAACTCCACTTTTTACAAGCTGATAGTAAAAAGACGACGTGAAGTTGTGATTTACATTATTTTGTATAATGCGCTTCCATATAATAATATTCCTTTTAGAAATATATAATTATACAAAACTCATTTTTTATGACGTCCTAATTGTTTCCTGAAGCCTTTATTAGCAGCCAAAGACCGCATGTCTTTCTTTTTGCATTAATAGTAACAATCTTATTGAACAGGAAAAATAGTTTGTTTTTGTATTGAATTGCAATAGAATATTGTGTACTAGTCCATGGGCACTTACATTGTAGGAGGTTAGTAATAATAAATGTATGTTATTTGTTAAATAAGTACTAAAAACAGACATACTAACAAAAGAAGAACATTCACAGACACTTTATGAATTTAGAATTTAAATAAAGTAAAATGTCAAAAGTGAAATTTCCAATACTACTTCGATATCTTATAATTGACAATAAATAAATACTTACTTACTTACTCTTACTCCCATGGCCACTGATACCCAAGGTGGTATTTGGCCTCACCAACAATTTGCCTCCACTTCTCACGATCCTCTGCATCTTCTTCATTAACCCTTAATTTATTCATGTCAATGACCACTTGATCCTTCCATCTTTTCTTAGGACGTCCAGGGGGCCTTCTACTGTCAGGGTTTTCTTTCCACACTTGTTTTATCATAATATTATTATTTCTTCTTATTACGTGCCCCGCCCACCGCAAACGTCGGCACTTGGCTTCTATAATGTCTGGTTCTTTGAATAGATCTCTAATTTCTCTGTTGTGCTTCAGCCTCCATACTCCGTTTTCTATTGTGGGTCCAAAGATTTTTCTGAGTACTTTGTTCTCAAAAGTGATCAGCTTTTTTTCTGTGTTTTTGTCGATAATCCATGACTCAGCTCCGTAGAGAATTACTGGTCTGATTATTGTTTTGTAAATTTTAATTTTTGTATGGTAAGAAAAAAGTTTTGATGACATAAGTTTATTTAGAGCAAACATGCTTCTGTTAGCTGAGTTTATTCTACTTTGAATTTCTGTGTGTTCACTGTTGTTAGAGCTAATTATTGTACCAAGGTATTTGAATTCATCTACTCTTTCAAAATTGTTTCCTTCTACTGTAAAATTTTGTGTGTTGTCAGGATTTCGGCCAAAATACATAAATTTAGTTTTTTCATTGCTAACTTTAAGTCCAACTTCTTTGGTTTCTTTAATGAAAATTTCAGTTATAATTTTCAGATCTTCTTTGCTTTCTGCCAACAAAACTACGTCATCTGCAAAGGCCAGAGCTGATATTTTATCCCCTATTTCTATCCCTATATTAGTTTTCTTTACTTCTTTTAATGCTCCTTCCAATGCGATATTAAAAAGAATAGGGGACAAGCCATCACCTTGTCTCACTCCTGTCTTAACTTCAAAGGTTGTGGTGTAGTCGTTTTCCACTTTTACTCTACATCTGCTGTTATTTACACTAAGCCTTGCCAAATTTATGATTTTCCTTGGTATTCCAAAACCTTCAATTTTTTTCCCATATCTTTTCTCTACACAAACTGTCATAGGCTTTGCTGAAATCGATAAAAATTCCAAAAAAAGTTTTGTTAAACTCCCAGTATTTTGAAATGGCTTGTTTAAGAATGAAAATTTGGTCTGCGGTCGATCTGCTTTTTATGAATCCAGCTTGGTGTTCTTCTATAATTTCATTGGTGTAGGTTTCTAGTCTTCTAAGTACAATTTTGAAGATCATACTTCAATAAATAAATAACAAGTGTTAAATGATAGTAACGTAATCAATTACATATTTATATTAATTAAGTATTAATTTACTTTATTAATTTATATTACTTTACGTAAACTCATTAGATGTTAAATATTATATCGCAAGTGAGTTGAAAGTAAATGAGTAGAAATGCTACTTAAAGGCAATTATTTAATTTTTATTATGACATATTTTTACCAGCCTCCAGAGTTTCATTACAGGTGTCATTATAGTATTTCTGTTACTGTCCTGCCACTGAAATTAAACATTCTCCTTAATTTACAAACGTAGTCATAAAATAATATTTTAAAGGAGTAAATAATTATTGCTTAGTTTATAACTACTTTGAACCTAGTTAGCTGTATATAACTAATTATATACAACTACTTAGAAAGATTGTCAATAACTTCGCTAATACTTTTTATGGCTTATTATTTTACATCTAACCGTATTAGGTATTTAAAAATAATAGTAGAACATTAATTATAATTGCTTTGTATGACATATAAAGATCTAATATGAAAATATATAACTTTAAAGATTGCTAAAATAATTTTAAATTAAATTCTATAATAATGTAAGATAACAAATTCTTTTGAAGAAATAACTCAATGTATCTCTATGATCTATGTTAAGGATTGTAAAACAAGTTTATTAATACTTTAAAAGAAAATATTTTACATGAAAATATGTAGTATTTTATAAAAATCTCTCGCTTTTTATTTAAATAATCAGAATTTTTTTCACTGATAGCATCAATTACCAATTTGATTTCTAGTTTATTTTATGAACAAGTTCTTTTTTAGAATAATATGCTGTCAAATTATGGACTTTTTTGTTCTTAGTAATGAAGTATCACAAAACAATAGTATAATAGTTGTTAAAATATCAAATTAAAAGAAAACTGTACATATTTATTTTAATAAATAAGTTACAAACCAGTAACATATTACAAGTATCTTTAACATGTTATTAAAATTATATTAATATGTTATAATAATTTTTTATTGTGTAGGTAGCTTTAATATAATTTCAAAACTAAAACGATAAAGTACATATTTTAGTAACAAAAACTAAGTTAGTATTTTCCTTAAAAACTAAACGTGTATACGGTTTATAAATTGATCTACGTTACGTAACTTCCTGGTATTAATTGGATGATATTTGATACCACATTTGTTAAAACTAACGTTGTTTAGGAAAGTTGAAAGGATTAGCTTTATGCTTTGTTTCTTGGATAATTGAACCAATCAGCTATTGATTAGTTGTTACCAGTTGTTATTTCTCAGTTTTAGCTTTTCTCACTAGACAAACAAATGAGATTAAGGAACATTCATCTAAACAATTATTTTGATTTATGTAGTTTATTTTTAATTAATTAATAATCAGTATCTCTCTCTACAAACATCCACAGTCGCCTACTGTGTACCAAATGTACCAGTTGTGTACATCGGCACGTGTATTGCAATTGGTCCGGACAGAAAATGACCTGTTTGTTATTTGTAGTGTATATGGGTTTCAGCAGCGTAGGGGAATCGTTTACCTGCTCAGCTGTTGTCCATAAAGAGTCCAACTTACGCAACTGATTTCAGTTTAAAATAAATAACTGTAATAAACTATATATGTTTGTATTGTTGCTGCCTATTATTTCCATTATTATTCATTGAGTAATTGTTAGTTTCTATTTAAATACTAAATAATGCTTTAATTGACTCAATCATATTAAATTAATCAACCAATTGTTTGAGCTGTTAATGTTGTGATGGGTGGGGCTTTTGACCGCACTGCCACCCCTCGATTTACTATCTTACTAATTACCAAAACAAAGTTAATAGTATTAGTAAATATGGAAAGAGTAGTTCTCTATCTCACTTTCACCACTCACTGCATATTTTGCACAGGTGCTTTCAGTAGGTCGTATTCCAAGCAGCTTATCAATATTTAATTTTTTCATTTCAAACATGTCGATTCTTCCAATGTATGTATGTATTAAAACAGAATTTGAGTTTCACGTACATTGAAGAGCATTAACCTTGGAGTAGAGCTCAACTCCTTATACGGGCTCTTTAGTTGTTAACACTTCAGGTAGGCTTTAGGCTTGGGGAGTTGAAATATGGACCTTGACCTGCCGTTTCAAAGTAAAGTCAGTATGATGATAAAATCGTTGGAATAAGGCATTTATTATTTTGTTATATTTTTATTACATACCTTCATCTACTAATGTTTTATTCTAATAAGGGATTCTATCAAGCTGATTAACAAGAAAAATATAAAACCATTTTTCATGACAAAATTTTCAAACAAAGTTAAGCAGAATGCTAAATTCAATATTAAATAACATATCTTCTATTTTTATTGATATAACTTACACAAGTTTCCATCAATCTAATAATCTTATTAATAAAATTGTACTGCTTTTCCTTAATTTATCTATAAAGATAGCTAACAATTTTAGTCTATAATCAAGGGTGTGTATGAAATATAGATATGATTTTTGTTTTTGTTGTACCGACCTCAAGCGATATAAAAGTACTTTATAAATGCTATCTAGTGAAAACATAACAACACTTTTTACCCAATTTTTTATGGGGATGAATATGATATGTTCCCATTAATCAAGAGTATTATAAAGATAACAGTAGCATAAAATCCTCTAACAATTTTTTATGAAATGGATTTGATTTTATAAATACTCCACCAAATTTGTATGATTTCCAAAATGACTATGCTATCAGCAAATAAAACAACATATTTACTATTTAATTGAAATTGTGCATGGTTAGTTCTATTGTAATAAAAATAGTTGAATTTAATTAATTTTTAAATACTATTAATTAAAACACTTAATATTTACATTGAACAAAATTTGAAAGAATAAAGTAAAAACATATTGGGGTTATTTACAATTTTCATAGTTATAAACAAATTTAAAATAAGGGTTTACTATATTTTTATGATAAGTATTCAATAATTGTTGGACTATTAACTTTATCTCTTACTTTCTACTGTACGTAGATATAAGATTAATAACAAATAACAGAAATAAATAAATATAGGATGAAATTTAATACGGCCTTGAAATTTACACATAGAAATGTCCTAGGTCCGATAATTATTATCATACAAGGCTGGATTTAATACACAACTAACTTAAGTTGAACAGATTAACTTTACTATTATAATCAATGTATATAAGTGATGAATTTTTATTAATATCTAAATTGTATAGTGATTATTTTCACTAGTTTTACAAACTGTTTTTGAACGATCAATCGGGTAAGTTTTGAAAAACTATGATTTTAAACATTTTATATTTTCTATTTAATAAAAAAAACTCAGAATAAAAGCACTTTTTACTTTCATGATTGGCCAAACACTCAAAATCTGGCCTATTTCTGATATTGCAATTCAAATCAAGTCAATAAATGCATGAGCTCCAAACTAAGCCAGATAATGTGATTCTATTCCGTTTAAAACTCTCTGCATTCAACCATATATAGTGGTATACAAATATTGATGAAATATTTTTATCAACAACTAATATTAAATTATTTTAGATTTTCTTACGATTAAACCCTTATACGTTATAAAATTGGATTGTTAATTTTCAACATAATCTTTATTTATAATAATGGGTTTATTTTGTGTGATTTTGCTCCCATATTTTTGTTATAACATTGAAACAAAAATTAATTATTTTTTTAAAATCCTTTTTCCAAATTATGTTTTAGTGTAAGCACTTATAACAAAGTAAAATAGATCATAGTTTAAATAATTCAACAAAACAAAACTAGCATCAAAATGTTCGAAATATTAGAGAATAAACGTTTTGTTTCATTTGAAATAGTTAACAGTGTTAACTTACTTAAGAATAAGTAAGGCATAGCATTATACCCCATACATCCAATGAATATTATATTTACTGTATTGGAGAGTCATATGAAACGTTTCTCGTGTTTATAAGGATATAATACAAGCCGTTACTTTTTATTACTTCTTAAAATTCTATGAGATAAGTGGTAAGCGGATTTATTAACATGATGCATTATTGCTTTACAAATAAATGCATATTTTTTTACAATACGAGTATAGTTTACATAAATCGAATGGTCCGCATGAAATGAGACTAACATGTTTAAATTTTCCCTTGAATGGTTAAAAACACTTAATTATGATTGCATGAAATCCTATAGTTGAAAAAGCGTTTTAACAAAAACATTCTTTGATATATGTTATATAAATAGTTTTAATTTGTACTCTAACCGTACAAAAAATATTAATAATTTCTGAAAATTACTATGACAAAATTAAAATTGAAATTAAAATTACTTTAAATATATGGTTGTTGAAAAATTACATAGTTTTAAGCATGAAACTCTAAATATGCCACTATGATTATTTAATGACATATATTCTGTTTATCTTTGTGAACTCTTTGTTTTCGGATATTCAAAGTTATCTTAAATAAACTTACTTAAACTTAGTAGTTTATTTTTGTTTATTACATTCTATTAAATTGTTGGTTTAAACGTATAAAATCAGATATATTAAACATAAGACATTAAAATTTGTAAGTAGGGTGTCAGTATAATACATAACACTTTATTATTCAGTACCATATATTTTAATTTATTGAATTTATAAAGCATACGGCATATTATTAAATATTTATTGGAATGATAGCATAATAACACATTTGTTAATACTCTTTACCATATGAATATACTTTTTTATGTACATAATTTGAATCTTTTACTACCCAGGTAAATAAATTGCATTTATCATATACACCTGTTAATTTGGAATTATTTAAAATGAAGATAAATTTATATAGTAATATTTTATACTCAGGCCTAATAATTTATCAAAATATTTTGTTTCTGTTACAGTAAAACAAAAATAATTTATTGTGTTAATTCAGCAGGAATGCGACTCTATTCTGCCCATATGATTGAAAAAATACGTCTATGGACAAGTAGATAAAAAGGTTAATTAGTTTTGTAGCATTCTCATATTCTGATTGCTGTGAAATTAGATACAGAAATTTAGTTTGTACTATACTTAAAAAGTAATGTTGTAGAAGATTTGTTTCTTACAATTGTTCTAAAAGAAAATAAATAATACATTCAATTATATTAATTTAGGCCATAAGATGGATAAATAAACGTGTTTTAAAAACAAAATCATATAAAAAAGGAACGATGTGTTTATTATTTTGTATGGTCACTTATATAGAATGATTTCAAATGTAAAATATTATATTTGATTCTGGATTTGATATGGGAACGTTTAAGAGTTTTTTTTTATGTACTAAGTTTAATTGATTGTGAGTAATAGCAACATAGTTATAAACCAAAAATTATATGATTAATTTCGTAATATATTAATTGTATGACACATTTTGTAGTAGTCTTGTGTTCAGTAAAAAAGCAACATAGCTAGTGAATTTTCATCATCACATTAGTGAACAAACCATCGGTGTTTTTGACACTTAAATGTCATTTATTAATTTGCTTATTCATTTTAATAGTTAATTAGTTTTATAGTTGCAAATTAGTGTTGTTGGACAAGTAGAACCACAATAAGTGGCCAATGTATATGGAAACATGACTTTCCAGTAGTATATTCATATCTTACTTACAATCACTCAAAATTTAACGTTTATTATTATTTTTGTACTTATGAAAAAAATACTATGGTGTATAATGTATACAGTTACTTATTATAATTATCTGTTGTACTGATGTATACAAATACATTACACTTTATAAATAATACAAATTGGGCTAGGTATAAGATATATTTGCTAAATGTAGATATGATAAACGTAAGCTTTTATAGGAATGGAGCTTGGAAGCTATATTTGAAATGTTCCTTAAATTCGGAGCACACTGCCATTACTGGAGTGGAAAGTGCAGCTTCAGTTCTATTTCATTTTGTACATTCCAACTCGGATTTCCAGGTTTGTAGTTTCACATTTGGAAGATTGCTTTTTCTCTTAAACGTAAAGATCGTCCCTCAACACACAGAATATCAAAAGGATAAAGAGTGAATTTCTGTTGTAATTTTACATTGTACAGAAAATAATAACAATACATTTTACAAAGGATTTAGGTAACTTCTATTTTCAACCCGCCTAATATTTTAACATTCATATTGCTATAGTTCATTTAGATTGCCGATTAATAAATATAAATTTTATGCTTGATTTTTAATTGTAATTTAGGTTAAACATAAAAATTACAAACCTTTTGATATTATCAATTAATTAAAAAAATAATTTAAATGTATCAATAAATAACATAAATGCATTTTTTATTTTTAAAACAAATGGTATAATAAAAAAAAAATCAATTAAAACTTCTGAATCGAAATGTTTTATTTAGGTGATGTTTATTATTCATTTTGACTTGGTTAACACAAAATATTGATTGACATCATATATAAACGTCAACATAAGTAAATTCCTTCAAGTTAAACACACAGAATTTTTAAAATATTGTTTTAACTGATACAATAACTTCATACAAATATTAGAGTTGATATATGATTTTTTTAAATGTAACATAACTATACAAATTCTTTATATATGTCAAATTATGAAAAATAAACCAAAGTTAATAAATACGAAAAATACATCGATATGATTCGGTTTTTTATATTTATTTATGGTATTTTAAGTAATAGTTTACTATGCACCTATAACTAGCATAAAATGGACGATACTAACGCAATTTTAACTACATAGCTAACATCACCAGTCATTACACTAGTTTTACGCGTTTTTATCGTTAAATTTACTTTCTTCAACTTATACACATATGCATATATAACTTGAAGACCAATAGGATAGGCATTTACCTAGTCTGGTAGTGATTTCAGGGTAAATACAAAAATGGTAACATGATTAAAACGATTTTTGAAACATGTGTATAAAAATCCAATGATGGTAACTGACTAGTTAATGTTACTAGATCAACAGTCCATCAAAGAGAGCTAGTTATTGACAGCCCAATAACTAAAGCAACTAAGTGACCTAAAAATTTACGTGGAATCTGAACCACTTAGTATTGGTATTATTTTTAACTAACTGACTAGACCGAGACTCAGATCCTGGCCACCAAAGAGCGGACGCCGTGTCAGTTTTAAGGGGACTGAGAATAGAATGGATTACCTACACTCTCCTAATACACTGTCCTCAAGTAGTTGGAGTACAGCACTGCGCAAATAGTGCTCAATATTTTAAAGTAAATAAACATGCATATACGTTGTTTTACATAGCAAATAAGTTTATTAATAAAAAGAATCACTGAGTACTAGATTTACTTACCCTATTTAACGGAATATATTAACTCGTGTTTATTTAAGTGTAGCTCATGGTATGATTATAAAATACAAATATATGCTTGGAATATTGTTTTGTTAGCTTCAATAAAGGTTATATTTGTCTGAAGTCATGTATCCTTTATACATTTTCTTTATCTATTAGGCAGTTCCTTTATTTAGTTATGTCAACAAAATATGATTTGATGGATTCGTTAATCTGACCACTTTTGAGAATGTTTGGAATGCCTTCTGAATTAACTAACAACAAAAACGTTTGGCAGAATATTTTAATATCTTGACATAAAAATAATCAAATAATCAAGAAAGCTCATAGTATAAATGACAATTATTATTTGTGCATGTGTGCAATAATTTTCTTTTACGACGTGGAGTGTAGATACGCTCTTCAATAAGTTATAAATGGAATGTTTTTTATTAGTTAGAATGTCTAAATAAATATTTTATTAGAAAGGCTAATAAGTTAGAAGGAACATAAATAAGAATGTTTCAGTTATTTTATAGATTTTTATAATCTACTTTCCATTTTTTGGGGGGGTTATATAGCCTAATATTGACAGCGTAATTTAATAATATAGTATGGTAAAAATTATATATATTAGAGTCATTAACAAAAAAATTCTGCATGAAACCAAAGTTTATCCATGTTTAGCAAATAACACATTAATATTTTCTTCAATAAATCATCCTCTAGTTTATTTATTTACTCTAATTAATAATTATGAATAGTATAAAGGTATTATGAATAGTTGAATGTGCGTCCTTCAATTTATAATAATTGACTGTAACAATCGTCATTAATTCAAAGAGTTATCCGATATGAAAAAGTCCGATAATTTAATATATACCTTAGTTTAAAGATTCATTCAAAATCCACGTTATACATCCAATCTACAAGTACAACTGAAAAATATAGTAATAATTAGTTGACACAATCCTATAAACTTGTTACTGTACATACAATTGTACTTTTGGGTTTTATCTGTAAATTTATATAGTTCAAATTATTATATTTATTTTTTATAGAGGAGGTACATCGGTCTTTTGGTTATTTTATGTCGTAAAATACCGTCTTATGTATTTGAAAGTCGGATGAGGTATATTTTATGAACGCTATAAATTTGATATACTCCTCCATTGTAAACGAGTCTGACCATTTCCTCCTGATGTATTGTTATTCATGGCTATCATAAGGTGGAGACACATAAATACTGCTGTTTATGTTAACATAAAAGGTTTATCTCCACACACAAGAAACACTTATTCAAATGTTATATTTTGATGGAAATAATAAATCTAATTATAACTAAAAATTTAGAAGTATTTATAATAATAAGTATATCATTTCGTATGCAAAAATATTTAATGAAAAAAAGGTTTTATAGTTTACAATGTAATATACAGGGTTGGGAAAAAGTTGGAATATAATTATTAATTTCAAAACCATTGAGAGAAATATAATAACACTTTTCAGTTATGTACATGTCCCTATACCAAACATTTAGATATATTTTACTTGTTTTTCACATAGCCAGGTGATGGCATATGAAGAAAGTCTTAAAAATGTTAAGTGTAAACCTACCTGGAGTTATAACTCATTTTAAATACCTTTGTTTGTAAAACACAAGAGCGCTGAGGTCAAAAGAATGAACCAGTCAGAAAACACAGCCACTCAAAAAATTTAATGTCAGGGTTGGGCAAAAGTCTGGAATGTATTTATGATTTTAAAAACTAATTAAAAAAAATTAATGAACATTTTGAATTATGTACAAGTCCCTATACAAAAAATATGGACACATTTTACTTGTTTTTTTGCATATCCAGGGAATGGGCCATGAAGGAAGTTTTAAAAATTTTATATGTAAGCCTACTTCGACTTATACCTTATTTTAAAGGTCTTTGTTTGTGAAACTAAACAGTGCAAACGTGACGTCAATTGGATGGCGCATTCAGAAAATATAGCCTCTCAAACAATTTAATGTCATATAACTAACACTGTTTAAGAAAAAAGGTAAGATAATTATTATCCATTGCTGCGTAGAGCTAAAATTTATCTAACTTAATATGAGAAATAAAATTTCACAAAAATTAAGTGACGGATTATTATAGTAATAATCTTAAACTATTTTAGGTAAACCTACTATTAAAAGTGATTTAATAAATTGTTCTTATTGTTATGTTAGTTAAATAGCATGGGTCATCACCAGGGTATGTGAAAAACATGTAAAATATATCTAAATGTTTGGTATAGGGACATGTACATAACTATAAAGTTTCATTACATTTATTTCAATGGTTTTGAAATAGTACGTATATTCGAGACTTTTGCTCAAACCTGTATATTTGATGACTTATTTACAATACCGTAGTGATAAGCCTATAGATCATGGATATTACACACTAATTGACAAATGTTGTACAAGCAATACGTGCTATTAGTGAATTAGTGCACAAGAAACATAACCTAAAAATAGTTTTCCTAAATAACCAAACAAATATTTTTTTCAACTTACCAACAATGTAAGCTATACTTATTGGCAGTTTATATTTTAATGTAAATCTCCATTTGAGCTTAACCATTAACAATACGTGTTTAATGTTTAATTTGATAAAGTAATTAACACATTTTTATTACATAGTTCATATTGATTGAATCCAACAACATTATTCTAGAATATAGATTATAAGTATTGGAAACTAACTATAATTATTTTTGATAAAAAATATTAAAACATTAATAAGTTGTTGACAAAAATAACAATAATATAATGATTAGTTACATAAATGATTTGATGATGAATGTGATGATACTTAGTTTAATAGTAATCAAGAATTATATGCAATTGTTCATTAAAAAAAATACTAATACAATTAATAATAAAATACAATTAAACATACTAAACTATATTTTTAAAGGTTACATACAATAGTATAATGAATACTGATTTAATATTAAGAAACATAAAAAAAAGACCTGAACGAAATGTCTCATAAACTATTTTGAATTCTGACCTCAAAACAGGTACAATTCTGCTCTCTTTTTAAAACAATCGCCACACTATTTTTCACTTATTGATTTAAATATTGATAATTATAGAGAATACGTTGTTTGTAAAGTAATATCAAGTATATTTTGAAGCCTATTTATTCGAGACATATCAGTATGCTGAAAGATTTCAAGTATAACTATGTAATTTACAAGCTATTTTTTACCTAAACCAATAAGTATATGTAAGTAAAAAAAAAAAAAATTTTTAAATAGCTTATTTGCTACAATAAGAACAAAATTGAAAAATATTAGTTATCAATAATTATCTATTGAAAGTAACAGTGACAATATCAGTGATAATGGTATCATTGTTACCTTGAAGATTTTGTTTAAAAAATTAAATAAAAAAAACATAATGGATTATGTTACATTAGTTAAGCTATTGAAATGGACAAGGTAAATTTATACATCCTTCTTTAGTGAGTCAAAGTGCTTGTATATTTAATTATTATTGTTCATTTTAATTTGAAAACGTGTTTGATTTATGGGTTATTTGTTCTAGAATTATATATTACAATTTTGTTAAAATAAAGTATTGTATTTCTAACTTAAAATTATATATATAAACTATCACTACCTATTTCATTTAAATAATGAAAATCCTAATATTTATATAAGGACTTATAATTTCATCTAATAACTATTTTTAGTGTAATTTTTTTATCCACTATTACACATAAGAACACGAGCTTATTGTCCAAAATGTATCAATCACTGTGTAATATGCTTGTTATGAAAGCATGTAGTCTTTTCTTTATGAAATATTGACTTATTTCTTTCTATATTGAAATTTTAAATATAAATGACAAAATATTTGTATTCTTGTATTCCCTAAATATTCTTGTAATACAAATCACTAAATATAAAGTTATAAACAAAAAAACTTTTATCATATAAAAATACATATAATGTTTAATTTTCGTACAATAATGATAGCATTTTAATCACGATAGTGAAATATTTAAAATAAACTATAACTATTGTTCAGCATCTGTCTCAGAGTCAGTGGTTCCATGAACATTTATTTGGTACGGCATGATTGTGATTGGAAGCAGTAAAGCTCTAAACTTTTATGACACTCCATCCAATCATCTTTTACTGTGAGCTGGTTTTGTCTAATTTTTTATGCTTTACTGCGACTATTCTCCATAAAACTGTACTCTAAACAACTATGTGTAAATAGGGTAATTTTTCACACGTGAGGCTGAAAATAATAGCGTCAATATTTTCAAAGATTTAGCTTTTTTCTAACTGATGAATATACTTTTGATGTTCCAGTTTAACACCAACCACACTGATTTAAACCTGTAATAAGTAAATGACAAATTAACATAATATGATTATACAATAATATGCCAAAGAATAATCACCACATTAACATTATTGTGTTTTATGATGCAAAAATAACTTAAACGCTGTTAAATAGAAGACAATAATGTTTTTGTTACTATATTTCAAACGCTTACATGAGAAGTTCGATGGTAACCCGCAAACATGTATCTTATATTATTAGAAAAAGAAATAAATACGCATTAATACAAATGAAATAAGCATCATATAGACCATTGGATATAAAACTAAATTAATTTAATATATAATTCGTATAATTTGTTTGTTAAAAATGTAGGGACGAATTAAACGAACTGGTTTTTGCATTAGATAAAATGCGGTTTATTTTATGACATAAAATAAGAAACAATATTGGAAATGAATTTCTAAAACGCAGAGCACAATGTCGTTTTAGGGAGGAAACGGTAGTCACAAAGCTATTTTCATTTGGTACATTCCACCTCAGATTCCCAGGTTCGTACTTTTGACATTTAGAAGATTGCTTTTGCCCTCAAATAGAACCAACAACTTCGATACACAACTTTACCAATTTAAAGGAAGGATCATCGTATAATTTAAGTTGTTACACATAATATACTACTAAAACCATTATGATAAATAGACGGCCTAGTTTACAATTTATATTTTGCATTGTTTGTGTATTAAGAACATTTGTAATCAATGGTTTAATCTATTAGGTCATAGAAAGATGATAATAGCAAGGATAACTTTGCTTATCCTAATTTTCAACCAAGAAATTTCGGAAAAAAGAACATTAATTTAGTTTCTCATCGCTCATCAATAGTATTTGAGATATTTCCGTCTTAGAATATAAAAGAAGTATTAATTAGTGATAATAGATATATTGTTATTTCTAAATATTTTAATCTCAGTTGATACCATGAGAAATATACATTTTTATATTGAATCCAAGTTAAATATAGTTAAGTATTACATTATCCAAATTTAATGTATATGGAAATAGGTTAAATTTTCGTTTAATATTTTAACTATCCTAATATTTTATTTAATTAGTTTGTAAAACTATACAACATAAATTTTTTATTAAATATCTTTTAATTGGTACAGCAAAGTATTTTTTTCGATAGTTAAAATACTGTTGTCTATTGGGATTATTGCTTTTGATAAACAACATTTACCATAATTACGGCAGAGGGTAAATAAATGAATGCAAGATGAAAGCCGAACCTAAATAACTTACATAACCAAATACTGTTAGTCAAAACGAGTTAAGCATTGCTATTAATTGGGCCTCGTTTATAACTGGAATCAACCTATAACTACTGTTCCACAAGGGCAATTCAAAGTTGTATTTCAGGCTTATTTATCTGCGTATAATGACCAACTGAAATCAAATTGTTTTAATTTATTTTATACTTTCCTACGTATATATTCCAAGTATTCAGAAAACCTCCTATATTATACGATTTATTTTGGTCTTATCGTATACAAAGATATTACTGTTAATTAGAAATACATAGATTCTTTTATTATATGAAGAGTATGTAACAAAATTAGATAGTATATACATATAAAAAAAACTGTACTGTGATAATAATAATACATTAATGTCATTATTATATGTTTTTTTTATTGATAACAATTTATTGATGCTTAGAAAAATGATATTATCATATTAATGAAGGTATAAAATGTTGTGTTCTATTGTATATGTTGTCTAAAGAATATAGTTAGAAAGTGCCTCCAACCCATGTGATTCAGCAGTTCGCTTAACTCTGTTTGTGATTGTGGTTAGAAGCTATGAGGCTGTAAATTTTTATGGCACTTCGTCTCATATCTTTGATTTATATTTTCTCCGGGCCATTACAATAAGATTTTATGACATTGATTCTTAATTTATGAATGTTTTAATAAAAGAGTAAATAATTATAAATGAGTTTTAAATTTGGAAATAATCATGGACTGTGTTTATCTTTGGAATTTATATAGACTTAAATATATAAATAGTCAATTTACTTACACACTTTATCATTAAATATAATCATGTACAATGTTCAAATTAAAAGAACTGATTCTTAAAAATGGATGAATGACTGAAACGATAGTAAAATATAATTCTTATATATTAAGAAATTACCTTAATTCACATCTTCTCTTCAATCACTTAAGTAACGTTCAATAATATTTTCATAAATTTGGTTACTATTTTGTACAAAAAAAGAATTTTCACTAATTATATATTTTTTAATTTGTTATTACTATAGTACAAAAATAATTTAAGAAACCTATAAAAATTCAAACATCAGTCATTGCAAACCCTTAATTCTATAAATTATAATATTAGTTAAGTATTAAAAAATATAAAACTAGAAAAGTAGTATATGCTAAGGAGGTATCTTGGTTATATTAAATTTAATAATATACTCGAGAATAAAATAAAAATTGCTCAAGATAAAAAATGATTAAAAAGTTATATATGAGTATAAAGCACAATACCACAAAACAATTTTAGATAAAGATTTAAAGTATTTCTAACGCTATTGATATTTGTTTTGTAAAAAAATATGGGTGAATGTCATTTTAATATTTTAGATTCTACGATAACATATTTTCTTATTACTATCTATTTTATTTATCAAGACTAAAGTTTAAATAGGACTTAAATTATTTCTATAGTAATGAATAATTACGTTTATTGTTCTAAATTTATTACAATATGTGAACTAATGTTCCATTAAAACATTATATTAGATTCATTAAAATAATTATCTATGAAAAATCGTTAACCTTTACATAGTTATTGGAACTATGTTTTAACTAGATTATTAAAATTTAACTATACACTATTAAAGTTTTATTTTGTAAATATTAAAATTATTGTATTAAAATAAAGGCGTTTATTTATTACTATTTACAGTCATACGCAAGTATTATATGTAATTTTACGGGTTTTTTTATTTATTGAAAATATGATTGTAATTATTTGTTTAACAAGCGATCGGGAGTCACCTAATCAACGCGTAGGTACCATATTGCCAAGAATATTATGTATATATATAGTAGTATAGTATTTTACCCATAAAATATACCTTAAGTAGTTTCGTTTACGACTCTTTGAATATTACAGGCTGTAAAATAGTCGTTTGTGGTGACTGTTATCGTTTACGACACGTGATTTGTGTCACAAGAAGGGGAAACACAGGTTTGACGTAACATTATCTCCCAAGATTTAGTGTTACCTCTTTGTGTATTCCCTTAAAATGTAAGAGGTTACAATTGATAAGTTTTTTAACTATAGGAATTTAAGTTTTTAAGTTATTTGTGAGCAATGTTTTAAAGTGACTCGTTTTATCACAAGTTATTAAAATCATATTTTAAATTTGGTGTACAACTTGCTGGTAAATCACATTTAATAAAATTAATGCTAGGATGAACAATATAGTTCAACGTATTAAATCAAAAGGTATACATGGTTTATTGCAAATAATAATGCAGGTTAACTGACAATTAGTCTTGTATGAAAATATATTTTTGAAATTTCTACACAATATTCTTGTTTTTGATCCATTATTAAAATTTCCATTGTAGCCAAATCCGTTAGTAAAATCGTATTCAAAGACTAGATTATAGTAGTTATTACTAGATTTGAATTAACACCTGATAAATAATACAACCCATCTTTGATAATATTATCATAATAATACGTCTTACTAAGCAAAATTATAATTAGTATACATATTTGTTATGGGTCCAAACATAATCTTAGACAAGGAAAGTCATATATTCTATGTCTAGTACGTATTATTAAACGTAAAATCTTAATACAAAGCTAGTCTTCTGAAATATTTGCAAGATTGTTATGAGTTCAAGTGAATAAGTAAATAGATTATAGCACAAAGGTTAAAACTGATAATAAAAATATTATTTTGTTGACCTATTAGTTTTAAAAAAGTCTAACGTATATTCATAGTTCGTAAAATACACAATATCACTAGTCACTGAATCACCAATGCATATATAAACACAGTATTTGATACACCAAGATATTTTGAGTTACAGTAGTTGAGTGCTAGTGTAGTCCTGTGTCAATATGAAGCAGTTTTAAAACAACACAAATGGCAGACATAACAAACTAATCAAATTACCATGAAACAATCCCTATACATGAATCATCCGATTTTTCGATGGAGTATTTCATGTTTAATTCTATGTTGATTATTATTTTTTAATATTAAAACCAATATTATATTTATTAGTCAAAATGATCAATGGTAATTAGAACAATTTAATCACCTACCGTGTATTTATTACCTGTATTTGTAACTGAAAGACTTGTAAATAGGACTTACAGCAAATATAAATTAAGACCCATTGTATTGTTTAGTGTATGATTGTATGAATGTATGTATGAATAGGAATTTTTATAAATACATTCTAAGTGAGTTTCTATATTCCAAAAGCTAATTACCTCAAAAATGTTGTCAAAACCTTCAGTGGTTCCAGATATTTTGTGATGAGTGAGTACAACTTTTATGTATTTTATATATTAAGATTATGAAATTATATGTTCACTGGCGTCAGCTTAACGATTCTACTGGAGTTTATACAAGCTTTTTGTAGGCTACTGTCTAGTAGGACAAAACTCTAGACGTGCCAAGTTATTATACAACCGGTACTCTAGTGTGGAGCGGAATTATAAACACTTACCGAGCAAAATGAGAGAAAACCTTTAGTCTTTGAAATGAAAATTCTGCGTAGAGTGTTTGGACCAATTGTAGAAATAAGATAGAATCGTGATCTAACGTTTATACAGTTATACAGGATAAGGATCCTGACATAGTAGCACTGGTTGAAAACAGAAGACTGAGATAGCTGGGACGGATATAAGATGGACACAAGAGACTGAGGATGGATCTGGATATGGCATAATATAGACGACAGAGTCAACAGATAATTTTAGGCTAGGCCTAACGTTACTTTGGATTTGTATGTCCACAGAAGTAAGAATAATTAAGTACACTACAAACCAGTTTAATTTTAAACACTAACCTCACTTCTCATTACTATAACAGGTCTGGTACGAATTTTTTAAAGTTTATTTTTGTAATTCACTAAAAACTATTACAAATATTCAACAAAATTAGTTAGTTATAAAAAAATACTATGGTTACAATGTATATTGTGTTTTTAAAAAAACCTATGTCAAATTCAAAACTAGTAACATTTTATGACTAGAAGTTAACAGTATGACTCTAAATAATACAAATAAAATTACGTGCCATAGCAATATATAAAAACATAAGAGCACAAACACATAAATACTAAAGAGCAGAAATTGAGTACCACATAAATTGTTTAGTAACACTATCGATACAAATGTATCCACTATACTGGTCTGCATTTGTTGATAAACACATTTAATATTAATATCATCAACTTTCAAAATTACATAGCGTAATATAACAATCAAATAAGCTACTTCTAATATGAAAGTGCCTTAATTAATTAGTTGGAAATGTTCCAGTCTCAAAACAGGTCTATGCAGTGTTCGTCGTGATGTAACCATTGTTGATGAACTCTACAACTACGTGGAATTTAATTTCTCATGTTTGTTTAGATTTTTGTATATATACTTACGGTATTAACGGTTTTTAAATTTGTATTTCATAATTCGAGTAAGAATAATTTATGTACATAAGGGAGTTTATAGTAGTGGATCTTCAGGTGCATTAAAGATAGTAAACTATATTCCTAGAAGAGGCAGCCTGCTAACGATGTCATGTAGCCCAAAACAGAGAATTTGGTTGAAATTCAATACGTTGTTAGTGATATCTCGTCCACATCATCATAACTGAGGAAGGGAACTACGTCCTAAATAACAAAAGTACTAATAGTGAAGTATAACAAAATTATCATTATTTCCATACATATCTTTCCAAAATATCAGTCTTCACGTTTCTCACGCTCACCTCGCTATGGCTTAAGTCTGGAAAAAGCTAAGTGACCAAACCTATATCTACAAAGATATAATAATAAGTGATTTATACGTAGCCTAAATAGATTTAATTATTTTATTGTTATGCACTATTGAAATAAACATATTTTTAAACAATTAACTGACATTTAGGCTGAATTTCTAACTGAGTTCAACAGGCGTTCTCTGTTGAATTCAGTTAGAAATGAATCATTAAGATATATATCAATATAATTAATAATGCATTAGTATAATATTGAAAAAGGTTTTTAGCCGTGAATAAGACCATTAAAAAAGTGTAATAAATTTACGATATCAATAGGTTAAGAAATAATACGCTGGTGAGAAACAATCTCTACTTGGGACTGGCAGGATAATAAAGTCAGGATCCATTATATAACTAATGGAGGATTAATTAAGCTTTTTAGACAATAATCTACGTCCTTATTCAGATTCTTATGTCTTTAAAAATAATAATCATTATATTTATTTGATATGTGGGTGAAAAGCAGTAAGAATATTTTATTTAACAACTATCACGGTTATTTGTTAGTTTTTCCTTATCTGTCCTAACATAGAACATTCAATAATTATGATATAATGACGTTATGATATAAAAACGTACAAGTTTAATAACGAATGTTACTAAACTCTGACTCAGCAGTCCATCAGACTGTTATTTGGTCTTGCGTGGTTGTGATTGGTAGCTGTTAGGCTGTAAAGTTTTATGGTGGAAGATCGTTTTATCTGCAAATTGGATTGTCTTTACATCTTCCCAAGTGTCTTGTTTACAATTTTCAACCTGTAATATACATAAATAAATAGCATTATTACTTAGTATACATTTTATTTTTAAATAACACACCTAATCATGTTAAATTATTGTATGTTATTATACATAACAACCAAACATTAAATGGATATAAAAACAAATTGTAAATTTCCAAACAACTATGCTGTTGCATTTCTATCCTATTGTGTATTGATTTTTTTTTAGTTAAGTTCAATATGTTAATAAAACCACTTAAATTCCATCAAAAAATATATCCTAATAATATAATAGGGATATTATAAAATACTTTTGACTTCAAGTGATTTTAAATTTAAGTCTGTAAAACTTTGCACATATTACAAGTCAAATTACTGATTATACTATAAACGAAGAGGAAAAACCAAGTTATAAATTACTTATTAGTTCTAATGGGCTGAAACTATTTACCTATGTAATTAAAGTTTCTTTAATTTTTATTTCTACTATCTGTATACATCAGTAGCAATTATTTTTTTTATTAGAGAATATAACTAATAACGTTTTTGTTAAACATTATTTTTTCGTGATAACGTTTCTTAAAATAATAATATTCTATAGAAGATTTGTTTTAACATCCATTTTATGATTGTAATGCATTTAACTGCAATTGTAAGGATGTAAATATAGAATTATAATTGTTTCTACAAAATTCACAATCGTAAAAGTTATATATGAAAACATTTTATATTTTTTCATATTTTCTACAATATACACAACATTCGAATTCCACAGGGTGTAAGTAAAAGTCATATTTTAAAATGTTCTAAATACTATTTTTCTGTCAACGTTTCATTGTGGACATATATCTCAGATAAAAATTGTTAGGCTCTATAGTAAATATAATAAAATAACATCATTTGGAAGTTTAACTATATTCTAAATCAAGCTAAATCGGGTACGATATCTTTTATTGGTAAAATATTCCAGATATAACCTATATAATATAAAAAAAAAGTATTGTGTAGGACTGTTCAATTATTGCTAATTATTATTAAATGATTAATATTACCCATGATATTTTTTTATCAACTTTATACCTTAATAACAAATTTAATTAATATGATTAGTTATTACGTTATGTTCTTAAATTTATTGCTAAAACTCTATTGTACTGAGTGCACCCTTCCATGGAACAAAAAACTTTAAGTTTATTTGGAAAATAAGTTAATATTTTCCTTAAAGGTGTGTAATAAATCAAAATTTATAAATGTTTAGGAATTTTATAAGTTATGCGAAGTCTTATGAAAAGAGGATTTATATGATACTATGAGAGTAATGGATTTATTTAATAAAAGCACGATCTTATGAAATTATACATTAACTTAGTACCAGTAAAGAATAAATTAAATTGTAAATGTACAACAACTAACCTTATTGTAATTGTTGATTGGAATTTCATCATTAAAAAATCAAATTTTTATGTGCAAGATGTACATTGAGAAATGTATGACTAAAATGGTGATTAAGTTGTTAGTAGTGCTGTATTAAAAATGGTTTTAAATTGTATTTTATATTATATATACTACTACTTCATTGAACTCATGCCCCAAAATTAAGTGATAATCTTCCCTAAGCTATACATATATTTAATTAAACTATGGTTTGGCATTGGATACAGAATGAAAGGACGAACAACTTTTTAATATATTTTCAAGCATTTATGTTTGAATAGTAAAATCAATCATGAATACAATAATAATAAAATTATTTATAAAGGATGAGAAACAACGTTGACATATTTTAACGAAACGCTATAAAAATAATTATTGATAACAGTAACCTTAAACAATTTTGAACTATCTTTAGAGTGTGGACATTTGAAATTAGACTTCCGTGAAACAATAGAAAGAGCAATAACCAATGTTGGGTTTGTGAAAGGGTTACAAGTTAGCTTTGTCAATATTTGGTTGTTTTAACTATGCTGTGCCCAATACATGCTCGGCTTTCAGTTAATGAAATCGATAACATGATTGAAACATTAATTTTTTTGTCTTTCATCCACTAACTGATTGAAGTAGTATTTTTTCATAGAATAGTAAGTGATTAGTTGAATTAACTGACTTAATTAAACGTTACAAAATTTACTTAGTCGTTATGAAATTGTTTTTGAAAGGTATTCTGTTTCCTTTATAGTCTCTCATATAATTTCTATAGCGTACTTATACAAATGTAGGGATTGTTTTTATTTTTGTTTTAAATATTCTTTGAAAAAGAGGCTAAGTCCTTTTTGCTGTAAGAAAAATTTAATTAGAATTGTCAGAAATATATAAATATATAATTGATTTGAATAATAGAAAACTAATTTTATAATTCTGTATGTCAGGTACACATGCTGCAAAACATTTTTTATATTTTATTGTTGTAACTAAATCGAAATACATAATTTGAAACAAGCAGGTTGAAAGTTACACTTAAAAGAAACGTTTATTTAGAGTATATTTATTAAATAGTTGTTATTTTCTAAGGTTAAACTAAATTCAGCTTGCATTTCTCTGTATGTGTAATTTTTAAAGTTTGAATATTTTGTACATATTTAACCACTAAATAATCAACATAAATATACTTTTGCATTTACATATACAATAATTTGAATTCATATTATTTATAATAAGTGTTGAATTGTTATAAAATAAAAATGTAAACAATATTTTAGGAACAAAAAGTAACTCTAACAGTAGTAACAACATTAGAGAAGAGTTAAGTAGCTATGTCACAATTTATTTGTTATTATTCTTTGTACTGAGATAAAATTTTTAAAAAATGTCATGGAACGGTAGAGTGAGCAATATCCAACACTGAGTTTGTAAAACAATTACAAGTTAGCTTTGTTAGGATTTGATTGTTTTTTTCACTGTAGTGTGTCCAATACGCATTCGGTTTTCGATTAATGACATCTATAACTAGATTGGAACATTCTTTGTGTCGTTTACCAATTGATTGAACTGGTATTTTGTCATTACATAATCAGTGAGTGATTGACTTCAGTGACATAATCAGTTAATCGTTTCCGCCATCCTTTTAAGTGTTCCTAAACAGTTTTGATAAGTACTAAAACACGTTAAAAAGACGTAACGCATTATTAAAATTCGCTCTCTCTCATCACTCTCTCACAGTTCCCTGTGTCTCTCAATGACTGATAAGAGATATTAACCCACACATCTTTTAATATACCTAGAGTGGCATATATGAAAAAGTGGAAATCAACTAATATCTTTGTTTCCCTTCTTTAAATTATGTTACAGTCTCTCAAAAAACTGCCATCCTTAGTTAGTGGGAAAAGCCTGATAAGGATGATATCAGACTAGACGTTCTCTTTGTCGTCTTCGTGAATTTAGTATTTTTTGTGAGGGTTATATCTATTAATTAGTCGTGTTTTATATTTATATAATTAATGTTATGTGCTCTTAGTTTTTGTGTCAAGTTTATTGTAGTTTTGTTTAGATACGGTACAACAAATCAGGAAAATATAACCTGGATATTAATTTGGAGGTTAGACGGAGTAGACAAGTTCAAAGTCAACGGTCTGTTATCTTAGATAAGTTGCTATGGCGCTGACCAAACCAAACACACGCAACAAAAGCAATAGCCAGGAAACGATGTCCATCGATGATAATAAGCTCGACCAGTCACTCAACGACGCAAGCCAGATTAAGGGATATTTAAAGAGGATATTTTATAAATTAAGGATGATTTGCGTAAATTTAAAGAATAAATCGTCAAAACTTTGTGTTTTTCTCAATTAACAGCCTGCAACTCGTCAATAAAGGAAAATAAGGCTAGTATCAATTCTTGTGAGACAAACATAGAGTCTCTTATGAGTGATGATGCTGTATTAAAATGCCAAGTCATAGAGTTAAGGAAGAACGTGAGCAGTACTCCCGCAATAACTGGAGATCCAAGGAGTGTCCGAGGCTGAGAGGGAGAATGTCACCTTAGTTGTCAAATAAGTAACTGCTGCTCTTGGTTTCAAGTTGGAACATAGTATGATTGATGCTGTACACCACCTGTCAATGAACCCCAATAAACCAGATGATCCTAGGAGTATTATTCTTCGCCTCTGCCAACGTTTTGACGTGGAAGAAATACGTAGGAGGTGCCATGTGAAGAATGAAATCAGAGTTACCGAGCTGGGCTTCCGAAGTGAAGGTGCTATCACCGTGATACTGTCACTGTCAAAGTTGACCCGTGTTCTCTGGGCCGAGGTTCAGAACTTCAAAAGGAACAACAACTACAAATTCTCATGGATTACCAATTCCGGCAAAATCTTCATCCGCAAGAAGGAGGGACACGCTACAGTTTTCATATCCGATAATTCTAAAGTGAATAGTATTAAATCATAAAAATGTATTACATTGTCTCTTCTAATTATTGTAAAAGCAAGTTAGCATGCCGTATTAAAGTTTTGAGTATTAATGTTTATATCAAGTATGTTATGTGTGAATGTATTATGTATGTAAGAGTGTATGTATACATGTTTGCATCGGTCTCTTGTTACTAGACCGTATACTCTGCTATTTAATAATACGGTACATTTAATGAATATGCTTATGATAATATTAAGATATGAATTACATATTTATGTTGTATATCAAAGTATTGGTTGCATGTATACTTAGTATGTAATATAAATCTTTCTATAGGTTTTTTTAAATTGGCAAATAAGTTTACCATTTAAAAAATTTAATAAATCATGAGTAATATTGTAAATATTTACTATCAGAATTTTCGAGGATTGAAGTCCAAGACAATACAGTTCGATTGGGTATAATTGAAGGTAATTGGGATATTGTAGCTTTGACCGTAACCTGGCTAAACGAGAACGTGTTAAGCGCTGATCTCTTTTCACCTAAATATCAAGTGTTTAGGCGAGATAGATGTGAGCAGCGCACAGGGCTTTCAAGGGGAGGCGGAGTTTTATTGGCAGTCAATAATAATATAAAGTCGCGAAGACTTTCTAATTTGAAAACTGATGGGGAACATTTGTGGCTCAAGCTTGAATTTTTCAACAAATTATCTATAAATATTTGTATGGTTTATTTCCCTCCGTTTACACCGTTGCAGGTATATTCCAATATCTTTAATAAATTAAATTCTTATGTTTTCAAGAAAGAAAAGATTGCAATACTAGGCGACTTTAATTTGCAAATTATGGGATCTAATTTCAACTTTCGACTAGGATGTAATGTTTGTAAACAATTGTTATATTTTAAGGAAACGCATAAATTTAGATCAATGTTATCTTTTAGATAATTGTATTGTTATTGTATTGTAATGTTAATCATTGTAAAGTCTTTGTTTCTTATTTGATTTAAAAAAATAAAGTATCGTTTTAATCCGTTTTAAAATCACTAACTATTAATTATTTTAGTATTTTTGCGTAAAACAATTCGTTGTTTTGTAATTCAAGTTTTAGCATTTCAAATAGGAAAAAACAATACGAACAGGCTAAAAAGTAAACAGAATGAGATAGACAATTGAATGAATTAAGTATCCTTGTAACTTCACTTCATTTTACCCAAGGAAAAATATCTTGAAGTTTGTGTCGAGATGTTTGTTAACACTTCTAATATATAGTCATCTGCTGTACTCAATTAATTACGACCTGCTAAACTCTCAAGAGTAAACGTACAGTGGTACTGATCCACCCACCAATACACACACAGTGGATTGACCCAAACACCCACCCATACACGTACAGTGGTATTGACCCACTCACTCACCCATACACGTACAGTGGTATTGACCCTCCTACTCATACACGTACAGTAATATTTACCCAACCACCCACCCTTTCACGTACAGTGGCACTGACCCACCCATACACGTACAGTGGTATTGAATTTAACACGTACGTGTTAAATGAATTAGGAATGATTCTTGACCTTGTGTTATCTGATATTGATAACATAGAAGTGCATGAGGAATATTGTCCTGTAGTTAAAGTAGATAAGCATCATCCTCCTTTAGCAATTACTTTTAATTTGATAGAAAATATCACTTATAAAGATTCTGCAAAATGTTATTATAATTATAAGAAGGTCGATTTTTTACTTCCTTATTATATGTTAAAGGAAGTTGGTTGTTATGACTTAAATAGTATAGTAGATGTAAATATTGTTGTTGATTTTTTATATATTAAGTTGAATAGTATCATAGAACAGTGTGTTCCACTTTCAAACAAGTTTAAGTCAAGATATCCTCCACGGTTTATTAGAGATTTGATAAAAAGTAAAGAAAAACTTAGACGAAAGTAAAAAAAAAGATGGCTAATTTATGTCAGTCATATAACACTTATTTCGACATTAAATTACTTAGGCTTGTCAAATCTTCTTATAAGATATTTATGATCATATTTAAAAGAGCTCAAACAGTTTGTTTCGTATCAGGAACTCTTCTTCAAAATGTTCTGTTCTGTCTGGAGGGCCCCAAGGTTCGAATCCTGGTCCACTATTGTTTACCTTATTTATTGATGACATCACATATTGTATTTTGAATTCTAATTATCTTCTGTACGCTGAAGATTTAAGATTTTAAAGAATGTTACCAGCAGATTGAATTGTCTGCAATTTTAGAGGATATCGAACGTCTTTTTCTACGGAGTCAAACACATTTAAAATGTAATATAAACAAGTGTGCAACTTTATCATACACTAAAAAAAGTCTTTTGCAACACAATTAATTTTAACTACATTATGGGTGAAGAAACAATAAAATATGTCATTTATTAAAGACCTTGGCATTTTGTTTACATTAAATGATCATATTTTGTCAATAAGTAAAACCGCCTTTTTACTTTTGGGTTTCTCTCAAAGTTCAGATATTTTTTAAAAAATATGAGAGTGTTAAAAACGTTATATTGTTAATTTTTTAGATCAGGTTTGGAGTACGGCTCTGTTGTTTGGTGTCCACAAGTTTCTTCTTTATATTTTTCTATTGAAAATATTCAGAAAAATGTTTAAGATTTTTATATATCAAGTTTATTGGCCCTTTCACATACCATGTTCCGTACTCAGAGCTACTTCTGATTTACGAGTTAGAATCACTGTTTAGCAGCCGAAGAGTGGCATGTTGGTGTATTTGAGGGACTTGGTTAGTAAGGAACTGGACGACATCTCTTATCACCTTTACTGTGCCTCGGCACAGTTCACGGTCACGGCATTTGTTCTCTCCCCATTTCTACAGCACTAATCTTGGCATAAACTCGCCAATAAATAGGATGACGAGTCTTTACAATCAATGTTCTATTTATAATGTAGACATATTTTTTTATTCAAAATAAACACTATGCTGGAAAATACAATTGAATAATAATACTCATTGAATATAACTTGATGATGAACATGTCGTTTACCTGTCTATTTGTATTTCAGTAGTGGTCTTGTTGTTATATTTGTTTTGTATTATTATATTTGTTGAGAAATGTATTTGTATTTTAATTGAAAATGTACTAGCATAACCTTGTCGTAGTTTATTATTGTTATATTGTATTGTTTATTGCCTTGTTTATTTAAGGTTTATTAAAGTCTACCTGGTGAATATTTGTTTCAATCTAATATGTTGATTTTGTGAAAAGTTTGTGTTTGGTTATGAAGAATTATTGAAGATGAACTGATTATTACCCATGGATATTATTTAAAATGTGTTGAACCATATTGAAAATTGTTTTATAATTCAAGTTATAAATAAATGCTATTTATTTATTTACATGTTAGAGTTTGTTAAAGCATCTTTATTAAATGTGCAAATAATATGATTTATTTTATTATAACTCTAAAAAAAAAAAAAAAACTAGAATGTATATACAACATAATGAAATTAAGTAGTAATTGTCATTAAATTTGAATTAACTACAATATAAAAATGTGCTAACAACCCTAAAGTAGGGGTTTCCAGAGTTATGACATGAGATGGGGCACCTACTGTAGTCTAACACAACCATAATATTTTGTTACTATTTAACACTGGGATTGTTAAAATTGTTCAGATTTTTAACCATATGGTACTTATAAAAGGCACCCAATAGCAAATATGCGATGTATGAACAAGATCATTAAACATAGTGAAATTTAGGTGCTGGCATTAAATATCTTTGAAATTAAACAAGCAAGCATAATTAAAACGAATTTGCCTTAAATTAAGTTGATAAATTATCTTGTAATAGCGTCGGAACCCTCCGGTCATTGATATGAGGAATCCTCCTCTTTATTGTCTGTTATTAAAAGGCAATCAATTCTTACAATATGCATGGAAGGAAACGTTCATATAAAAAACGACCAAACGAGAATTTAAATATTGATTTATTTCCGATGTGGTGCTTTCATGTTCAGTTTATTGCTTCTATATTTCTTACTTAAATTTATTTTCTACTCACTACTAACAATGTCACTTAATATGATATAAAATACTCTTATTTATTGTGTGTTTAACGATGTGAAAAATTCAAAAGAAAAATGGTTACGAGTCACTTTTTACAGGCCATAATTATTAACATCTTGTTCTACAACATATATCAATATTTACTAGAAAATAAAATAAAGTACGTTATTAAAAAATAAGTATTAAATCGAAACGCAACATTGAATTTTAAATATTACTCTTATATATTTAATATACAAAAGAGCATACATAATTTATAAGCTAAAAGGGTCTAATGAATATCTTGTATAGAGTAATAGTTGTTTATATATGTTTAAATTATTACGTCATCTAGACTCAATCAAATAGTAATTTTTAATAAATATTAGTAAACAAAATATAAAAACGGCAATATCTGACTTAGTCAATCTGACTTAGTCAGAATTTATTGTTGATAAAGATCTAATTATCTGGAGTTTCAATATTAATGAGTTTTTTAAATTTTTTACTAAACTAAAACGTATAATTGTATAGAGTATTTGCAAACCTACTCAATATCAAGTTGAATCCATTACTAAAATATAACAAAGCATGATAATAAATAAATCATAATGTCTGTATTATAATAATCTGATAACTAATTAGGGTGACATTCACCAAAGTCGTAAAACATACATCCATAGTAGTTGCTTTGTAGATATTTATTAATTATATAATTGTTTGGACACTTCATCCTTAATAATTGAAAGATTTATAATTTTATATCCACAGGTTGCTTTCAATTTAAGTAGGTGCCTTGATATTGCATTAAATAATATATTCATTATAAATATAGAAACAATTGCAATATTATAAAAATAAAATTACATTATCATTATTATTTTCTTTTTTTTATAATAGAATGAAATTAGTTTTTGTCATGTGATTTCAGCTATAAAACGGAAAGCAAACGACATTCCCACATGGGATGGCCTACTAACGATGTTGTAAGCCTTAGTTTAAATTCATTGCCACCCCACTGTCCGCTTGTTAACTGAAGGGAAATGTCGAGTTTTAAGTGCGCATGAAACACAATTTATTAACCTAAAGTAAAGTTAATTAATTTAGTTTACTTTCAATAAATATTGATAAAGTGATAAAAAACTTAGTTTATAGAGGTTGGGTTATAAATACTAATTTAAATAATCACAGTATAGTAAAAAGTGTTGGATAATTTATGTACCACTATTGTATTGTACAGTGATGTATAACCTTCCAGTCACCTATACGACAATGGTATGTCTAGTTGTAACATTTTGCAAGATAGAAGGGTGAGCTAAAGTTAAATGTGTTTGCAGGGTCGGCAATGAGCGTGTTGGTCATCGATTAGTTTACCGTATTTTCAGGATGGGTGGGTGGTTTCTTGCTTAGTTTTACGTGTTTTTAGGAAAGGCAGGTGGGTTACAGATAGTTGTATAATGTTTGTAAGGTGGATGTGTGGGTCAGGATTTTATTTATGATTTTGAAGGGTGGGCCGGTGAATCATTGGTTAGTTTTATGTGCTTGTAAGGTGAGAAGTTGGGTCTAAAATTGTTTTATGTATTTGCTGGTTGGCTGTTATATTCTTTACATATATATATGTGTGTGTGTGTTAGTTTCAAGATTCACTATTCAATTGAACATATTCTCTACATATACAATGAATAAAGATAATTTTGACTTTGCTAACAATCTGAGTCACTCAACAGTTTCAATGCTTGGCAAATGCTGAAATTGTAAAGAATATGAATTACAAACAATAAGACAAATTTATCTTAAAGTCACGCAGAACATTTGAATCATATAAGTTGACATATTATGCAAGCTATATTCACATTCAGTGATAAATATTTCAAAATCAGGCATTTCGATTTATTTATAGTCTTTCGTATCATTTCTATAGCGTAATTTTACAAATAAAGGAATGCGTTTTTTTAATTTGTTTAAATAGGAGTTAAGTTTCTTTTGTTATTGTTGAAAAGTACTTTTAAAATTGTATATTATTTATTTATGAATTGTATTCACTATCAAATATGTATTCACTTTTAATAAAATGAATCTATATTGTTGTATCAATCTGGTAGAAAAGTAGGAACTCGTTGAATTGTGTACGTTTGAAAATACGTCCATGGAGTAGTAGAATGAGCAATATCCAACACTGGGTTTGTAAAAACAATTACAAGTTGGCTTTGTTAGGATCTGATTGTTTTTACTATAGTGTGTCTAATGCGCATTCGGCTTTCGATTAATGACATCGATAACTGGATTGAAGTATTCTTTGTTTCGTCTACCTATTGATAGAACTGTCATTCTCTCATTAAATAATCAGTTAGTAATTGATTTAACTTTTTTGTTTGCAATCGTTGTCTTTATGCTTTTAAACGTACCAAAACTGTTTCAAATAGCATTATAAAATTTAACAAACATGTAACCAAAAATTTAAAATCTCTGTGTGCCTATTAATCCCTCTCTCTCTCTCTCTCTCTCTCTCTCTCTCTCTCTCTCTCTCTCTCTCTCTCTCTCTCTCTCTCTCTCTCTCTCTCTCTCTCTCTCTCTCTCTCTCTCTCTCTCTCTCTCTCTCTCTCTCTCTCTCTCTCTCTCTCTCTCTCTCTCTCTCTCTCTCTCTCTCTCTCTCTCTCTCTCCATATGTAGCTATCTATCTCTATCTTTCTCACCACTCTGTCACTTATCAGTGTATTTCTTATATGTGGTATTAACCCGTCCACCTTAAAAGATGGAAATCAAAGTCTATCTTTGTTTTCCTTTTTTTATTACATTGTGATACGAAAACTCCAAAACCTGCCATCCTATAAATACTTTTTTCTGGAGAAAAGGTAATGGAGAAAAAGTTAATGTCTTAGAAAAATATAATAACGAAATATAAAGTTAAAAAAAATATGCAAATTTGGCCGATTCTATTAAATATTCTCTACTATCCTCAGAAAAGTAGGATGTACAAAAGGAATCGTGTCCTTGGAAAGAATATCTTACATTTGCATTGAGTGAACATTGTTTAGCATATTGTTCTCTACTTTTTTCAGCAGTGGCCGATCTCCTCTTTAATATTAGATAATTTATATGTGGGGAGTTTACCATACCGAGTAAGGAGAAGATCCAGTACAGTAGAAGATGGTGTTGTCTAGCTGTCTAACTTTACTCCCCAATTAATTAATATCCGTATTGCTGTGTTTTGTATGGTTTCATTTAATTTTATAAATGAGCAGTTTGAGTCTTACAGGTGTCCGTACAACGTTCGTTTTCAACGGAACAGATTTTAAATATTTGAAAGGGGTTTATATATTATATTCTGAACTGTAAATAGCTTCTTTTTTGGTAAAAAATTAAAACATTAAATATTTCATTTTTTTATTTTAAATTAAAGTTTTATTCGATCGGCAAGTTCTACTAGAACGGATCATGCAGATTTCAAAACGAAATATTTTAAAGCTACGTTGATGAACCATTTTTTACTCATATGGGACCATAAGGTATAATTTGTTGAAAAATGTAGATAATGACACACATTAAGCAGCAAACACTGCGTTTAGTTACATTGATTAGGTATTAGAGCATAACAATATGACATAAATTGTCCTAAGCACAGTTTTGTAAGTTATTTTATTTAAAAACATATAGTAATTTATTTGATTTTTATAGTGTGCAGTTTTATTTGGTGTTATTTTTATTGCGTAATTTATTTATTAATTAAAATATATATCACATTTGTTATTTATTTTTTTTTAATTTGTTTTATGTCACTTCATAAATGTCACTAATAATGAGAATAATCTTGTTAGTTAATTTAATACTTGGTTTGATATATTTTTATGTTAGAGTGCTTTACAATTATTCTTCATAAGGACAGTAAACGAAACAATGTCCTGATTGTTAAATAGTAACAAAACAATTATGGGTCTGTAAGACTAGGTGTTCCCTTTCACTGTACATCTTAGGGCACCCAGTTCCAGGGATATACGTCATTATTTGTTATACTGTAGTTCTTACATATTCTACAATATTTACTTCTTAGTTTTGTACCTTTTTAAATAAATTGTCATTTCTTTAAAGTGTGGTAGTTTATTTTTTCAAATTGTTTACAGGTAAAATAAAGTAAAAGAAATTTTTAAAAAGAGCCTTAAAGAGACTTGTTGACTTCAAAATATGAATTAATTTAATTTCAAAATGTAGTGATGAATAATTTTTAATATTTAAAATTTCAATAATTTAACTAACTTAACACACTCTGACCTAAGCTTTTTAAACATATGCATTTAAATTTCATGAAATAAGGAAATATAGAATTAAGAGGAGTAACATTCCTTTTATAGGTTATTGTTTAAATTCGAAATTACCAATTTTATCCTATATAATTTCCCTATTAATATCTACATTTAGATACATACACTAAATAAATGGCTAAGATAAAGAAACAAAATGTAAAATCTATTGTGCAATACGTAAAACTAGTGCACACAATAAGTGCCCATACGTAAAGTACATTTAGATACATACACTAAATAAATGGCTAAGATAAAGAAACAAAATGTAAAATCTATTGTGCAATACGTAAAACTAGTGCACACAATAAGTGCCCATACGTAAAGTACTTTTTTTCAGAAAAAGCCTTGAACATATAATAAAAAAAAAATTAAATTCAACAGGTGTATCTAGCTCACAGACAGTTTCTTAATATACTGTATATTGAATATAGCAAATAACAGTTTTTAGTTAGTTAAAAAATATCGGTGGTGATGAATTATACTACTATCAATTATCATATGTGTACTGGAAATATGACGAAATAAATCATTGTTTAACCTGTTTTCAAGAATATTTTTGAACTTATTATTCAATCAACAAAAATTAATTCAAATGAACATATTTTATATATCCCCTACACACGAAAGACATCCACTTCTCTCTGCAAAAAATAAAAACAAGACTATTCAACAAAATGTAGGTTAGCTTAGTTTGAGTTAAGTTAGCTTAAGTTGCTTATGTTACGTTGGAATATGTTGGGTTAGGTTAGGTTAGATTAGGTTATGTTAGGTTAGGTTAGGTTAGGTTACGTTGGAATATGTTAGGTTAGGTTAGGCTTGTTAAAAGTTAACCAGTAATTAATGGGTACATTTTAGCAGTCGCATTGAGAAAAAAAGGTTGCCACCCTTCGAAGGCGTACATATTTTTACAAAATGTAATGTTAGCTTTTTTATTAAATTTTTAGTTTTACTGTTATCGTAATGTACGAGAACATTTGGCTACATGCTACTAAATAACCTATTAATAGCTTAAACTAACCTTTATTGTTGTTAAACTTATCATTTGTCAATTGTCGATGAATAAAATGAGTGTCATATTCTTGTTAAGAAGATAAAAATGAGTAAGGTTAATATCGTATAAATTGTTTAGAGCGAGTATAACTTTTAATTTTTCCTTAAAACCACTATTAGTGGATGACATTTATGTGAAATACTAGCATAATATCCATATTAACTAGTTAAAAAAATTACGAAAACTTCATATAAACTTTAATTGTCAAATTTACTAATATTACTAAGACTTTGTTGTTTCTGCTGTGAACAAACAAATGTTAATAGACATCTATCCATTGTCTGTTATTGACAAGCAAGCAATATTTTCAGTGGACAGGAAAGGAAATGCGCATACAAAAAAGGCCTAATGGGAATTTAAATATTCATTACAGTTGACGAGCTCCCTTGTTCCATTTATTGAGTTTTCTGATATCTTGCTTACTTAAATGTATTTGCCACTTATTACTGTCGAAGCATAGTTTTATGGGAAAATAACACTGCTCTTATTGATTTCTTATGTATATTGTTGAACAGGAAAATATCGTGTAATACATTTATTGAAATAAATATCTATTACATATTATTTAACGTGCTTATTAAAAAGGAAAATCTCCAACTATTAAGAACAACACAGACAGTTATCTACGAGTTCAAAAAACAAACAAATGTTATTATTTAGGATACTCCAATAAATCCTAATTTATTTAATGTACTTAAAAACCTTACAAGACAGTAATTAATTTGTTTAGTGTTTAGTAATTTATTTAATATATCTAAACAGAACAATAAATAGATATTGTAAGTGTGTGCAAATTTATTTGAAATTTAGTTTTTTTTACAAGAAATGTTTATCTTCAAGCGATATAGGTAAATCGAATTATACATTTTATTATACAATATTGTATAGTATTATAAATTCAAAACTTTTAAAAATAAGATTTGTGCTTTAACTTCAAGAACAGAAGTGGATGTTAAGGCATATCTAATATAATGTATGTATTAAAATGTATGTAATGTACTTGCTTATTTTAAGTGTAATATTTGGTAGAGTAACAATTATTTAACATTATTAATATGTATAATTTTTCACAAATTTTACGCAATAATTAATTATTTTATTACAAATATTTCTAGATTATAGTTTTAACTGTACTCAAGAGAATATACCTTTTATGTAACTATGTGCTCCTAAATACATTAAATATGTTTATTTACAGTCCACGACTAGTATTCAAATTTCAACTGTAATAAATATATATAAAATATAAATTATTTAATTGTTTGTGGTGTTATTAGAGGATAATTAGTGGTTAGTGGACACGTCTTTGTTTACAAAATCATTAACCATATCTGATTCAATACTATGGTAGACCAAATCGTTCAAGGTCTACTTTATCAAAATGTTATCAATCCCAAATAATTTCTAGTGACATAAAATGCAAAGAGTAGCTTCATTTAAGCTTTTATTGTTCCATAAATAATTATTTTCTTCAAACAAATCCGGCAAAAGGTTCAGAAATATATTCAACCTAAGAAATATTGGTAGGCAGTAAGAATTATACATTCCACCTGGCCTCTGATTCAAATAAATTAATAATGGTTTCATAATGTATATTATTTTATTCTTTTATTTAAAAATGTCTTACATTGGTAATATTGTTTGGTCCAGATTATTAAAGTGAAATTAAAATAAAAAAACATGCTAAACTATATATTTTATAAAAAATATTTGAAAAACAAGCTAATAATAACAGAACACATATAAAATGATATTGATATCTATTTTATCCTAAAATTCTTTAAACTTATTGAAACAAATTACAAAGTAACATGATTATAATATGTTTTATTAATGGTGATTAATTATATAACAAACATTTTATTGATATGGACAATAAAACATATTATTTCAAGTATGAATTGTGTATTTATGTTCAAAGTACCAATTACATTCGTTATTAGATAATCGTAATATATAATATTAGTTTAAGCAGTAATTTAAGTGAATGAATCAACACATTTTTTGTTCAATTATTGTTTACAATCAAAATACTTGTCGCAGTTGGAACAAATAGATTTTGTATAAATGGTAAATAACCATTAAGTATTATACATTTATTAATGAACATTTTATTCATGTTATATTGTCAGTTACAATGTACTCTAAATTTAATACGTAATACGATTTTCCAACACTCATAAACCTACTTTAAGAAAAGGGTATTACAGTGATTAAAATAATTATCAAAATATATCGTCTGTTCGAGAAGGGTTGTCCGTATTTCTAGTAAATGGATAAAATAGTTAGATTACAAAAGATAGCTTTAATGGATACATAACTATTTATAGCCCGTAATTTGTTATTTCAACCTTCTTCATGTAAATTATTTATGTACTCTTTACATAGAAATTTTACAACGATATTAAAAAAACTTTTACATATGGCAAATTATTATATCTGTTACGAAAAGATCATTTTTTATTTGTACTGTTTGGACCAAAACTGAACGTAACTCATAAAACAAAGAGACGTGAAACATTTACATGACAAGATCTTTTGACTATATGTGATTTGAAAAATTTGTAATTGGTTAGTAGGAATTTTACATGATTAAATATAGATCATAAATATTTAATTGTCAAACAAAATGATATAGTTTTACTATTCATAATTTCAATTGATCTAATTGTTATGTTATGTAACTAAAATATAATCATATAGTTCCAGTCACTATATTTTGTTACATTATTAAATATCAACAATATATATATAGTTCATTTTAACAACACTCATCATTTCAAACCCACTTATATGTTGAGAGCTTTTAGTTGTATTTTTCCACAAAGTAATATAAAATTCAAAAATATTACTGAAATGTACCAGGTTTACTTATTGGTGAAGGAGAGTGATAACGTAAATATAACAGTATTATACTTAAAAAACACAATAATAATGTATTAAATTAAATGGTTAAAAAAATGTCGTTAATTTTGGTACTCTGTAGTTTAATACTGGCTTAATAATCGAATCCGATAGTTGAATGGTAATCGAATGTTATAGTTAAATAATAACATTTCTGTGTACGTAACTTTCTGCTAATAATGATATTAAATCACTGTAAATGAGGTATCAATTACAATTGTAATTTTTCATTTCTTATAATCAGATTGTTTACAATGTAAAAACGCTTTGAATAATAGTACTAATCACTAAAACATTAGTTATGATCTGTTCATATGTTACTAATTTATTATTATTTTGAATATATTTTCAGTAACTAGTAAAAAAACTAAATTAAATTTAAGCTATGGACATTTGCGTATGTAACCATTTAAAGTCATAAACCGTCCAGCCATTATGTGCTATAGGGGCCGGATATGCTTCGGTAAGTTTATTTCCACCATGATTTTACTCCTTATGAATATTCCTGACTTTATATTTGTTTTTCTCAATATTTTAGTTTATATATAATTTGTTAAATGCATTTTGTAACTATATGAATAAAAACAGAAAAATAGACTGAAAAAACTGTTTTTAGTGTCATTGCACACGCTTATTTTATTATTGAAAGTAAATATAAAAAATATACATTATTGGCATAATGTATTAGATTGTGTATTTTTAAGTATATTGTGTACCACTAAGAATAACGTATATTAGGGAATTGCATTTTTATTATATCCATACTTACGTAGGTATATTTGGAGACGCAGCTATTGCTGTAATGTAAGGTTAGTATTAGATATAAGATATTGAAACATATATTTTATTTTAAATTTAAGTTACAAAAACTACACTATAGCTTTATAATTTAAGTCCTAAAGCAATATATTAAACAACACAACCCTTCTTATATTCCTTATTTGATGTTTATCGTAAAAACTAAATGTTAAAATAATGAAAAACCACCTTTTGTAGTTCCTAAGTGATATAAGTGAGGAAAAAAGGAAAACACAAGTTGTGAAACATCGTAAAGTAGAGGTGTAAAAACAAACATGTTAGCTTTGTAATCATCATTTTCTCTGTTTGTAGTCTCATTTGCTGTAACCAGGTGTACCTCACCTCTGTTTACGATAGTGCGCAGTTACTGCACCACTAACCACTGGATATTGTGAAACCACCCAAAATGAGCAGATGGCTGATAACGGTACAGTAAACACTTTAGTATAACCCTGCTTTAACTGTTTACAACATATAACAAGCCATTACCTTATTTTGTAGACTAGAATAATATAAAATCAATATTCTAATTAAATACTATAAGTGCACACGTTGTATGGATCACGGTAAGGTGTTTTTTTAAACTATTTCTCCTTATATAATGTCTTTTAGTTCATTTATTGGTTGTGCAACGATCTATTTACGTTGGTTTATACATGTAAATGGTATGATAATGTTCTAAGGAGGTAATTAAATAAAAATACTAAATTCTTTAGCCTTAATTTGATGTTACGATATTGTTAATTTGAGCAAACATGCTTTAAAAATTGTTTGTACATCTTTTTAAAGAGTATAAGTTGATGGGAATATCATTTTTTAAAAATAATATATATAAAAATCACAGGATGTCTTAAAATATAACAGGACAAGACACAATTTAATGTTATAATATAAATAGGCTGCAAGTATTTTAAATTGACAGGTTTAGTAGGCAGCTGAATATGCTTTTTAAATGCCTAATTTTGTGATAATCGGCCGTCGACCTCTCTCTGCTGCATACTGACCTGAGTGTCAATTGAGACATTAGGTTCATAGACATCATCATGTAGGTTAAAAGTCTGGAGTTTCGGTACATATCGAGATTTACCGTCTGTTTTGTTAATAAATGAGGCGTTAGTTTGTTTGGTAAATTAGTCATAAATAAAAATATCTGCATATAAAATATGTTATGACATTCTGCAGCCATAATAGTACGGTAACCATATTACTTCAAATATTTTATGTAATTTTTGTTATATATGATATATTTTAAGAATATATTACGTAAATTGTACAAAGAGAAAATGGTTTTTTATTACTAAACAATTGTCATTCTGTCTTGTATTTGGTTCAAACGAAACTATAATTGTACATATAATAATAATTTAAACTAAGCGTCGTACATCCTTGGTATACAATTATTAATTTATGGTTTTATTTAAGTAATATGAAATAACGTATAGGCTGTTCAGTGATATTATTAAGGAAAACAATATTAGAAATAAATAATAGGAACATACCAAAAAAAGTTTAAAATGATGTAAACTGTATTAAAAACGTTTCAAGTAATCTTTTGAGGTCTAATTTAAGGCATGATGTTCTAATTGAGACCTTTTAAATGGTATGCACGTCGACGTACGCTCACATTTAATACTGTCTAACGACCCCTTTCAGGCCATCCCCTGAGGTGGTGAACGAATAGCTACAGATAGTATCAAAGAGTACCATTTTATGCCCTGTGTCCCCGTGTAAAGTTTTATGTTTGTATATTTGCGAGTACAGAAGATATAAGATCGTTTGAAGACTTTTCAGCACCCCTGTATACATACCGTATGATATTTTTCAGCTACCACTTGATAATTTTAAATGAGGCTAAAATTTTTATTTGGATTGTGATCTAAAATTCACGATGACATATTAATAGAATAAAAATGTAAAGTGATCTCCAGTCACGAAGTCCAATCGATCAAACCATTTAAGACCTGCCTCATGATTTATGTTTATTCTGGATAATCCCACTCTATAACAATGTGATCCATTGTTTGGATATACTTACCACCATTTTATGACTGATTTAGTGTTAATTCCCATTTAAACTTCCATTAATTGCATCAGAAGATAACAGTGGATGAAGTGTTGATACGTAATCATAAATCGCTCTTCAAAAGTTTATATTTTATGGTGTTTTTTATGTATTCCAAGTGAGTTATTATTACAGTAGGAGTCTTCATCTGTGGACATTTTTGTTCAATTGGTATTATCCCTTGTTAATTTAATTTGTATTGCTAATCATTTTTCCTAACCTCAAAATGGCGATGTGCGGTGTTTGCATTAAGAGCTTAGGTAAAAGACTGAAAGTAACTTGCCCTGATTGTAAGACAGATGTTTATGGATGCTGCGTAAGAATGAATAATTCTGATATAGACTACTTAGCCAGTGAACAAATTGTGTGGAGATGTGAGCCGTGCACACACAACGACGTGGCTGCTTGAGGCTGGAGTCTAAGGTTACGGAAGGGAAACCGTCGTTGGAGAACGTTATGAGAGCCATAAACGACTTAAGAAGTGTGTACAAAGCATCCATGAGTTATTCTAATAATTCTTATGAGCTACTTAGCAATAAATTAGATGATAATACCAAGACTGTAGAAGAAAATACATTAAAAATGAATAGCTGTATGGAAATAATTGACTATTTTACAGGTCAGAATAATGAATTAATAGAAAAAGTTAATATGTTAGAGAATAAAACAGAAGAGATAGAGCAATATTCAAGAAGAAATTGCATATAAATTTAAGTGTGCTATATAATGAGAGTGAGGTTATAGATAGGGCAAGAGTGTAGGGCAAGCATTAGGAATGGCGATAAATGACTCGGTGATTGATGCATGTCACTTGTTAGGAAAATAAATACCACAACATCACCTGGAATAATTGGAAAATTTGTGAGGAGAATGGATGCAGAAAGTCTACTGGCAAAGAGAAAGGGGAATATACTATCAACAAGACAACTGGACCTTCAAACAGATACACCAGTGTATATAAATGAATCCTTACCACCGGAAAGGAGAAGACACTTCACAATGGCTAGAATTGAGGAGACAGAAAAATGCTACAAATGGCTATGTGTCAAGGCTGGGAAGATATTTTTCAGAAAAGAAGAGGGTGAACCAGTAATACACATAAAATGCCAAACAGACTTAGATCAGTTGTAATTTTAGGCGCAGTTTTGAAAGAAGGTAGGGATATGTTACTTATTTTTATTTTTTTAAAATATATTTTGTTGGCTGTTTATTTTTATCTGATTACTTTTAATTAGTATACTATGATTAGTAAAACAAATAATATAATAGATTTTACTGATAAGAAAACTGGTGTTGTAATAATTCAACAAAATATAAGAAGCCAAAGAAAAAATGTCATTTTTTTGGCATAATTAATAGGATCAGAAACATTTCCCAAAATTATTATTTTACTGAGATTTGGATACATAATAGAGAAACACAATTTTATCAAATTCATAAAATATGTATTTTTAATACAAATAATAGTTACAGAGCTGGATGAGTAGTAATATAGGTTTATGCTTGTTACAGGTAAATTAAAATTCTTAATCTAAATTTCGCATCAGAAGTTATCGTGAGGATTTCATTTAATATGTTAAACACTGATGTTATATTTTTAGCTATTTATAGGTTAAAAACACAATCGACAAGGACATTCATTTCAGAGTTAACTTCCTTTTTCAAAATACATTAAATTAAAACATGCAAAAATCTAATAATTATGGGTGACGTTACTTTAAATTTATTATAAGAAAATAATATTCCTGATAAGTATAAACTTACATTTGCTAAAAAGGCCTAGAATCAATAATAAATAAACCAACTAGAGTGACAGAGATATCTGAGACTTGGATTGATTATGTTTTTATTAGGTTAAGGAATAGAAATAAAATAAACATTGAATCAGCTGTTAATGACTATCGAGTAACAGACCATTGTCTAACAGCTGTTTGGGTAAGTGAATGGGCAGGTGACACAGCTACAGCTGACACGGTCAATGTCACACAACAGTTCTCTTTTCGAATAAATCATGGCCGCTTAACATATTTACTTGATAAAGCTAATTGCGCTGATATATTAAGGAAGCTAAATTAAAGTTGTGGATTGATGAGAATACCTATAAACACATTAAAATAGGAACTAATTAATAACTGACCTCATGACATAGTATTAAAAACTCAATTCAATCAATTCAGAAACATACTGCAGTTACATATACGTAATCTTAAACACAATAATTACAGAAAGCTCTTTGAAAAACGCAAGGAGAATTTAAAAGAGGTTTGTAGAATAGAAAACAATATAACTTATAAAATGCTAATAAAAAATGAAATTATAACTCTAAATATAAATGGTAAAAATGAAATTTACCCTCAAGTTAATACTAATGAATTTAATAAATACTTTGTATCAGTTGCGGAAAAATTACTTATAAAATAAGATACATGTGATCTAATAAAAACATTAAACTATAAAAATTATTTTAAAGACAGACATATTAATCAAATCAATCAATGTTTTTGATGCCAGTTCTTAAAACTTATTTTAAAAATCTGTTCAATCACTGAAAAATGGGAAATCACTAGGTACAGATGGGATTAGTACATGTATTATAAAAATATTATGATACAATTTCATAAGTTTTATTACATATTATAAATTTAAGTTTTGAGTCAGGAATTTTTCCGGAAAATTAAGAACGCTGTTGTTATACTAATATTTAAGAAAGACTCGACATTCCAATGTAACCATATATTTCGAAGTATATTGGCTGTTTCTTGATATAGCAAAAACCTAAATATTTTGTCACAAAATACTATTAGATAAACTATATAAAAGTGGCGTTAAAGGGGTTGTGTATAGCTGGGTTGAAAGTTACCTGACGGTTCGAAAACAGTGTGTTAGAATTAACGGAGTAGCAAGTGAAAAGGTTAATATAAAATATGGAGAACCACAAGGCTCAGTTATAGGGGCAACATTATTTTTAATTTATATCAATGATTTATGTAGTGCACAATGTTATGGTAGACCAACTTCTTTTGCAGATGATACCGCACTTCGGTATGTTAATGAATCATTAACAGATATTGAATTTAATTAAACTTGCCATGGAATTACAAGCTGTAGTGGTTCTCGAAAATGTATATGGTTCTAAATTCCACTACAACTAATTATCTATATTTCAGTTTAAGGGCTTAGGGAAATTTAAAAAATAAAAAATATTATAAGTGTCTTAATTGTATCTGTAAGAGAACGCAATGCGGGACAGAATGTGTTGAAATTAAACCAGCTGATAACATAAAGTATTTAGGATTTTTATTTGATAATAAGCTAACGTGGAAGAACCATATATTTAATTTGATGAAGAATATTAATGAGGCTTTTTTATATTTTTTTAATTTAACTTCAATAGTGACTTGTTAAATATGTTATATTTTTCACTAGTTCATAGCAGAATAAGTTATGTAATAGCATGTTGGGATCGTATTTATCTATCAAGTATTAAACCAATATCAACAATACAAAAACAGTTTGTAAGATTTAATATTAAAAAAGGGGACAACTGAGGCATCTTTACCACATTTTTGCTCTTTAAAAAATATTACCATTAAGATGTATTTATGTATATAAGGTTTTAACAAAATCTTTTAATCGAAGTCAAAATAGTAACTCTGAAAATGTGTATAGAGCAAAGTTGCGAAATGCAACTGATGTATTCGTGGCCAAGCCAAATTATACATTTGTCACTAAAAGTTATATTAAACATTTCTTAGCACCAAGAATGTTTAATAAACTACCCACTAAAACTCAATGTTTGAAGTCAGCAAGGTTTTTTTTTTTTTTTTTTTTTTTTTTTTTTGAATGAATTGAAATATTGGTTATTTATGAATATAAATATTGAGAAATTTTTGTTAATTATCAGAAAATAAGCTAATTTTTTATGATGACGTTGAAAGTTTTCTGGAGAATTGATATTTGTATTTCTTATATTTTGTGGTGCTAGTACATAATGACTATTTATATATAGATTTGCTTGTAAATGTGTGGGTGTATGTGCATATATGTTTAAATATATTGAAATAATGCATACTTGATTATGTGTCGGTATATTATTAAATATTTATAAACAATATTTTATTTCATACAAATGTTTTTTAGGATTTTTATTTTTATTGTATCTGTAGTTTTCTAGAAATTATCGTAAAATAATATATCTACTATTAGGCCCCTAAGTGAATGTGTATTACGACATTTTATATTTTAATATATAGATGTATTTATTTTATTTTTGTATAAATTTTGGAATGTATATTTTACGTATTTAAAATAATGGTGTGAACATTATGAGCCACTTAAGTAATAGAACAAGACAGTAAAGTACCTCCACACAGGATTTTCCTTTGAGGTAATTTTTTCCCCTAATATAGACGATTTTCAATTGAGTGTATTGGATATATATTTTTGTTGCCTACATTTGTTTTGTTGTATGTTTTAGGAATCATGATTTAATATAATGTTTTTTCGTTTTATTTAAAATCATCCATTGGTGTGTGTGTGTGTGTGTGTGTGTGTGTGTGTGTGTGTGTGTGTGTGTGTGTGTGTGTGTGTGTGTGTGTGTGTGTGTGTGTGTGTGTGTGTGTGTGTGTGTGTGTGTGTGTGTGTGTGTGTGTGTGTGTGTGTGTGTGTGTGTGTGTGTGTGTGTGTGTGTGTGTGTTAGAATTAACGGAGTGTGTGCAAGTGGGTTGATCCAGACACAATTGGAGATATTTCACAACTTCCCAGAAACGGAGATGTCGGATATATTCTAGACTGCGATTATGAGTATCCCGAGCATTTGCACGATCTACACTACGACCTTCCACTATTTGCAAAAACAGAAGTGTCTCCAACTGGAAAATTCCCTAAATTAATGATGACTCTAAATAATAAACACCACTACGTTGCACATTTTTGGGTTGTACAACAAGCGCTAGAGTTGGGATTACGAATTACAAAAGTCCATCGAGTTCTACAGTTTTCCCAGTCTTGTTGGTTTTTTTTTTTTTTTTTTTTTTTAATTTTTTTTTTATTTTTTTTAAGGAATAGTTGTATTTAGTTTGTAACAATGACTACATGCTGTGCATCTGCTCTCAACTCACTCATTCGAAATCCATATTCACCCATATCTTGACGATCAGTGTCTAACGAATAAATAAATAAAAAACCTGTGGTTTTGAATTTTTTGCAACACCTCAGCAATCATACCACAATATTATTAAATAGTAAACAAAACTTTATCGAAATAGTATTTTTACTCTTTGGACCAAAAATGCATTTGTAGTACATCATGAGAGCGGTTAATACAGTCGAGTCGGCGAGCACGGTTAGTGGTACAGTGGTGCAGTACCACTGTACGTGTATGGGTGGGCGGGTGGGTCAATATCACTGTAGGTGTATGGGTGGGTGGGTGTGTCAGTACCACTGTACGTGTATGGGTGGGCGGGTGTGTCAATATCACTGTACGTGTATGGGTGGGTGGGTGGGCATTGTTTCACTCTGACAAAAATGTCTACGTTTATTAAGTTACTTTTAAAAGTAGTTTTCGTTTTACGTAAATTATATTTACGTCAAAACGTGTTGTGAATGTTGTTTTCGTTAAAAAATGAAAGAGATGTTCTCATATTGTAGGTCATAAAAGTGAATATAGCCAAAGTAATATTCACTTTTATTTCTTTTATTTCCAAAGTAATATTCAATACAACTGTTGTTGTATGGGCGGGTGGGTGGGTCAATACAGCTGTTGTTGTATGGGCGGGTGGGTGGGTACAATACCATTGTACGTGTGTATAGGTGGGCGGTTGGGCAATACCATTGTACGTGTGTGTGTGTGTGTGTGTGTGTGTGTGTGTGTGTGTGTGTGTGTGTGTGTGTGTGTGTGTGTGTGTGTGTGTGTGTGTGTGTGTGTGTGTTTTTTTTTCGTGTAAGTATAGATAGGTGTATAAATGTTTGTGCGCATGTGTTTGTCTATTTGATGTTATGTGAATATGGATGTGTGCATGTACATTATCATACAAATTTGAGAGAAAGTCTAAAGTCTCGCTTGGCATTTAAGTTAAGGTTAATCGTAAGTCATTTTAAGTTATTTTTGTTATAATTTTTTTTATACGTTATACTTGTTTTAAATTATTTTTGCTATAATAGTTCTTGTTATCTGTATTGATGAACTATTGTACTTTGTTATTCTTGGGAAATAAATATATAAATAAAGTGAACGTAGAAAAATATACATCACGTATACCGAGGTTCAATCATTTTAACAATATGCATTTTATGTTTACAACTTATCAAAATAAATATAAACACAATTCATGTTTATAAAAAAAATGTATTCTCTAAGAATTATATATCCAATATTAACATAACTATTTATAACTATAGTGAATGTAAACCTTAAATATTTAAATGAAAAGATAATTATATGTACATTTTCATATTAGATAAAAATAAATTATATAAAATTACACTTTAAAGACTAAAAGCTGTAAAAAATAATCACAATAGTAAACATTTAACTAATATTTTTTCGTCCATGTTACATGAAAACAATATTATAAAAATTGCATTTATATTTCGCAGGAATATGTTTTATTAAATCTAATGAATACAGTGCTTTGGAAATGCAATGGTAACTAAGCCCCTAAGCTAGCAGTGGTAATTGATTGGGTCCCGACGGCTGGTGGATCCAGGCCAAATACGGGGGATTATTCCCCTTTGGAAAGTGTGTTGTGGTCGGGATATAATGCAAAGGGCTGAATTACTCGGATTTTGGGCTCTTTTACTTTAGGAAAATTGAAAGATAATATCTATATTATTTATAATGTATAACGTTCTATGTTTTTAATAATATAATACAATATTTGATTATAATTTTATTCGCAAATAATAAACATGTATAGCTAAATAATGACAAATGTATCAAATAAACTTGTATAATAAATAATAAAATGTCATGTTTTTAGTATAGATTGACAGTAATATTGTTTATAAAATATATGTATGAATTTAAAAAAAATTCACGTTGCCTAAATGTTTGAAGACAATCAGCTTATTGTATTACAAATGACAATTGAAAATTTCAGTGAATCAAGAATAGAAAGTAGAACAGTTTACTTGATCTGAACATAATGATATTACGTATAAAAAGCCTATTATATGTTTTGAAATATATTTATAAGACATTTAATTATATTACTCAGTTATAAATTCATTAAAATACTAGTTTAAATTGTACAAATTTAGTAATGTAGACATTTTTAAATATAATTAGATATAGTAATTTATTTATATTTTCTTCGTGCCTATTTGTTTAAACACTTTTGGATTTGAAAAAAAAAAAAAATGTTGGCCCAGTATTTTGGGAAAGGAGAGTAGTTAATTCTCCTTCAATGCTCAATAATTATCAAATGCTAATGATTCAATTTTTTTAACCTAAAACATTTACTCGAGCCATGGTATTATGTTTAGTAACAAGTTAAATTGAATTAGGTAAAATCAGTACTTATTAGTACACTTTCAACACATCAGTAACAAAACAAAAAAAGGACATAATAGTTCAAAATAGCACATAAATAGCAAGAACAGATGCTTAAGCACGTCTATACTAAAACATTTAGCTCTTATTAGACAATTTTACTTTAGTAAATGATAAATTTCACTTACAAAACAATCATTGTTATATTTACTTGATTATTAAGTAACCTAAAGTACAGTAAGATTAGAATATATGTAATAGTTTTTTTTAAGACTGTAGAGTTAATACTAACTAGTCCTAATTTTCCCATATAAATAAGGATTTATTTTCGCTTCATTTCACAATTTTGAGTTCAAAATATAAGGATAAATGTTTTTATATTATTTTAACTGTTGTTGTCATGTACAAACAAATAGTATTGGTTTTTTTTTTTTTTTTTTTAATAAATCACACAAAAACTCTCATATTAATAGTTTGATCCTCTCACATTTTTAAATTAAGAAAAACATTCTAATTATCCTACGGACAAATATTCACTGAACACTTCAACACAGTAACACTTCCTATGAAAGTGTACAGACGCGGAGTGTGTACAGAAGTTGAGAACGTAAATCAAATTACAACAAGCCATATTCTGCACTTGGTAACATGTAAGCTCTTACAAGTACTGAGAGCTGAGATTAGATGAATTATCGTCCACGATATTTCTCGACCTTGCATAAAGGACTGACACGAAAATATTGTAAACTTATGAAGGTGTATTATATGGCTTATAAATATATTTTGTTACATTTAATAGATTAGAACCGTAGTGTAGGAATGTAGACCAAATAATTACACTAGTATGTTTTAATAGGTCTCTAAATTAAAAATATACGAAATTAAAATACATATAAATTAAGTGTTCTGGATGTATATACGTAAACAAATATTCATTATTTATTCCTAAGATGTCGATCGTAGAGATATGGACGAATATGAGGGGTGAATGAGTGTCATGATTGTAGATAAACGAGTGTAGTCATTGTTGCTATCTAAGATGACTTGGCTCAGTAAGGACTATTTATTAATATCCCAATAGGCAGGAAAACTATGGGACATACCGATTTACGTGGAATCCGAACCAAGTACTTTTGGTATTTAGCTAACTGACAAGTCTGACACTCAGTTATCTTTCCTACACAACATCCGAACCTTGACTACCATTCAACATAGACACCCCAGACTTCCCTAGTAGTGTCCACGTCGATGGAAACCACTTTTTGGACACCGTGTCGGTATTAAAACGACCGAGCATGGAACATATCGCCAACCTATCACCCACAATCTCCCAATTTATTATATCTAAAAAATAAATTAACCATTTTATACATTAATCTTTCGTTTACTTTTTTTAAATAAAAAGGTAATAATCGCCTATTTTTGTTGTTTTGATGTATAAAAATCACATTTTATACATCACAAATATTTACATTTTTACTTTCAATTATTGAAATCATTTAATTCACTTATAGTTATGTGGTATGATATTTGTATTGTAATCAGATGCCAATACCTTTTAACTTGACTCAGTCCATTCCCTAGACACTCATTTTTTATGCGGAGAACTTTTCCAGAGTAAGAGGGAGAACAAGTATAGTAATATGTAAATATTACCAATAGTTTTACTTTTCAAAGAAAACATTTTTATGAATAGTAAAATCAATTTTATTTCTGATGATGCCTTCCACGGTCAATGTCAACCTGCATTTAGGCTCAAATTCCTCATTCTTCATTCCCCACAGCTACTGGCTCTTTCAATGCTACTTATTAATTAATGACAATTTATATATATATATATTAATCTAAAAATTATCCATCATAAAATATAGCTAATATTGAATAGTAATAATAACAAAATGTGTACATAATACTTAAGGAAATACCAACGATCAAGTAGAACGGTACTACTAAAAATAGGTGAAACATCTTGGTAAAGCCCCTCATGCAGAATCAGCGTTTCTAGAACTGTGATTTTATCTGGCGAGAACATGATTGGACGCTGGGAGGTTGTAAAGCTTTACGATGGTTCGTCTTGTGGCCAATACTTAAGTGCTTAAACATCTTGAAGTCTGAATCGTATATTTTCAAGTATAAATACATGTAGTATGAGCATTGCAATGACTAATACATCGTTTTTAGTAGAGGATTTTTTTATTTTTAAAAGAGCAAATAAACCCAACTTTTTTATAAAACTTCATTTTTAAACTATATACTTTACCTATATAAATATTAAACACTTGATGTTGTGATTTAGTCAGGTTAGTTGTTTTATAACTAGTCAAAGACAGTGCTCCATAGTTTAAAGCTGATTATATTATTTAATAGTTTGTTTTCATTTAAAAACAGTCAGCTTTATTTCAACTTAAATAAAATAGTATATGCGTAAAATTATCAAACCTATAAAGTAAAAATACCGTTTTTTTAATACCAGGTTTATAGATTACATTCTTTTAGTATTTACTTTTTTTTTCTTACTAAAAGAGAACAAGAACTTTTTTTCCAAGATTATATCTAATATATGTCGCTGCTATTTAAATGAACAGTGTTTATAAAATTTTTAAATTGGAAGTGACTCTCTCTACAATATTTTACAAAAGACCAATGTACTGTAATACTTTTAACGAACGTTAATTAACAATAAATGTTATAAATTAATAGTAAAAACTAGAAAAAGGCATTTAAAATCCCTTTAAATAATGATCTTTAAATAAGATTCATGTTTTAGAAAAATGGCTATCTCTGCTATAATTATGCAACAGTATTTTTCACATACATACACAGATATACTTCATGATTACTCCCATTTTTAAACTGTGGTTTTAATTGAACTACAAGATATCAAAAGAGATTTTGATGTAATACATTCATATATTTTAATATTCATGAAGAGGGATTGGGTGAATCGTTAAATGGGGTCGTATTTTGGACATAAGTTAGATATAATACAGATTCTAATTCTGACTTAACTGGAAGTATTTATCAATAATAACTTTGATTATATCACTTATGTACAAATGTATCTAACAGTATATAATAAGATTATTTGTGCAATTAATTTTATTAGTTAGTGGGATCTGCTACTATAGCTGGCTTAAAGTACACTAGCTCTTCACAAGAAACTTAAAAAGAACTGATTATTTTAATATTTTAAGGCACTTTATTTAATATATATATATATATATATATATATATATATATATATATATATATATATATATATATATATATATATATATATATATATATATATATATTGAGAGAGAGAGAGAGAGAGAGAGAGAGAGAGAGAGAGAGAGAGATCCATATTTGTTCGTATAAGGTCAATGATAATATTCACCTTCTCCTGTAGTAGGTTTTCCTATTATTATGTCTTAATACTATACCATCACTGATCTATCTTATATATAGTATTAGCACAGTGTAAACCATTTAAAAATAGTCCTCTTTGAAAAAAAATAGACAAATTATTTATTTTTAAGCATAATATCACAGACAATTTAAAGTTTTTATTATAAAGCAACAAAGTAAAAGTTTCCATTATATTTTAAAACGTAACAACTTTATTACATACGAATACATTTAAAGTTTCCTTATTTATAATTAGCTTTACTAATAAATAATTTTAATTATCATAGTTACCTTATATTATTGACAACAAACTAAGGCATATTATTCAAAGTATGAAATTTAAACTGAAAACATGTTCAGTCAAAATAGTTAAAAGTAAGTAGAGGTAAAAGTGATACTTAATAAGGAGGGACTATCAGTAACTGTTCACACTCGAACAATAGGGACATATGTGCACTTAAATACGGTTTGATAGTTCTAGCTAACAGCTTTGGTGTATCCAAAATGTGCCCAGCACAAATATAGTATACAATAAATATAAAATAAGCAATTGGTACAAATCAGACACGTACAGTGGTATTGACCCACCCACCCACACAAACACGTACAGTGGTATTGACCCACCCACCCACACAGACACGTACAGTGATATTAAAATTACACGGTTGTCCTTCTGTTATGTGTGTTTAAAATACTTTTCAAGGAAACGATTAAAATAACAACCACGCAATTAAATACTTATAATGGAGTCTTTTATTACACTTTTGTTCTCCTAGATAAACTTAGTATAAAAGCAAAAATAGCAATTAGCTAACTGAAAAATTATGCGATGCTTTAGTTTCATGAACAACTGATATTTTTAAGAAATATCAGAGCAAAATAAGGTCAAGTTCAAAGATTGAATAAACCTTTCATTAAACCTACTTAAAAGCCATACTAAGTTTTTTTTATAAACTAAGTGATGTAAATTGATACTAGTCTTTTTGTAAAAGAACAGCAAAAATGTATTAGCTAGTTTATTATAGTAAAACTAAGGTTTTGTTAAAATATCAATAGTTAAAATGCCATTTAAAGCTATTTGTAATTGTTGAAAATCCAATTATCCAGTAATAAAATGACATGAACTGCAGGATAATAAATTGATTTTACGGTAAACAACATTATGGTGAATAATCCATGTCGTATTGAAGTTTACCAAGCTGTTTAAAATCAACAAATTTAATGTTTTCCATAATGAGGAGACAGTATTGAGTTAGTTATAAAACAGGCTAAAACAATTTTACGCCACTTAAACTTGTTTAACTTTCGTGTAGTCTTAAATGTTTTGGCTGAATGATTACTTTTAAAGAACATTCAGTTTTCACAATCTTTACTATGGAAAGCCTTTAATATATTTTTGACAGTTTAATATGAAAAAATGTTCCTCAATAAATGGGTTTAAATCATAGGTCCTTTCTTAAAAATAAAACAACACCTTTAGTGTGAACACAAATGTGTATATTTGTATATATTTTATTATGAATATACTAAAATAACCTGGCATTTATATATAATCACAGAGCAGATTACATACATAAATGTGTACAATTATTAATTTTGTAGGCATACTACACATTTTACAAAAGTGAATTATGTCTCGTAATAAAAAAAAAAAAAAAAACAAAAAACAAAAAAAACTGTCCAATACATAAAACGAATTTATGATGGTTTTAAAATTGTATTTCAAAGTCACGCATTCTTAATCGCAGAAACTTTCCGGATTTTTTATTGAAAATGAATAGTATTAAAATTATAGGCTGGTAACTTAAAGTTCTAAAAATTTGTATTGCACTTAGTAATTCTCATTCAACGTGTGTAAGACAAACTACTAGAACAACAAACAAAAAACTTACATAAAATAGTACAAAATATTTCAAATGTTCAGATTGTAAATCAGTAAGTAAAAACGCGTGCGATTTCATTAATACTAACTTAAATGGACAAGTGTTTGTAAAGTCATGTAATTTATACGTTACATGGTAGAGAATTGTTATAAATTTATTAAAACTATCTTAGACAATATTTAACAAGATACCAATGCAATTATAGTATTTATTTTTATGTTTTAACACAGTCAAATATAAATAAAAAAAAAGGAAAAAACACTAAAACATATGAAATGTTGATATATACCATGCCTGACAAGATACCGCCTCCAGACGCGAGCAGTGTGTTCCGAGTAATGAGGCATAAACTTCACAACCTCCTTTACTCCTTATCCTTGAAGCAAATTGTGTTCATTCACTGTTATGGTGACACTTACGTAAGTGATTTACAATATTTAATATATTTCAATCTCATTCAATATATTTAGTGACGTTAAAAAACACTAATCATGTTATTACATTAAGAATTGAATTTAAAAATAAAATCATCAAGTAAATTTTGTAACACATTATAAGATAAAGCAATAAAATAAATCTTTAAATATTGTATTTTAAAATATTAGCTCAAACTATTATCTCAAACAATACTATTGCAACTCTCAAAGCATGTTGTAAATTTTATAAACATGTCCAGGGAGTTGCAAAACATTATTTGATTTTAGTAGGGCAATATTAATTGAAGAAATTATGAGATAACAAGTAGTTTTTCCCATTTTGGAATTAAACCATAGCCTACTATTAGGATTTCCTTTCAAGTTAATTGTTTCGGAAATGTTGAATATAGCATCAATTTACTTTATATCTCCCAAATAAATTGACATTGTTTAAATGTTTTTATTTGTCGTGATTGTAAAATAAGTCGTCTGTAGTTAACTAAATTACAAAAAAATAGTAGTGTAATTATTTTGTGATGAATATGAGTTGTAAAATTAACAACCAATAATCAATTTGCTATATAAATATCTACTACAGTCGTTTATTTTAAGTTATTATCCTACTAATAACAATTTCGAACCGAATGAAATTTGCCTACGATTGGGAAATTCAATGTAACTGTCCCTTAAAACATTTTTATAACTGATCGTAAAGTATGATTTTTGCATTAATAGTTTGGAATGTTTAATACGGTAACCAACATTTATTACTGTTAAAACAATATCATGTATCGATCATAGCCTATCTATACTATATTGGCCAATAAGAACAATATAGATGTCTTCGCTGACGCTATACACGCCAAGATAACTGACCATTGTGCAACAATGGTGACTGTGAGTGTGCGTGCAGGTTAAAAAAGTACCTAATATAAAGAGACGAACGATCCGGTTTGAAACCTCATCACACCGACTACGAACTACTAACCTTGATAACAGACACCACATGGAGGTCGTCAAGAGGTTTAGATAGTTTTCACTCATTATTTCAGAAGGCAATATAAGACAGTAAGGTAAAAATAAAAGAACGTAAAATAAAATAGGAACATACAATTGAAAAACATCTAAACAATATGAAGCTCAACAATGTATTTTCATAAACTTAGAAATAATTTACAAGTAGAAGTTCAAACATGAAAAATACATACTATAAGGCAATTTTTGAGTTAAAAAGTTAAAGGAGTCTCATAGTCTATTTATCAAATTATTATCAAAGTAACTTTACATAAACGAAAAGATATAATAAGAAATAATCCAACAGGAATTGAGACACATTGTCTTAGGAATTCCTATAAGAAGTAAGTATTCATCAAAGTCAACGATCCCGTATTGCGGGATAAGTGGAAAAGCTTTTTTTGTTTAAAAGTTATCTAACATCAATAAAACAACTTCTTAAATAGAGTATGTATCTGACCTATATAATTGATGTCAACACAGTAGATGTTAATACTAAATTATAATAATTTATCGATGATACGGCCTTGTGATACATTAAAGAGGGATGGGCTGATGTAGAACCAGCAATGAATGCTTTTTCAGAGCAATTCAAAGATGGTTCATTACAGACTACATTTGACAATTTTATTTTTTGTAAGCAGATAAATTTAACAAAGAAATTTTCTTTAAATGCATAGATTGTGTTTTGGTAAACAATCAATATCCTGTAGAGAGTTCTGTTAAAAAAACCAAAAGCTTAAATTTTCTAGGGTTAGACCACTGGAAAAATTATAAAGAATAAATAAAAGGAAAATTCTATAGTGTATAAGGAAAATTATATTTTTGTAACCTATGTGTCGATACCTATGACCTAAGAATATTTAAATTTTTATATTATGTTAGATTATGGAACTTTTAATCATAATAATTGTAAAAATATGATCTTGAATTTAATAATCACATAATTTGTTATTCCACTAAATATTGTACTTTAAATATATAAATATATGTGAAATGGATTTATAATAATGTTTTACATTTTAAGTCATAGCTTACCAGAAGTTGTAAAGGTTACCTTAATCACTCAGTTTACTCGAGGTCCAAGGTCGTTCCAAATAACCACTTAGTATCGATCACGTAACGACTTTAGTTTAACAAAACAAAGAAAACGTTAACTATGTTTTACCGTAAGGGATAAATAATATTTATAGTGATATAAGCAGGTAAACATAGAATAAAGGCCCAATGGGTGGGTACATAACTATGTTTAAGGACAACGGAGTAGTTGTTGCGTGGACAGTTTTTGACGTAACATTTGATAGCTTTGAGTACAAAGTAAAGTCCTTAAGTTTTTATTTTGTCTAAAATATTTTATTGAAATTTTAAAATAATAATTGAAACTCTAATGAATTAACAATATTTATATCTTAAAGTTCATGTTGTTCGTAGTTTTTCATGTAATATTTTAACCTGGAGCACATTTATAGGAAAAAACGTGTTTATTTAATGTAGTAAACCAAATTTCAGAAATGTTTGATGACAACAATAGTTTGAGCTAATGGAAAAGTATTTAAAAAAAGCAATTGTCTTTAGAGTGGAATTAAAGGATTTTAAGGAATAATAGTTAAGATTTTAAATTAGGATTTCCATTAAAAACCAATATATTGAAACGTCATTTAATGCAAATTCTCTTGTCATAAATAATTACTAATAGTGCGCCTTTTAATTTATTTGTACATGCATGAATTAGACAATAAAAGCAAATCTAAATGAATTATATTTTCTTGTTTCTTTGATTATGCAGTGCCTAAACATTGCCAAAAGATGTACTTTGAGACAAACGATTATTTTCTGCCTTTGACAGCCAAATAATTTGTCGTAAACACAACAAAGAAGACGATAATTTAAAAGAATTGCTTGGTGTTTATTTAAATATTAATTTTTAATAACGAACATTTCAAAATGTAATTTAGGATTCTTTACTGATTTTAAATATCGATTGCTTTTTAGTTAAGGTGTCTTACAAAAGTAAGAATAGGGAAATATACATATTTTTAATAACAATATGTTACAAAAGGTAACTTATCTTTTATACAAATAATTATGTACTACATTATGGCACTTTTTAAAAAACTAGTACACAAATAATCTTAAATAGTGCCAAAAATCTTAAAATTGTTTATTCTTGTGCTCGAGAATGTTTCGGGAGATTTGTCTCCCTAGGTTTTATAGTTAATAGTTACTTTACATGTTAATTTTAATATGACAATTAAAGTATTTTTGTATGTATTACTCAATATACATTCATGTTGTTATGACATCATTATTATTTTAGAGACAAGGCAAATATGTCTAAAATTCCTTTCAGGACATATTAAAGTACATTGTAACAAGTAATAAATATAATATTTATAAGTACTAAAACGCTATATCGTCTAAGCTTTCTTTGTGAAAGAAATTTGTAAGTATTGGCTAAGAAATACTTTAAAAGTTAGAATAATAAACATATGTTAAGAGTTACTTGTTAAATTACATATATATACATATAACGTAAGTAAGAAATTTTTAAAGGAAATATACTGTAATGAAAGTAAAGGACTTTAGTTCTCATTAATTGGTACAATTAAATGAATTGGATTGAATATTCATCCAATAATTATTGTACAGGCATTAATACAATGTGTTATTTGAGACTCAATGAAATATATGAACATTTTGTCTCTAATATCTTTTCCGACTATTTGGTATATGTAATATTTATCTTCAATTTCATTTTATTGGCAAAAACACTCCATGTTCGTTCAGATACTTTTTAATAAATTTACAAAAACAGAAAGTTAACTGCTGGTGTTGCAATTCTACGTAATGCTTTCACTGTGTACTTAATGTTATTAAGGTAGTGTATTCCATTACCAGAAGCCAGGTGTACCAACCACACAGAATGAGCTAACATGGTTGTTTGAGAGGTATTCAGTCACTACAACTCTAACCATTGAATGTTGTAAATGAATCCACCAACAATAAGCCTTAGGTTTAATCCAGTACGTGCTTTATAGTAGGCGTCTGGACCTTTTAAATACATTCCATTGAACAAAATTACATCTATGGTGTTGTTTATATACAAAACTTCGTCCACAAATTTATATGGGCCTGCAGGCATCTGCATGAACTTTATTCTCCAATTGAAGTCCTAACCGTCAGCTAAGTTGAGGATTCGAAACTTGGACATAGTCCTACTCAGTCCTAACCTTTATTCAATAAGTTTCCATGGCGGAATTTATAGTTCAACTTTGCATTTTGCTATGGCAACAGAGAAATGCAGTCGGGAAATGTCAGTATCGTTGTCATAATATATAATATATTAGGTTTGTTTTACTATATGATTCATTGTTTAGATAGACTCTAAGCAAACAGATAACTGCCAATTCCCTTTTATTTTTCGTATAAATACAACTGAATATAAATACATAAATACATATAAATACGTATTAATACATGTGGTAAGTGAATTAACAATGATGGGCACTAGGGTATGGACTCTAGAGGAGAGATTCATCGCAACTATTGCTAGGTTTTACCAGGCATTAATGGATCGATTAATGCCTGGTAACAACATTTACAATGTCATAATATGATAAGGAGTCCTTGGGAAAAATAGCAGTCCCACCACAAAGCATAGTCCTGCAGTAACTCGCGGCTAATTTGTAATCTTTATGCCGATATACGTCCAGTTCTTCCTGTGTACACCAGTGTTCATTGGCACACAATACATCACAATTGGTGTCATTTAGTAAAACTTCTAGAGAATTTACTTTATTTTTTATTGATTGCACATTTAAGTGTAATATTATTAAATTAAGATGATTATGTTTATTCTCGTGTGGACTGTGATTAAGGTCAAACAGCTTTATATCCCTATCTATGTGAAAAGTTTCATTAGTGATGTTCTGTGAGTTGTCACCTATACTATTACAAATATTTACTTTGGCAGAAACTATTTCTGCTTGAAGGGGAAAAACTAGATCCTAACATTTGGAAAACAGTTTTCATAAATAATCACGTATATGTAGTACAAGCTTTTTTATTTTATTTAGCCATCCCAAACACAAATATAATTAAATGTTTAAGTTTTTTCATTGTTATTCTTACAAACCTAAATAATTGGTAAACTAAAGCAGATATTATGGAATTGCAGAATATCCATAATACAAGAATAGTTATGTTGATGAGGGTCCCAATTACCAATGATTGGACCAAATAGTATACTAGTGTTTGATCATGTGAAAACACCAATGAACATTATTTATAAATTATTTTAAATTCCAATACAATAATTGTGTTGGGTAAAAAACCTTTCGTTCCGTTAATGTGCCTCTTTACAAAAAATATTACAAGTAATTAATTAGATACGTTTAAGACGATTTATAGTTCGCATCGTCTAAAATATATTTTTTGCATAACTTATTATATAAGTTCTTATAGGTAAATCTTAGGGAAGGTCATGAAAATTTATAACGTTTGAATTTTATAGGTGTTGTGTTATGATATTATATGAGACAGTTGCAATTTTCTTATAAACATTGCTTACTGGATTAATTAAAGTCATAAATTCAACGAAAGGCGAATTGTGACCATTACCAATCTCATACATGATGATAGTAAAGTTTAGTTATGTATTTTACATTTACAGTAATATTTTACATGCATTATTGTTCTTAACTTATCCGTTTGGTTTTATTTGACCTATATTATACTGTGTCGTTACTAGAAATAACCTTTAATTTAGTAATAACGTCGTAAGAATTTAGTATATTAAAGAAAGAAAGAAAAAAGGAAAAACGACTGAACCATAAAATTTTTCGGATGGACACTTGTATAATAAGCATACAAAATCCAGCCACCAGACATCTGCAGTGCGCCCCATGTAACGAAGTGTAAAGTTAACAATTGCCTGCAGGTCTAGTTACTCCAGGCCACGTGGATTATTATTTCCATACAATCGTGAATGTATGTAAGTTTTTCTTTTTAAAATCAACTAAAACATCATGAAATATTACTGCAATACAAAAATCAATTTTTTTTAAAACCAGTCACTGATATATATTAAGTAAATTCCTAAATAATAATACATATTTCATTATTATTATTATTGACCACTATTTTTATGTTCCATTAATTAATTGTACTGAACGATGAAATACGTTCATTGTAGCATGAATAAATTTAAAAACATGTTTATACAAATTTAATGCTTAGTATTGTACAAAATTCAATTGTGTAAAAATAACACCATGTAGCTGAATAATACTTTTGATTTTGAAGAGTTATATTTTATAAACTGTTATGTAATTCTAAACATTTAATTAAATTTGTAAAAAAAATATTGGATATACTCACTTTATTAGATCATATAGAGTTACATTTACATATCAGTCCGTTCCACCATGGTTACTCCCACATTATGAGTTAGAGTAAACATTCCGACCGCTTCGTGTGTTTACATTGATGGGATTATATTTGAATCACAAATATAATCACATATATTAATAAACAAACATCTCTCTCTCTCTCTCTCTCTCTCTCTCTCTCTCTCTCTCTCTCTCTCTCTCTCTCTCTCTCTCTCTCTCTCTCTCTCTCTCTCTCTCTCACTCAAAATACATTTGTTCTAAAAGAGTGTGCTCCTTTAAATTGACTTTTTATTGAATCATTAATCATGCACTAGTAAGTACATTGTATTGTAAAATATTTTAAATTTTAATTATTGTATCAATTGGTAGCTTAAAATCATTTGCATCAGCGAAAAGTGTTATATTTTAATAACTGATATAGATTGAAACTGGTACGTTATTCACTAATTCTACCATATCAAATATATCCCCAAATCCAAGTGGTCATACATTTAACAACTCAGTCCACTTTCAACGTGCAGACGTTTTTACACTCTATAGGCTCTGGTCTGACACTTTTTAATAGCGACTACAAACGCTATAATACCCCCACTCCAAGAGTGTTTTTAGTGCTAATCTGTGGGAAAAATTTCCAAAACCATATTTAGCTTCGCATAATGAAAACCAAGCACTGAAGTAACATTAACTTAGCCCCCCCGCCCATTTACCCCTTGCTAAATTACTAGAATGATTGAATGTCTTTATTTAAAGGCGGAGTTAGGACTATGAAGTCCTCTCTTCCACTCAACCTTGTGTAAACTATACAAACAACATAAAATATAATTTCAAACTAAAAATAAAATTCAAACAAAACTTAAGTTACAAAGCGTAATTTACTACACAATAAAAAAACTGAAAATTATAAATATGCAACTAATACAATTTAATAGTTACAATAATCTAACATACTTACAAATTAATATAATAAATTTCATTCTCACAGACTCATTCACTCAGGTAATCCGCCGTGAAAACAGTGCCCCAAACCCCTCCCCCATCACTCCTGCGAGGCCCGCAAAATTAGGTCCTTCAAGTCAGCCCTAAAACCAGCGCTATCATCCATATTTCTCAAGCTGTCAGGAAGGGAATTCCATGAACGACAGACTGAAACCGTAAATGATTTATTGAGAAAAATTGAGTTATGATGGGGAATAGACAGCTTAGAAGATCCATATCGAGTGGAATGAGAATTGATCTGGGAAAGAAACTTAAAACGATCAAATATGTACCTAGGTGAACCAGTTTTTAATACAGCGTGCAGGAAAGTAAGAGCGTGATACTGTAGGATATCCTTAAGTTTAAGGAGAGATAAATGATTGAAGAAGGTTGAGACATGAGCATAACGCCTTAAATTGAAGATGAAACGAATACAATAATTCTGTGCATGCTGCAATTTATCAGAGAGTTCAACGGTCATGTCATCCATCATAATGTCACAGTAGTTAAAATATGGGAAAATCAGAGTCCTAACTAAAATAACTTTTATGTCAATAGGTAAATAAGGAGCAAATCGTTTAAGACTGTGAATTCCAGGAAACACTTTGTTACAAGTCTCAACGATCTGATCCTTCCAACCCAAACTCCTGTTTATCAACAGTCCTAAATTCTTCACTTTATCACTGTAATCAAGATAGTGGTCCATTATCTTCAACTTAGGGGCAGTTGTCACGTCAATTTTAGGTAGAAGATCCAATAACGAAAATCTGAATCTTGCTTTCGTTAAGTTTTAAACCATGTCTAGAATACCCAACAATTAACTCACCCAACAAGTTGACTACTTAACTGATCATGTCCCCATGTATTTCTTCAGTTTTTTTACTTCTAAATGTATGTTGTGTCCTTAGAGTCTTCTTCCCCGGGATGCGGGCTGCCTGCTTGCTTAGTGCCGGTATCTCCATCCCCTCCTATCTTAGGATGAAGAGGTCCTAATAACCTATAACTGCATCAACTCCCAACTGCACCTTAACATTCCAACTCCAGATCTGAGATGGTAAATATAGATATTTTACATCATTGGTATATTTTTAAGAAAGCATTTTTTTTTTTTACGTTCATGGTTCATAAACGAGTAATACATTGAGGATAGAAATAGTAATTTTTTTTCAACGACATAGGTATTTATATAGTTTATACAAAGCTGTATTGAGGACACTGAGCAGACACGTTCTGTTGATCTTATAAATGTTCGCTGAAATGATCTTAGGTTTCCAAGTGCTTAGTTCTAGTTTATTAAGTTTGATTAGTCAACGTTCGTACGTTCTCTCTCTTACACAAGTATGTATTACGTTACGTTTTACTTGGTAGTCACTTAAACCTCAAACTTTTTTCGTTTTAAAATTATAAACATTCTCTAGAAATTTCTATGCATACTTTCCTACTCCATTACAGATAACATACCTGTAAAACTGTTATATCCGGCTAAAAACTAAATCAGTTATGCATTTCTTAATCAGAGTTTGCGTGCCAGAACAAACTATCTGTTTTAGTTATATGAAAATAAATATAGGCCTAAATATAATGATGGCATGTAACTTTCTTTAATGAGTTTGTGTTAACTAAACAAGAAAGTAAATGCATTAAAAAAAAGTAATTATTAACTTGTAAAACTACAATAACCATAGATAATTAAAACAAATTATTTAAATATATGTTAGTTAAAAATTATATGTTCAACGATAAATAGAATAAATTTAAATAAATGTAAAAACAATTAGGCATGGCTAGAAAAATATAATTAAACAACAATAATGCAAAATTCTATACGTCACTTAAAAGTTCTAATGCCTTAAGTAACCATGAGATTATTAATTAAATAGGAGTACAGTCATAATTGATTGTTCAGTTCTAATTCAAATTTATTTAAAACCCGTCCTTACACAATAATAGTTTAGTTATAGTATCGTATATGTATTTAATATTATATGAACCAAAACAAAAAAATCCTAGAAAACCTTACGATAGACAAGTACTTGATAAGCCAGACATAACCCAGGCTCCAGACAGCTGCAGTGCGTCCTGTGCCAGGAACCGTAAACTTCACAATTCTATTCATCCTCCGGTTCTATGTAGTTTAATTAACTATACTCCCTGCCGATTGAGTACGTACGTGCATTGTACAAACACGGGTTTTCTCTAATTACAAACCTAATTACATGTAATTATAAAATGCATAATATTCATACTGTACATCATCAGTATACTTAAGTTGACGTTACTTTGTTGTACCCTGCATAATTTTATAAATGTATATATACATTACTTTTTACTGCGTGAATATTATTTATAATACTTAGATAGTAAGCGTTTACAAATAATTAGTCAACTTGTAGATGTACAGTAGTATCAAAGTTAGTAAATTTAACACGTAGTATACACTAACATGCAAGTTTGACTTAAAAACCGTTAACTATCACATAAATATATTAATATAAAATGAATATTTCAATATATCACCACCTAATTAAATCAATGGGTATGTATAATAGAAATTATTTTTAAGCCTGTTTAAATTATGAAAAGCTATTTGATTGGACAAAATAGTTATTAAAATGTCAAGAAAAAAATTATATAAAAATAACAATTTACAACTTTAATAATCTATATTAAGTGAATGTTTGTAATATAAAACTATTTATAAAACAAGGAAAATACTCAGAAGTCGAGCTATATTTATATTAAATAAATATAAAATATAATCCTATATGAATTTTTAACACATATTCAGGTAATTTAGTGGACAGTGTTATGAACACTTTTTCACAAGAATGTTTATTGCAAATATTTAACATAAAAAATAGGTATAGCAACACTACAATATTATTAAACGCTGGTTTCGTTAACAATGAAAGTTTGTTGTGTGATTTTAGCGCACAATTGTAAAGAAAATGTTTACCACCAACCTCTCTTCCTCTTGCTAGAACAAGAGGCAGTAAACATCGCTAGGTCTGAATAAATGGCAGATAAACATCCCGTTCCTAAATGAAATGTTGAATTAGCCATCACGTGTTCAGTAGTGGAATTGGAACAACATTCGTTTACTGGATATTTCTGTACGTTAGCTTTGAATCACGCACAAAAGCTTTCTGTAAAAACGTACCGAAAATGATAATTTTTTTTGGAAATAAAAGCATAGTACTTTTTCATGAATAATTTCCTTGTATTTTAGATTTTTAAATAACTTCTGTTAATATTAGTCGGTAGGATTGTGAGTAAACTTTTTTTGTCACCAGTGACGAGTTGGCTCCTATTCCAAAACTGGCCAGTAATGTAAAAATATGCATTGTCAAAGAAGGTCTAAGTCACCTAATTTTCGTATATATTTTACTTGCTATGAAAACGGCACTTAAACAAAATGTGCACTCCTATACCTTGGATACAATGCTTCGCAAACCTACTACATGTATGTGGGGGTGGGTGTGTTAGTAGCACGGTATGTGTATTCAATACTAATGTACATCTATAAACGTAAAGATGAACTTTAGCTACTTGGGTGATATCCATTGCCAAACCTACCATTAACATCAAAGTTCATTTGATTTACCAACATAAACCTTTGAACACGATGGATAAAATAAACATAATTAACTACGGAAACTCATACGTTTACTAAAATTACGACATGAGTTAGTTCTGTAGTGGTATTTGAACAAATCAGTCCATAGGTTTTAGAAAAGATATTTCAATGTGTTTTCTTGTATGATGTGTAGATTTCTGCGTAGTATATATTATATAAAATAGTAGATTGTGCTTTTAAATTTACTCTATGATCCTAATCTGAGATTTCCTAAAATTACATGATAGAAAACTAAAAGTAATTTTTAAATGAACTCATCAAATTTAATATTTGATTATGACATTTTAATGACCTCATAATTTTAGTCACACGTGCGTGAGAGTTTTTATTAGTTCAGAGTAATTCCGCAAGCGCCCCAATCAAAATAATTATTTCATGTCGTAAAAGAAGACCAGATATAATCGGAAGGGTGCATGTGGCACGAATACATATGGCTTTATAGGGTTTTGTTGGAATGCTTTATTAACGATTGTTTCAACGGGGGCGATGTTACGTAAAAGCACCCCCAAACGTATGAGATTAAAGTGTTATTTAGATAATGGTAAATAGTTTGTATACAGAGTGTGTTTTAGGTCAGTTACTCCCTAACTTGTTTACACACTCTACAGTTTGTAAAGTATTTGCTTTTTGAATATGTTATTAAAATAATAATAACCTACACTAATTTGGACTGTTTCTAAGCTACGGGCAATTATTTTGGTTCCACTTCAATTTGAAAGAACCAGGAGTCAACTTCAAACATTATGAATAGTAACGTGATATGCCACTTAACACCACAATTAAATGGTAAAAACGATAGTGCAATCACAAATTCAAAAAATACGTGTCGTTCTTTAGTTGTTAATTAATTTGTTATCAATGCAATTTATCGTTGCCAATGTATTTTCCTTCTTAGAACTGATGTTTCATCACCAAACACTAATAAGAGACAACATTCTAAAGCAATTATATTAATAGCATACAATTATTTTGTAAAAAAGATAATTATTAAGTAATAAATTATATTATGTACAAAATATTAGCAGTTAGACAATAACTATGTAACAAAACATTTCTCAGTTTTTATAATAATTTTATAAACTACAGTTCTATTATAAATGGTATACTATAGAGTTGTAAAGACACAAAATATGTGGTTAAAAATATAATTAAAAATGCAGTTTTTAATAGAAAAATTACAATTTAAGTATAAAATATATTAAGTTTTGTTTGTAATTAAAACAACTGTATTAGAAATGTAATCGAGTGAATACATTGGTTTTCATACAGTTTATCAATAGCTGAGGTGTAAATGTTAATAGAATGAAAACCCTTTCTGTAAAAACAATCAGGATCTGACAAAGCCAGTTTTATAGTCATTCATGCTGCTCTGAAGAGGACCAAATCCCCTTTAATCCTGTGTACTAAATGGACTTTGTTGTGGCTTGTATTGATAAACTTTCATTTAATCTGTTCTTTTTTTTTATTTTATATATATATTATTTGTATAATATATACGAGAATATACACATACAAATAATATTTTATATATTATTTTTTATATTATTTACCACAGTTAAAATCATTTGCACTGGTTATGTTGCGTTGTTCTTACTTAAATAGGATGAATGCAAAATAACTTATACATAGTCCTTGAAAAATATATTTTAATAATTTAACTATTTTATTTTTATATATTTAACAAACAAGTGTAATGTAATACAGATTTCACTATCCGTCTCAAAAAATTTACTTGTTTTAAATGGGATTATACAACCAACAAAACATCTTTGAGGATTGCTTGCAAAATCCATAATTCCAACATCACATCCGTTCAATGGTTAGCGTGGGTGTACACACTACGAGCTAAATTAGTGTGTCCATGTTGGGTGGTAGTCAGTGTCCGGATGTTGTGTAGGGACGATGACTGAGTATAGGTTTTTTAAATGAGCTGAAATTTAGACCAGTACAACTGAGTATGGTTTCTATATAAAGCTGTAGGTTTCCCTCAATATTAAGCTAATAATAAAGGTTCCTTTCCCATATAATTTGAAATCAGTTAATATCAAACTAAACAGGTAATCCAGACACATCTTACACTCATTTAATAATTCGTCTTTACTTTAAAATACGCATAAAGGCTTGTCAGCGTCTCATACCTGAAAATCTGATAATCTAAGACAGAAGCCATGTTATCTCGATGAATAGTATTTGTATAAACATTCAACAGGATTTATTGTAGATGTATTATATTACGGTATATTATATTATGTTTTTTGTAATATTTGTATAGCTTTAAATCAAATCAGTTTTATTGCAGTAGACATATAACATGCATTGTAACAGTCAATTTCAGTTTAAAATTTATTTGATGCCTATTAAAAAAATATAAAAATTTCACCAACACTACCAAATTCTTTAACATACAATATTTTTTCACATTCTCACCTCCAGTTCTGGTATCAGCATACTAACTGTGTGGTCTCCAAGTTATGTGCCAAAAGCTCATACGCTATAAAATGCATGGTAGGCCAGAAAGCCTTTTAATCGAGTTTTAAACCCCATCAGCGTTATGGCGATTGTTATACAGTTTGGTAGTTTTTTGTAAAGACGGATACCAGCCTCTGAGTACAAATGCTCATAAACAACTGTTCTGTGTCTCCCAGTCCTATAGTTTTCCCTGTCCCTGGTGCCATATTCGATAATACCTCGTCCCCAAATCAAAACACGCTTAGAAATAAATAAAGATGTAGTTTATAGAGTATAGAGGCAAGGTAAAGGCAATATGCTTAATTTTTTTAAAATTGTCCTGCAAGATTCTATGAAATTAACATTTTATTTTATTTTGAAATTATACACTATTATAAATTATAAAATATGACTATTATAATTTCATATTTCATATTCATACAGCATCTTTTTAACGGACACATTAATATTTAAAAATTTGTACTTTTTCCAAATATAAACTGAAATTATACACAACAATGATTACGTTAGTATTGTGTGAGAGAAATTACAGTGGAAAGTTTATTTATTAATGACTTTAATTAAATATACTTATACCAAAAGTAATCAATTTGAAGGTCATAATTGTTGACATGGACCTTATTATTAAGCACTTCTAAACCCTAAACTATTATAAATATAACTATATTCTCAGTTTTATACTTACAGTGTAGACAAGATTTATAATCCATTTACCTGTAACATGGAAAAATATTATTAGTTTATTGATTATAAAATGTAAACAACATTTATTATGTGATCCCTAAAATTATATAATAATAAAATATTATTCTTATTTTCTTCTCAAGAACATTGGGGAAAACAATGAAACATCAACTCTTAGTATGAAAATTTTTGTATTATGTTTATATCAAGAAACGTTGTAAAAGTCTAATCTCGATGATATCTTTAAAATAAATTGTTTTCCTTAACAATTGTAATAAAGAGAGTTTATATCAAAATATACATTCTTAAATTGTAAAAAGGGAGATTGAATGTATTAATACAACTTCACTATACGTTCTATAACAAAAAGGAAAACTGCCAGAAATGGAATAGAGGCCTACAGTTTCCTTCACTGTAACAGTCTTCGATTTTTTTCGATCATTTATAAAATGTTTATGAATATTACTTAAACAATGATGTTCTTACCTTTCAGAATACCTTATAGAAATTGACAAAAAAAACTACTAAGCTAAAGGTGTTACGCCGACTTTTCTTTTTTTATAACGAAATAAAATGTTCGTTGTGTGCATAGTTCAATAGAGCTTAACCGTTCAATCCCTTTTATTGTCTAATATATGTCTTGAAGTGCAGTGTTATTAGCATAAAAAATTTTTATTTTATGTAAGGGTTTTCTAACCATAACATCTTTACGCAATTACTGTCTTGTTTCTGTAAGATATAACATAGTTCTTGTACGATATAACATAGTTTTTGCACGATATAACATAGGTTTTGTACGATATAACATAGTTTTTGCACGAAATAACACAGGTTTTTACGACATATTATAGTTTTTGTACGATATAACATAGGTTTTGTACGATATAACATAGTTTTTGTACGATATAGCATAGGTTTTGTACGATATAACATAGTTTTGTACGATATAACATAGTTTTTGCACGAAATAAGACAGGGTTTTTACGACATATTATAGTTTTGTACGATATAACATAGTTTTTGTATGATATAGCATAGGTTTTGTACGATATAACATAGTTTTGTACGATATAACATAGTTTTTGTACGATATAACATAGGTTTTTTACGATGTAACATAGTTTTTGTACGATATAACATAGTTTTTGTACGATATAACATAGGTTTTTTACGATGTAACATAATTTTTGTACGATATAACAGGTTTTTTACGATGTAACATTGTTTTTGTACGACATAACATAGTTTTTGTACGATATAACATAGTTTTTGTACGATATAACATAGGTTTTGTACGTTATAACATAGTTTTTGGTCGGTAATATTTACTTTTAGTATTAATAGTATCACTAGTATAAAACTAATGAATATATGTTTTGAATATTAAAAACTTCCCGTACAGTATTACTAACATGAATTGAAGGATTCCTTTCTAGGCATAATAATTATAAATAAAATTTTAATTTACAGCTGTTTTCAATATTTCATTCCATATTTAGTTTTTTTTAGTTTTTTTTAATTTTTATTTATATCTCAAATAAATATATGTTTGATATATTTTAGTAGTTTTTGTCTATTTGTTTATGCGCCGTGAAGAATAAGTTCATTATTTTCAATATAGTTTTAGTTTAAATTTTCTTCAACTAATTAGACTGTCCTTAACCCTGTGGTGTGGTTGGTGATGTATTTCTCCAGGCCTGTAGTTTTACGTACCCCGGCTTATATACACCAAGTCTGGGGTTGTTGTCTGGGGATTTTTCACATATAAGACCTTAATAAAGTCTTGTAATATAGCCCGTCAGATCCCATTTTATGTGGCAATATTGCATTTAATTTCCTATGAAACATTTATTTAATTTTAGCCACTTCTGAGATAAAATAAATTAAACTTTATAATGAAATAAACGACATAATTGTAAGAGTAAATAGTAATACATCTCTTTAGTGGTTATATTTTTGTGTAACTATTTGTATCACTAGTGAGCATAAGTATGCAATACTCATATATACATTGAAACTAAAATATCTTGCCAAGAAAATTGAATATATGAGTATAGTTTATAGAATCAACTTATAGTTTTAAGAATATAATTTGATTTACATACTAATTGTAATAGCTAAGTAATTGAGTTGCGTAAAAAAACAAATATTATAATTTATAATTTTATGTTTACTATAGTTATTAACCAAACTAAAACTTATCAATAAAACTACCACTAATAGGTAATTCTAAATTATCCATATAGGGTAAGTTTTAAGTCATCAACAGTCTAAACTGTTTCCACGAATTAATTTGCTTTTCGACTTTATCGTGAAATTAATACCAACCCACACTATACTTGGGGTTTGGTTCGTATATTATTTATTCTATTTTATTTATAATCGCCAGTGTATTTTCTTAGTTAACACTGGTTTTTTTTCAATATGTCAATCATCTGCCCCGTAACTTGTAACTACAATTTAATTTACTTTCTGAATATGTTATAAAATTAATTCTAACCTAAACTACATTTAAAGTGTTTCAATATTGAAGGTCAATCGGGGTCCAATATCTAGGAGTGAACTTTTACAATTTTGAATAGGAACACGGTCATATGGTTTATTACTTTAATGACACAGATTTGCTTCAAGCTGAAAATCATTGCATAGTCGTAATTAAAAAATTTGTCGTTCTTTAATTAGCAATTATCTTATTATTAACTTTAATTATGATCGTCACCTATACATTTTCTTAATGAAAACTTATTTGTCAAATCTACACGAATTAAGATTTATGTTTTTATCGTTAAGAGCTCTGGGAATTTTTAGAATAATGTAATAAAATAATGGCTGTAAAAAAATATTATTTGTAACCTTTCAGGAATTTAACTGTAGTACAATGCATTAAAAAAAGGCGTATACACAGAAATATACCTTTATGAAATGCCGTAAATAAATACTTAAATTGTTTAAAACCGTTTTAAAACTTGTAGATTATAGTACATGTAACTATAGGTTTTATCTATACATTAAAAACCAAGACACTTGTTCATAGTAACAAATTATTTTTCGGCGTTTCTTCAGTAGTACAATATTTAATTTCAACTATTAGACAACATATTATCTAAACCAAAAACACTAAACTCTTTCCTTTGCGTGACGTGATCTTATAACCTTTACACACCCTTGTTGTAAATGACACTTTCAACGATCTATATTTGAGGCTGGTTCACAAAAGAACAGTCATGTGAGACATCGTTATGGCAATAAAATCGTCAGTCAAATTTGTATGTCAGTCAAATTTGTATGTATCAAATGTTGTAATTTTTTTAATAGCGTATCACAACCAATATTATAATAACTTACGTAAACATACTTAGACTAGTGTAAAGTATTTCTTATAACTTGTTTGTAAGACAATGATATAAAAACCGAAATGATAAACATGTTATAAGTTTGTCCAAATATGTTTCCTTATTGTAATTTTGTATTTAATTGTTTTATCCAGTTCAAACATAACTATAACAGAGAAACAAACAAATTTAACGTTTCTTAACTTCAGTGAGCGGCTGATATAATATTTTTCCATATTTTTTTATTCACTCGCCAGTTCACATGGGTCTGCAGGCATGTGCATTAACTTTACTCAACGACTGATGTACCAACCATTTTCTCGGGGAGATTCGAACTTTGGAATTTGGATTTTCTATTTTGTATTTTTCAGCTTTTATGCTTGTTATGCAATTATTTAATTTGGTTTCGCTTTATATTTCACTATTTTGTTTCAGGTTGTACATTTTGAGTTGAAATTCTAGCACCGGCACCAAGAGCGATTGTTTTCTTACTTATTTATGCAAATTTTCTTATTATGCATATTTAATTTATTTTTATATCTTTAGTTTGTAATTATTTTTACTAATATGTTTGTTAACATGGGTAACCAACGATAAATCTTTTGTAATTTTTTGTGAACCAAGATTGTAAATATTCAAAAATAAAATATTCCAATTCTGCCTACCGAAGCCTTACTCACTGAGCCACCACGAAGGCAAATTATATTGCTGTTAAACGGTAATTATATAGAACAGCAGCCGTGGAAATTTTTCGTCTGAATTTTTTTTAATAGTACATAACTACCTAAGAAACAAGAATATAAAAGTTTTTTCAGAGGAAAAACCGGAAAAATAATTACAAATCTAATGAAAAAACTGAAAAAGATAATTTTTCCGTAAATATATTAATGTGGGTACTCGAATTGTGTGAAATTTTTCCTTGGTCAGGTGTTTTATAATCGAGTGTTTTATAATCGAACAATAATTAGGAATGTTAACACCGAACATTTTCCGATTTTAGTTAAATTTCGTTCGGTTAGGATAGGGATGGATATTAATAGGTTAGGTTAAGTTTGAGGTTACGTTAGGTTTGTTTAGGTAATTTTAGTATAAGATACTATTAATTAATTGGTTCGTAGTATAGATGGTCAAAACCCTTCAAAATTCATTGGTTTACCTAACCTAATATAATCTAACCAAACCTAACATAATCTAACCAAAACTAACATAACCTAATAAAACCTAACATAACCTAATGTATCAATCTAGCCCTAACCTAACAGAAACCTTACTGAATTCGGCATATTTCCTGTGCTAACGTGCTTATTAGTGGATCGATTGAAAAAAACCTTGTCATGTTCATAATAAGAATGACATTCCATAACATTTTATTAGTACCCACATTGCTACATGTATAAGAAAAAATTTTTCAATTTTCTTCATTTTCGTAATTCTTTCGGCTTTTGCCACTGATAAAAATCATATTATTGTTGCCTAGCTATGTATATCCATTATGAACAAAATATTAGTCCAACATTGACAAGGCCCCTGTTCTATATACTTTTAATTCTGTAGTAATAATTCATACAACTATCCTTACGGGTCTGGAGTAGAATGAGTTGTGGGACTGACATCAGTCCTGGTCCGAAAGTGAATTACAGAACTTACTACTCCATACACCAATTTCCTTTCTCCACACCCCTTCGGGGCACTATTGGTTGCCACTTTTTTATTTAATCTTTATAAGTATTTTCAAAATTAAATTTTTAAGTTAATTCTAATGGACAAGACCAAAAGCTGTAAAATTGAAATAAATAATAAACCTATTTCTAAAATGCAACATGCCTTGTAACATTATTACTAGGCAATCAGTTATTAGATGACTGTTTTAAAATGAATATAAAGAACAATTATAATATATATAATCTTTATTTTCTGCTGTACGTAGTAAATTAACATGATTTTATTTTATATTAAAATATGTGTTTGATTTTTCTATATTAATTTTGACAAAACTATTTACTATCCAGATGTTACATATATAACCTTAGTCTAATATTTGAAAATTAAAACACATTTACGAGTAGAAACATTATAAAACATCCTGCATTTTATGACACCTTACTAACATAACTTGGTATTATAGATAAATGGTCAGGCTAGTAAAATAGTTTACCAATTTATAAGAAATAGTAGGACACAATAATAATATATTTAAATATATGTTTCATATTTAATGAGCTGTACGTGTAATTAAGGATAATTTAATATTGATGTAACAACTGACAAAACTTCATAAGATAGGCAAATATTTAATAATCCAAGCAAAAATCAACGTCAGACAGCTGCAGTGCGTTCTGTGCATTGAAGCATATTTTTTTCACTGCCCATCACTGTCTTGCAGCATTGAGCGATGCAAAATATATTTTTAAAATGTTGCATGTTTTTTTTCTTAATTTAGACATTATAATCTGCTGTAATGTAAATATATATAAAAATTTATATTTTTTGCATAAATACTCCCACCACAATATAGGTGTACATAAAGCAACATAATAGCAACATTATATTACAGGGCATTCATGAAGCGAATCAAAATTTACTTCTATTGGATAGAACAAAACTCATTATATGATAATTGATTGTTTTTAAACAAAGAGTTTAATTAGTTTTGTATTTTTAAAACACTGAGTTAGTCGTATTTTATTAATACAAATCAGATTTTAATTAGAATACTGCCGTTACACATAAACAAATTTTTTTAACTAAAAATAAATTACTAAACACGTTTTGATTATTATTATGGTACTACTTAAAAGTTGCGAAATTACATAAAATATGAGTGTTTTATAAAATAATAGGTACAAATATGAAATCTACAATAAATATTTTGGTACTCAACTAGATAATTTCGTACAAGCTATCACTGTTAGGTGTTATTTATAATTGTTAAACGTGCATTTGTAAGCTATAAAAATATGTCCATATCATGTCTATTCAAGTATTGCAAATATAGATTTATATAAATGAATCTCAGCCTAGTCAGCGTTTGACTTAAAATAAATATTTTAAAAAATGTTAAAGTAACCTTTATTGATCAATTTGTATAATTCATAGTGAAAATGTTCATACATTTATAACTATAAATAAAACTCTATACTAATCCAACCAATCCACTATTTAATATCCAACAGAGCGGATTTAAAAAGAACGGTTTTATATAATTTACTTAATTTCATATAAGTATACATAAATAACTCTATGCTGGTTTAAAATGATATTTAGTTTCTATGTTAATAAAGTTTATAGAGCTAAATTTTCACGCAACCCCCTTAAAAAACAATGGAACTGCTATATTGACTTACTGTCAATGTTTAATGAATGCGTGTGTATTTTTTTATTACTTCTGAGAAACACCGCGTGTGCCTTAATAACTACGATATTTCCATGTCACAAAAGAAGACCACATATTTTATTGAATGTGCATGCAGCACGAATGCATGACATTAAAACAACTCAATTGGGTGGTGTTTAGAATATTTTATTGATTCGGCGGTAATAAGTTACAGTTTGACGTTCCTTTCAATGTCTGTGTTGTTTATAACAAAAAAAAAAAAAAAAAAAAAAAAAAAAAAAAAGCATCACAATATTTCTCAATATATTATTTTATTGAGACAGCTATTTGATATAGTAAGTTTACTTATATGTACTTTTTCGTACAATAGGAACAATAATAGTCATAAACTAAAAACACATCATACTAATAAATCTAAAAATACAAAAAGTGTTTTCTCTTAACATACTTCATTTTATTATTTAACTTTGTCTTTAATTGCAAACTACATTTAAATTTTTAATTTTTCCTGAGTATTAAAACATTTAAAAAAATTTATTTGCACGTAAAAAAATTTCCAAATATGTTGTGTACATGTTTAAACCCATCTTCGTTCAAGTGAAATATACTGTGTTATTACGACAATAATTTATTATTTTGTTATTTCAATAGTGGAACTTCAGTTTTTATTAGATTACGATACTTTATTATAACAGTATTACATTATCTACACGTTTCACACGTACTTACAAAATACCTGTTTACATAGCCTTCAAAATCTGGCTACCACTCAACAAGAACACCCCAGACTTCTCTAGTAATGTCTACGTCGATGGTAACCCGTGAGTGGACCCAATGTTAGTATTTAAGGGGAGAGAGCAAAAAACGTAACACCCACAACCTGCACAACACTTAGTCCCCAAGTATCTGGGTTACAGCACTACTCTTCTACAGCCATCTCAATAACAAGCTTTCTCATTATTACATTGCAGGGAGGAGTTTTTTACATTATATTTTTTTATTAAAAACTCCAAATGTTATCACAGTGATAAATAAACATAAATGTTAAAAACAATTTTGCACGTTTATTTTGGGTGCATTTGATAAGTATACAAAATATACTAGTAAAGTACTAAAATGAAACAAGAGAAATAAATCAAAATAAATGTAAGTGTATCAATATAATCCTCAGCAAAGTAAATTAAGCATTATAGGATTACTTAGTATCAGGTCTACTGGATAAAATGACTATTAATGTGGTTTCGTTGGATCCAGATAACATTCATGATCGATCTTTATTTGTTGTATTTTTTAATACCAACCCGTAGAGTTATTGATCATAGGGAAATAATATTTATTTTAGAAGATTGTTTATTTTTCATAAATTAAATATGTTTTGTTATAAAAAAAATAAATAAATAAAAACAGTAGTTGTTTACTTTGCGTTTGGTGTTAGTTGTTTAAAGTCTGATTATTAAAATAAAGTGTTTTTTTTTTTTTTTTTTATTATTATTATTACGAGTATACTATTTTATGATTTCGAAAAATGTAAGTTGAATTGTATTAGGGTTCATTATATAAATTATGTTGGCTAAAAAACTGAATAAAAAAGGCTTTAGACAAGTCGTATGTTTTTACAACGATGGTTTGCTAAATTTATTCAATATTTAAGATGCTATTGCTATACGTGAACGCTGGTCCTTCGAGGGATAGTGTATATTTTAGGGAAAAAGACCAAATATGCGCTTTTCTTGGCCAAAAAATGGAGAGAACCAACATTTCACTATTTTAAGTTAGTGGACTACTTTTAGTATCTATAAACCCACAACACTTTAAGCAACATTTGACATTATTAAGCCTTTGTCCAGTTATTACATATATGACAATCATCTGTACATAACAACATTCTCATAGGGCTCTACATAATGTATGTATGATTTAAACTAACGTTCCTTAAACTTTCCAAGCCAGTCAGCTAATATTTAGCTACTCAGTTTTGGAAGTACCCTACTAAAGTACCCTAGTTTTTAAGTACTTTAGTATAGCTATAACTAATAAGAAAGTGTTAACATTTGCATAATCATCATATAGAAACTATTAAGAAATTGTGTTTTACGTACCTTACTGTACGTCTATTTGACTCTACTACCTATATTCATAAATAAATATGACTAATATAACTGTTTATTTATACTTCTACTTGCACTAAAACTATTAATTAAATACCACCCTTACACTAAGTGAGTGGTATTAACATCCCCATCCATACACGTACAGTGGTATTAACCCACCCATCCATATACGTATAGTGGTACTGACCCACCCACTCAAACACGTACGGTGGCATTGATCCGCCCACCTAAACACGTACAGTGATTGACCCACCCATCCATACACGTACAGTAGTATTGACACGCCCACCCAAACACGTACGGTGGTATTGATCCGCCCAATAATACGCTAACAGTGCTATTGACTCATCCATCCATACACGTACAATCGTACTAATTCGCCCATCCATGCACGTACATTGCTATTGACCCGCCCATCCATATACGTACAGTGGTATTGACTGACAAGCTAGACCTTAAGTTGTTCCAAAAACAATGATTTTACTAAGTGTTAGTACAATATTATTTATATTTTATATATTATTAAGGAAATATAATCTAATTATCTAAAAGCATACGTCTTTGGTTACTGTATACTTGTATTTAATGGTATTTATTAAAAAAATATGGTTATTTAGACAATACGCTTTTCAATAATATTGTTAACCACAAAACAAATTAACTGAATATCTCTTTAGTTACCTTAACACTAAATATTTACATTTGTGTACTAACATTAAATAATACTAAGTATTGTGTATTAGTATTCGACTGAGAGTTGTAATACGTAAAAAAGTATCTAATTATATATACGTTTATCTGACTGAGATATGGTTCATTACGTATTATTCACTATATCATTTATTGATTTCATACAATCAAATACGTCAAAGGTTGTCGTAGTAAAAACTAGTCTTTATGGACGAAACTCTGTGTTTGAATTTTTCTAGAAATAAGACTGACACGATAAGTTGAATTAACCTTTATTTTTCAACATTTTCATGGTTTATGTGTCAACATACTCATGAGTTACCTCCCTATAGGAATATTTAGGTACGAAATACATTTTTTATCCGGTCTAAGTATATTAATTAGCTTCTTCCATTAAGGGAAAAATTTATGCCTAAATGAATTTAACAGTCCTTATAACTGAAAGATGGCATAGTTGAAGAGTAGCCACAACTATCACGTGCAATGTTTGGCGAACTCATATTGAATCTGTTTGGTCTACTTATTAGCCGTGGTTTAGTATGGCTGCGCAATCAGATTACCGCTCCTTCATTACACAGGATTTCCAAGCAGAGAGGTCAATACGGTTACATGGCCGATTTATGTGATGCAAACAAAATATCTGCCACCGAATATCTCTTGATTCTGCTGTTTAGTTCCCATTTCCTGTCTTTATCTAATATAGTTCACAAATGATCATAATAATATTTTTCACGTTTCCAGTCATTAGCATTTCTTTTATTAAAAAAAAAAAAAAAAAACTAGTTGGTTAAAATGAAAGAAAACGTATATCAATGATAGGTAAACTCTTTTATGCTTTTATAATTACTACCTAACGTATATATAGTCTAGTAATATAATTTAGTTATATTTAGTTAACTTTTTTTAAGGACAGACCAATTGGATTTGGTCAGACTTAACTTTTGTGAATTGGAAGATGATAACAAGGTTAATATAAGTCACTAAATACCTAAGAAACATTTATATTCGGAGCAGCCAGTCTATATGAAACAAGAATTAGATTAGAGTAAAAACTATATAGCAACTCAGCTCATCAGGTAAATGATGGTCTAATGAGACAATTTAGTTACATTTTCACTATCGTATTATTTTATAAGACCATCCATTTAAATAACTTAATATCGTTGTGGTGCTTCCATAGAGAATTTTTGAATGTAAAATATTATTATGGTGTATTTTGATGCGTATCATTAACTTTCATTATATACATTAAATTTTATTTAGAGGATTGTTGTACCATTAAATAAAGCCCCAATAAATACAAGGATAGGGAGCACGGAAGGAGAGTTCTGTATTTAGCGAAAATACTTCATAAAAGTATATGAAAGTAGTCATTTATGTAGTCAAAGTCAAAGATGTCCTTATGCATAAACATGTACAGAAGTATACATTGAATAGTGTCAATATCATTACAATTACTTAAACTAAACCAAGTTATATTTCCTAGTATTTAATGAGGTTTGGCTGATTCCTCTTGTTATTTTTTCCGGTTTTTATGAGGTATGGCTGATTCCTTGAACTTGTTATTTATCAAATGTTTATAAACAATGTAAAAATTTAAACTGATATTTAATCTGGTGTCAAAAATATAAATGATCGTTATACTACAGTATTAACAAGATATTACAAGCATACAAATATTATCTTGTCATAATTAATAGAATTCATCAATGAAGTTCACCAATAACATTCATCAAGAGAGTATAGCACCATATTTCTAACATATTTCCTTAATTTTTTTTAAAAACTGGACAAAGTATTTTCAGATTTTATGCAATTAGGTATTTTCCTCAAAACTTTGTTACCAATATATGAAGCTTTGTGTAAAAGTGTAGTCTATGGTGTTTATTAACTACAAGGCTCTATAACTAGTATATTATACCTATGGACATTAGTAATTTCATCAGAAATAATTAGGTGCTCTTTACAAACAATAAAACTGATAAAACGTAAACAGTTATTATTTCCAGGCTCTTAAAATACTCTCTTGTAGAACTATAATTTGGTAGTTTTGCCATTTTTTTTTTTTTTTTTTTTTTTTTTTTTTGTATAAACAGTTATTTCATTCGAATTAAGAAAGAGGGTTTATTTAGGTAATATTTCAGGTATTAATATTTTAAAATTAAAGTAATTTACTAAATAGTTCATTCATTCTGTATGAAATGAAAAATATATTTACATGTCGAAATAGTTAATTAAAATAACACTAAAATGAAACATAAAAGACCAGCCACTTTAATAAGAGTGTGTGAATACAAGATACCGATTAGAATTTTGCAACAGTGGTATGGGTTTGGTTGGCTTTCACACAAATTAATCGGCATTAACATTTCATAAAGACAAACTAAATACATATATTAAAGTAAAATATATCCAGTATGTTGTAATATCAATACGGAATGTGGTGCTGAGCAAGTTATTTTTAATAATTCAAGACATAACGTTTTAAACAATTTCTGGAATATTTACCATCTTCTATAGCATTTTATATTGAACAACTCAATTCAATTATTGTAGTCACAAAGCATAAATGAGTAAGCACTTTATTTTTAATCACGTAGATTAATTTGTATTACGTGCATTCTTTGCACTCACTATTTGTTTAAAATACAAACCATTAAATAACATATTTCAACAATTAAAATAAATGAATTACTTCATTTGTAATTTTACAATTAACTAATAGTGTTTAATGTAACGGTTAAAAATCTGAATATTATTTATTTACAAATTCGACAAATAAATAAAATAAACCTTTCAACAATTTAAGTATTTAATGTGGACTTGGTAATAATTCTACAAAGATATATTTTTATAAAACACTTTAAATTTCAATTACCCTAGTAAAAAAGGGTTTTTTACAATATTCAATGTCGGTTGCCTTTTAGTCTACTATCATTTGTATTAGGAGAAAATTACATGATAAATTTGGCATTGTCAGAGCAAAAATATTCACGGGGTGGGAGCTTGGAGCAATACTTGTCTATATTTTGATTTGTTTAGGAACAGAGGGATTTCTGTTTAGAATCATTATTGAAAAAGTATATAATTTTCTAAAGATTTACAGCTAACAAAAGAAATGTACAAGGTAAATAATATGTTTTACACACCACCTGTTGATTTTCATTTTTGTTTACTTTACCTAAAATTAAATTAGATATTGGTGTGAAAGACCATATCTTAGACTAACTCCTGTCATATTAAATGGATAAGGTACGTCCTACATAATATTTTCTTTCAAATCCACACCTCACAAACTTTCAATCTTTCTCAATAAAAAGAAAGCCTTATCCCCATAACAGTGTAGTAATAATGTTATACAGACCGGGTTCTAAAGTTGTTATAGGCAGAGTAAATTTCATAATGAACTCTTACTATTAAATGTTTTGTTTTTTTCAACAACCCACTTGTTTGCATTCAAACAACGGGTGTATATAATTTTTACAAGATATTTAAAAATCATTTTTTTCTTTCTTTTTTTTGTTTTCCGCAGGTTATTTATTTATTTTTTTTTTTCTCGTACCACACACACTGCACCTTCCTTTCGGAATATCAGTGCTTCTTATTCCTTAATCGTTGTTAGTTTTTATTCTGTCTAAAAATAATTTCCTTGTCTTGTGTTAATGAGGTTAGTTGTTTGTTTGCCTTTCTTCTCCAAGTCCGCTTTTCCAGCGGGGGACCCAAGGCTGGTCCACTGGGAGGGGGGGATGGGCGGGAATTTCTTCCCTGTTAGTATTTGGGGATGTCTTGATCGAGAGTGTTCATTTGATGTGATACTTTTTTTTATGTCATGTCCTTGTGCTTCTGATTATTCCAATTAGAATTTTGATAATATTTCCGAAAGTGTCTTTTTGAGTTGTCGTGTCCAGGAGGTTTGTCATTTGTGTGGGGGTTTCCAGTTACTTCCTTCATGCTTGGTATCTTTACTTTGACTGGCGTAGGTCATGGATGTCTCTAGCTTTTTATTCTTTCTGAATAGAAACCACTGCCCCCACGAATCCAACCCACAGCTTACTCAATTTGGCTGTGTGTGGGGCTCACTTGGTTGGGGTAAACCAGTGGGGGGCTCCCCACCCCGTGGTAGCAGTTATTTATTTTCACGGGCTGCTTAAACCCGGGTGTCCACCCCGTGGCCTTTCTGGCTCGGTTCTTCTTTATTATATCTCTCTTCTTTGAACCAGTTGCTTCATGATTGTTTGCAAGGTGTTGAAGGAATTAGAATTCCTAATTAATGTACTGAGGTTTCAAGGTTTTTATTCTGCGTTTTCATGCAAACATCTTCTCAGATCTTCATTGGCTTCGCATTCCAGTACGCCATTCTCATGTGAGTCAATCTGTCCGCAGTCATTGCATTCCGGGCTTTCCGCCCTATGGAATCTAGTGAGATATTCCTTAAAGGGTCCGTGCCCTATTAATAGGTGAATTGTAGCTTGTTCTACATTTTCAAAATGTTTAGGTGTTGTTCTTTCTTGTACTGACGGCAGTAGTTGGAAAGTTTTCCTGCCAGTACCTGCATTCACCCATTCATCTTGCCATGTGGTGTTAGTTCTTTGTTTGATCTCCTTTTTGGTTTCAGCTATTCTTCCTAGTGCCTTTTCTCTTAGCATTGCAAATTCTGCAAGATTAAGTTCTATGGGTTGGTTCCCCGTTATCAGGCAGAGTGCCATTAGGGGCGACGTCCTATAAGCCCCTGTGGTGCTGATGAGCGCCAATCTTTGTGATTTTCTTAAATTCTTCTTAATGGCGTAGTGATTAAGTCTATGCTTCCAAGTAAGTACAGCATAAGACATTATCGGAATAAAGACTGCTCTATAGATGGTGTTGAGTTGTACTTGTTTGATGCCGAAGCGAAGACAGAGCAGTCTAGCAAGCCTACCAAAGAGATTTCTTGCTTTAACACCTTGGTTTTTGACGAGCGGTAGAAATGTTAAGCCTTCATCTAGAGTAATGCCCAAGTATGGGGCTTCCTTAACCATTTGAATACGCCGATTTTGGTACAAGATGACCGGGGGCCTTGCCTTCATGTTGCCCTTCAGAACCATGCCTTTGGTTTTGTTTGGTGCGACAGTCATTCTCGCAGACTGAGCCCATTGTTCCAAAATCTGCATAACCTGTGCAGCTATGTTTTCAAGTTCCCTTCTGGTGTTATGAATGCTATGTCGTCAGCAAAAGCTACTTTATTTACTTGTAGTGGGAATTCTTTTTTTCAAGCACAAAAGACACAAAAGACAAAAGTCTGTCAAAAGCGAGATTCCATAGCAGAGGCCCGAGAACGGACCCCTGCGGACATCCCATATTCATATTTCTAGTGACTATTTCTGCGTCATTGTCCACAGAGACAATCCTCTCACTGAAGTAGGACTGCATGGTGTTATAAATAGTTTTCGAGATACCAATTTCTCTTAGTGAGTCCAGGACCTCCGGCCACCACAGTGAATCGAAGGCTCCTTTAATGTCTATTAGGACAGCCACCACATAGGTGAACTCAGAGTTAAGGGTTAGGTTCTTGACGAATTCAATAGCATCTACCGTGCTTTTCTCTCTCCTAAAACCATATTGGTGAGGGCTGATCAAGTCGTTAGATTCCACGTAGTCATTAAGCCTTCCTTTAATCATTCTTTCGTAAATTTTTACAGCTACTGGAAGTAGGCTGATTGGCCTGTAGGAGCTGGGGCTTGACCAGTCCCTGATGCCTCCTTTCTTGATTATCTTCAGTCTAGCTCTTTTCCATTCTTTTGGGAAAGATTCCTCCAGCCAGCATGCATTCAGAACGTTTAGAAAAGCCACCTTGTTTTGTTCTGAATAGTTTCTATAAATCTCATTGTCAGGCCCTGAGGCCTTCTTGGGCTTGGTGTTTGATAGAGCTAATTCCAGTTCCTGTAGATTGAAAGGAGATTCTAGATTGCAATTGGGGGGAGTTTTGACAGTTTCCCTCAGTTGAGTTTGTAACGGATCATCGTGTACTTGGCTGTCCAGAGGCACCAATGTACTAACCATAAGTTGCAGAGTTTCTATGTTAGAATTTGTAAACTGATCTTCATTTCATTGTAGTGTTGTCATAATTTCAGAATTCCGCAGGTTATTATGGGTTTTTATACAATTTATAATTATTATATACCGGACATTTTAATAGACAACTTTCCTTACATATATATTAGCAAACCCACCTGCCCATTGATGTAAGTACTGAAGACTTAACCTCCCACCCATTGGTGCATGTTGTATGTGGTATTTGTCTGTTTAAATATATTATAAACCACATTATAATCGTACGTTGCATATTTTGGTCATTGCCGTCAAGCTTTGCCAAGCTTGGAAAGACCACGCATTTGCAACACCTTGAAAATAAATAAATGCTCTTTCAATTTATATCAATAATATTGTTACTTAATGAGAGGAACATGTGTTAATTGTTGCACCTATATTTACCTTGTCACATAATCAATTCCATATAAACTCCTCATTATAGGATGGGTTGAATCTGATCAACAAAACAATTTGGTAAACAAGGTGCCAGTAATTATCCCCCATTAACGTTGTGTACCCACTAAACTATAATCATTAACTAACAGTTTAGTCCATGTTATTACTAGGTAATTGGATTTTCAACACTTGCCAATAGCATTGCAACGACATAACATTAATGATAATGAAACAAGACTGTAAAAAGATAATGTAAACAAATTCTAATAGGTAACTGTGTGAAAATAATAAAATATTTTTTATGGACTTTAGAATTAATTATTCGAGTATTATTATACATTCTTGGAATCCGAATGGTGTTTTCTCTGATCAGTCATTATAATAATTTAACAGATTTGTACAATATTTAACAATTTGTATATGATAGGTAAGCCACATTTTCAATTTAAATTTATATTTAGTCAAAATTAATTTTTGGTAGCTAAATGTTCAATATTATATGAATAAAGTTTCTTATAGGCTGTTATATGTATGATTTGCCGTTACATTTAAACTTACCTACAACAACTATGTAATAATTTTAAACAAAAATATAAATATCATAAAAAATATATATAAATTAAAAAAAAATTATATGAACGTCCCTCATATATGAGAACACGTAGATTGAAGCATTTTTATTTTAGTTTGTTTATTATTTTGTTAAAACTCACCTTTTATCACGCGTGCATTTGATCACTTTACTTGCTTCACTTGTACATTTTATCACGTTTGTTATGCTCTTTTAATATCGAAAACAACAAAAGAACATTTTAATCGTGAAAATATAGTTAATGTAGCCCAGATTATATTTATGTAAGCGAGGATAAGTTTTTATGTATAGGTTTATTTATTTTGTTTATTTAACTTAGTGCACGGTATTTTAAATTGTTGCATTGCGTCAATATTCGGTTTAATTTATTATTTATTAGTTTTATTCAAAGATACAAAACAAAATGTTTATTTATATATTTTCTATTGCATCATAGAGAATAAATTAACCTTTGTAATGAAGCATAGCTCTTATTTACAAACGGAGAATGCAGTCTGTACAATATAAGAATAACACGTAGCTTTTGAAAACCTGAAAACCTGATTGAATATATATTTTTATTTTATTTTATTTTTATTTTATTGTCTCAATGGCAATGCCATTTACAAATATTAACTATAAGGGTTCATTAAAATGTATTAATGGGAATGTTATACCTTTTAAGAGTAGTAAAATGTCTCAAAGTATTTATTTAGTGATTTAATTCGCAAATCAACTTATTGAACATAATAGTTTTATAATAAACACTTGTGTTTTAATAATCTTCAAGTAAGGAAATAAACTGAATCATTAATAACTTAAAATATTTACATTATATAGAATATCAGGGTGATTCATAAAGAACCTTTGGTTAACAGTTTCGTAAAGAAATATTTTATATTTTTTCTATTTTAACCCTAAACAAACAGAGTTACTAATTTATTTATTTATCTGAATAAGATTATTTATGAAGGTTCAAATATTAAGTGTTCACTTTGTTACTGTTTTGTCCTGTAAAGTCTTCCAGAATTACTTATTTGAATAGTTTTTGTTTCATAATTGATGTTTTCCAATTTCTATTTAAAACATGTTAAGCAATTTTGGATGATATAAGGAAAACGTAAATATTTTCCAGTATTACAAATAATGTATTCAGAGTATAGTATTGAAAATCATTTAATAATAAGTTAATTAGATTGAAGTCAAGGATTCTTTTGGACGGACCACTGTAAAATTTTAACCTCCCAACTTCCAATCACAATTCCGCCAGACCAAATCACAGTTCAAGAAACGCTGTGTCAGCTTCTGGAGTCTTACTCTAGATGGTTGGCCAATTTTCACTTATAGATAAACAATAGTTAATTTATAATATGTTCGTTATCAATTTCAGACTATTAGTAATCATATTTAGAATTTTTCAATTTGGATTGTAAGATAAGTGACTGTTTTTCTTCCTTTAATCTTGTTAATTTTTAAACTACTATTACCAAGACCATTACGTATTTATTTAGATACATCATTAAAAACATATAAAGCTATGTAAAAAGTATACAAACTTATTACATGACGAACCTACATTTCTACAACTTACAATCACACAAAATATAATAAAACCATAGAATTGTATACTGTAACTCGTTGTATTCATTTTATTAACATGTTGGTAAATATGTAAATATAATACCCTTAGTTCTATCTGAGTTTTAAATTGTTTTTAATTAGTCAATTTATAGTCCACAAACGTAAATCCATAGAAGTTTTTAACACAAATACCAATTTTCGATCAAATAAAAACACAGTAGAACGATGAATACTTATCCTGTGTAAATTGTTTCCAAAAAATGAACTTCACATACATTTATTCATATGCCAAATAAATACAGAGATATTCAACAACAAGTATTTGCTAAGTTAAGTTAAATTATATAGGTTTGATTAGTTTATGTTAGGTTATGTTAGGTTAGGTATGGTTAGTTATAATTTACTCTGGATATCATATTAGTGGTAGCCTTTGATAAAATGAAATGCTTCTTTCACGAGTTGTAGGCCTACTCCTTCTTACAAAATACAAAGTATTTTTTATTTGTTTAATTTTGTTGATAAACGTCGTTTTAAAAAAAATCTCCGTATTCATTAATACTATGTAACTTATTACTCCTTATACTAATGTAACATAACATAACCTAAAATTTAAAAACATATCTGAGTTGTTAATTATATTTGTTAGAAATCGATGACATATTTACATTTAGGAGGAAAAACATTATAATATGTGTAGAATTGTTTGTGTTGGTTTATTTTTAAATAATTTTGCAAAAATCTGTACTTGTTATGGATAGTGTTGTTATTAATAATATTGATTAGTTAAAAAGATAGTATCATTCAATTGAGACACCAAATTTACATATTTATTAATTAAATACTGTCATATTTGTTTCATAGTTTATAGTAATTAATTGTTTCACCCATAAATTTTAGTGAAACCATAAAAAAACCTTCATTGAATTTAATGGTTATAACAATTATACTTTTTTTAACAGAAGAGTAAGTAACAATAGGCCAAAATGAGTTCTCTCACGTATGTAACCAACGATCATACGTGGTTCGTCAAGTCACCTTCCTTGTGTCATTTATGCGTATTCTCTTTGTATTGTTATGATTGTTATAAATTAGTTTATTCGGTCAAAATTATAAAACTCTGATGTTAATACTACATTAGCTGATCACTGTACGCATTTTGACCAAGATATGTGGCAGTTGAAAATAGCTTAAAAGTGTTACCATAGTAACAAAATGAAAATGTAGTCCAAACATTTGACTACCAAATGAAGCAGAACGTTTAGTATCCTAAGTTACGATAAATTAACAAAGAATAGCCGATGTAATAAATAAAGACAAGCATATCGTCAATTTCTGATATTTACTTTAAGTAGATTTGTTATTTAGAAAGCTACCCGAGATAGACTAATAAAATTCTGTTGTTGTAAGGGCAGTCAGTGATTTAAAAAAAATATTTTATATGTTTTATATAAGCACAGTTATTTATTTCTTTCTCTCTGCTAAATATTAGGAATAGTAGTCCTGTGATATGTTAAGAATTTAAATGTAACTTATATTATATTTATTTATGGTAATGTTAATTCCTTCCCAGTTCTGAGCAGCTTAATAATAATAATAACAATAATAATAATAACTCATTGGGCAAGACATCATAAGACGATTTGAATAGTTCTTACTTTAACAAAATTTATCTGAAATCACAGAACTTACGAAGATATTTACTATCACCTAAAGTAGATTCGTCATTATTATCACTATCATTATCGTTATCATTATTATCACTTAGATTTGAAATATTCAGGAAGTTGAACAGTATCGATTGCATTTTATGGAACTGGGGTTGCCATTTGTAGATCATTAAAGTAAAATGAATTTATTGGTTTGTTGAGTACCTTACTCTCTAATTCCCAGTTAAGGACTTTCCATGTCGTCCATCCTGGATTTACATGTTGATAATTATTACGTACGTAATAGCAATACATTTATTGAAGGTTAAAACATTGCTACAAAAAATGTTTAATTTTTTTAGTTCTTTTTAAAAATAACTGATTGTATTTGATTACTAACAAGGTTATTAAAAATTTTTTCATTATTTATATAAAAATAATTATGTATGATAATTTAAGTATAAATAGTGATACAAATTGATTCTATTAAATAATCACAACTTATTAGAATATCTATAGTTGCATAAAGAAAAGTGTGATAGGCAAAAAAATATATGTTATAATATTTCAATATGTATCCATAAAATACACTTCTTGGTAAAAGTTTTTTATAACTACATTTCTTATTGAAATTTTAAATCGAGATACCATGAAAAATTTGCAGATAAAAATTTAAAAATATTATTAATTTCCTATTTTTCTTATTTTGGTGATGAAACGTCATATCTGTGGGTATGCTTAGTTGTTTAGTAACATATTTCATAATTGTTATCTCAAAAAGATTTTCATATTTCTATAAATATTCCATTTCCAACTTTGGATATGTGTTGTTCAATTAAAGTAATCATGACCTAAAACGCAATATTGAAGATCCCAATATTATTAGTTTTTAACTATTTGTTTAATATGAGGTAAAACTATACTCGGTATATATTAAGAGAACTTTATTTAAAAAATCTTGCTAAAAGCTACAGAACGATGTTATCAGTCATCATATCAAATTTAATAATTTATTTAACCAACTATGAAAGGGTGATTAACTGGCAATTATATTTTTGGCAATAATGTTTGGTTCGGTTTGTCGGTCGACTTGACCGAACAGTTCTGACGTTGTGATATTACGGCGCCAAGCAATATCGAGCGTCACTGTTTCTCGCACGATTGACAGGTGAGCGTCACCGACTTGGCACGCATCTCGATCACTGTTGTGATAACCTTAGTTGATGTACGCCTGGATCGGTTGCAGACACAACTATTGTCTACATCAGTATAATTAAACTGATGAGTTTGCAACAGGTAATATGACTGCTAAAATAAGAAAAGTAAAGTGACCAAAGTTAAAAAGTAAAGCCCTAACTAATGTGACTTTTCAAACCACAGATCTAATAATTTTATCATCATAAATCAAAATAAGTAAAACATTTGTCTCATATTAAAAAAAAACAAAGTCACTGGCATTTTTAGAGTACGCAAAAAGGAAGATTATTAATATACCGAAATTAATCACCACAGTGCTCTTCGGAATGCACTGTGGTGATTCAACTTTATAAATAAGTACATAAAGTAAATACACTTTATGTACTTATTTATTTATTTAAATGGAAATAACAGTTTGTAAAAATAAATATATTATATTGGCAGCTAATTTATAATAATATATAGTAACAATTAGTACAAAGGCAATATTAATGACAGTGATATGTGATACATACATTTTTTTGACATTCACTTATTTTGAAATCAAACAGCATTAGACGGATGTCCAAACTCAAAAATAACATTAAAACCATCAGAACTTGCTAAAACATCAAATAAATATAGCATTATGTTTACTTGTTGACTGATCCTGTGAGGTAAATTATTTGGATTCTTAATTGCTGCTACAGTCATCCTCACGCATAAATTTCAATCTGCATCAGTTCTATTGGAACAACATTAACAAAAATTTAAAGAACATATACCAAACAATTCTTAACACTAACAATCCACTTACGCTAAACACTTAAAATCCGAATCCCATAGTTATATATATTGAAAATAATATGGACAGTATTCAAATCTTAGCGAAAAGCCTTAAACGTGGTGTCGAAGAAGAATTAGCCATCTTCAAAGCAAAAAAGACTGATGCAAATAATTTACTTAATGACCAAGTATCTTTCCAATCTAACATTATATTTTATACATATATATACAGAAACAAAGAAAAGATACATAACTGATAAATACAACAGGAAGATATCTAGACGACATTGGATTGCAAATAAATAAAAAAAGACTCCAACATTTTCATTTAATATAACATCATCTGTGATAATAACAACTAGCTAACCAAAACAGTTTATTATTTTATGTATTTTCAGGTTCATAATAAAAAAAATATTTAAATTTTTATTGTGAAAGACGCTAATGACCTATACAGTTTTAATCCATGTACGAGTATATACACCGACCGTACTAATAAGACATTAATACACTTTTGATGCCTTCATGATATTTTGTTGCAATATGCACCTGAAGATGATCTAAGGATCGAAACATGTAGTGTATTAAATACAAGTGATTGTACAAGGTAATATATTTTATTTCTCCGTGATGGAGTTCATTTTAGCCATTCCCAGCGACTGATGACGATTTATGAAGTAGACATTAAGTCCTTAGGTTAAGTTTGTGGAAAAAAAACGTATTTACGTTAACTCCATATTGTGAAATAAGACTTCCATTACCTTAACTTTACCGTCACTCAAGAAGAGGTTAGGTAGGCAAATGAGTATATATCATGTCAGTTAGAAAAGTTTTATCTTATACTCTGTTGTTCATATTCCATAAAAAATCTATGAGTAATTTTTTTACCCTCTTTTCAGGGCTTTTAAATAATGTTTACCATTAGTCTCAATGGGTAAAAAACTTAGGTTATATCGTTCGTCTACAATCGATGAAACTAGTGGTGCAGTGCTTTAACCCAGCCACTTGAGGACAAAGTTTTGTGAAGATTGTAGGTTATATGTTCTCTGCGCAGTCGTCCGAATACCATCATGTCGTCCCCTCAGTGGTCACTATCAATGTGGACACTAAGTATGAAGTAACCATGTAAGGCGCTGGTCAAAGTGTGGATGTTGTTTTAGGGAGATAACTAAGTGTCGGCATTGTATAGCAACAGAAATTAGGACCAATATGACGTAGTTCGGATACCACATAAATCTGTACATCCCTTAGTTGCCTTGGCTATTAGGATATTATTTAATGCCACTTATCGAACTCGGATAGTAATAAGACTACATGAATCAACCACACTCATCCTACATGTCATTCATATTGAACTTAAAATAAGCACATGGTTTTGTCGTCAATTCATATCTGATAAGTATCTCAACTTTTAAACCTTACTTGGCCATATATTTACGTAATAATTGGTGATAATTGTGAATCACTGTTCTTTCAGTGTTAAATATAAGAAGGAAAATAATATTACAAATTTTGTTCGTCTAATGCAAGGAAATACGTGTGAAGAAATGTTCTGATTATAAAACAAAACACGAACAATATTGCTAAAAATATAATATTTTAATAACGAATATTTAAATTTTTTGTGAAATGTTAGATTAATTGTTAAGTCGTATTGGAACTTGTGTCCAGATGAAATTTATCAATCACGGACAAAGAGGAATATTTGTGTTTGTAAGTTTGAATGGATGGAAATAAATCCTGAAAAGAAGACACCTAGTGGTTACTTGAATATTCATGTTCAGTAACGAGCATTCATTGTTCCCTTATTGAAATATCTACAGATACAGCTTGCCTGGAACGTTTGATTTAACAGTATTTATACTCATAAATATGTAGTAACCCATTGTGTTGTTTATTAATTTACAATTCCAGTATATTACTAAAATTTTCCTTACTCTTTACTGCTTAAAAATTGACTATAATTCTACTTCCACTTCCATAATTTATTGATTTAGTAAAAAAGTAATTTAGTATACGTATTTAATGTGTTGTTTGGAATTATTTATAAAACAAAAGATATATTAAATTATTTGAGCTACAAAGATGAACGTATTCAAGAATCTAGAATTTGTGTATACATGATTATTGGCTTTTTGTAAATCTTTTGTCAACAATACAATCAACATATTTCTTGATAGTATACAAGTATAAAATCAAGCAAAGTTATTTAACTTTACATAATTTTGTATAAATGCCTTTTGTTTGTTTTTTGTAATGGTTTACTGTTTTATGGTAGAATATAGAATTATGTACAGTAATTAGTTGTTTCACAACAATGGAATTAGATAAGTTAGATTTTTTTATGTAATATTACGTAATCAAAATTATATAGTTTAGGATTTGGTAATATAAAGAAATTAATTTATCAACTAAAAAAACGTGTATAGTAAATAATAATATAGAAGCATAAAAAATCTAGTCCCGTTATAAATGAAAAAATTAAACCAACAACATCGTAATATCAACCATATTGTTTTTCAAATATTTGATATTGTCCTTTTTTTGAGAAGCACTTTCATTAAACAACTTTCAGTAATCATCGTCACATTGAGCACATACAATTGCTCATCACACTAAACAATAACATGTTTTGTATGATTTTAAAATCAATTTAGTTTTTATATATTCCCCCTTTATACATAGCTCACACCATTTTCTTTTTGCGTCATTTTGTAAAGACACTAATTCTAAAAAAACGCCCCGTGGCTAGTCTGAGATACATTGTTTCTCATTTTTGATATACAACATGCACAAAACAAAATTACTTTGACAACCACTAACAGTTTCTCAGAATGCGCTAACTTGAGAGCAATGAGAGGAGGGAGTGGAAAACCCAAAGCAGGAAACTAACAGAAGAAAATAAAAATTCCCTTAAGTCTTCCAGACGCAGGGAGGAGTTAACAATAAGAAATATAACATTTTAAAATATAATAATAATAATGTACAGTAATGTATTATTATATCCCAAAAATCTTATAGAATAGTAGTAGTAATTCAATATTATAGGGAAGTATAACGGAAATCTAAATCATCCAAATTATCAACAAACGGAATTTGCAAAATATTTTTCTTTTCAGCAGGTTATATAAAGTTGTCATTAAAACAATTAAACTTTCATATTAGTTTTTCTATTTTTGGAACAATTACATTGTTAAAAGTGACTTTTCATTTTTCCTATTAAAATACATACTAGTTTTGTTATTGTAGTTTTTATTTAGTTCAGAACTGCACTTTGTATTACGTCACTAGGAATTTACATAATTGATTTACTTGACGAAAAAATTAGCAAATACAATTATTTTCATAAACAGAAATGTGTTGACAAGAACTAATGGTAGGCATTTGATGTAAGATGATACAACAGTACTAAGTAGGACTCCTATAGCAAACTACTATAATATTAGGTACAGAAAACCATATAAAAGATAAAACAGCTATTTTACGTTTAAATATGAATATTTAATCTTCCACACAAGCAATAAAGAGATATCAATGTAAATTTGCCCAAATAGTTCAACAACAATATATTGACCAGTTTATTATTTAGTGAAACAGTGAGAGTGTAATTTTATTTTTGAAAAAAAGATGAAAGGTTGATCTCCACATTTAACATTTTTCTACCCATAAACATCAGATTATTTAATGACTTATCTGACAGTATAAGAGGGAGAACTAGTGCAGTACAAGGTGGATATTACTGATAAAAACTAACAGTCAAGGACAAGATTCGAACCAGACTCGGGTAACAATTCATAAAGCCTAACGGCCACTATCTCCCACAACAGATAAAAAAAAAAAAAAAAAAAAAAAAAACTGGTTTAATAAATAGTACTTAATAATACCTAAATTTATCAAAATTAAGTCACATTTAAACGCCCTCAGAGGACTTATTTCACCATAAACTCCAACTTTAAATGTTAAAAATATATTCCAAATTAAATGTACATAACATATTTGATTTAAGTGTTTCAAAATAACTAGCATGATTAGACATTTAAGACCTTATTGAAAATCTCTCAGAAACTATAGTCCTAAGTAATTAATCCTACTTCTAAAAAAAAAGGGATTTTCATAGCTAATATCAAAATAATTGAATTAAACGGTACAAAAAATAAACTGGGTTTCTTTTCAATCACTTACATTTCCAACATATTACTTTTTATTGTTGATAGTTTTTTATAAATGAAAAACAAAAGATTTAAACCAATTAATTACTAACACACGTGAAGGTAATAACCATCTTATTACTGTACTTTATTACGTATCGATAAAGAAATGTGATATAACCAGAAATGTATTTAATTATGTTTAGAATTTCCAAAAAAATTCCTAAATAAAAATCCTATTATGTAAAAAGGAAGTTCAAAGATTTGGTTGACTAAAAATAATTTTTTACACCGTATTTCGTACCAGTATTTACGTAGTTAATGCTTTATTCTATGGATTTAAAGGTTCCAGTCCCCGACTGAGCTAACAGTCTGTACTTCCCTCATTAACTAAAATTTACACACATACCTTCAGGCTCATCTGAACTGGCAATTAAAGATTCTGATTAGTACTAAAAGTAACTAAATTGGAATTTGGAGCATACAACCAACATTATATGAATGACTTATGAACCTTTTGACATTTTTGATCATAACAGCCATACAACGATCTGATTAGTTTATCACGCTCCTTAATCTTACCAAAGGAAAAAAGGAAAAACATAGGTTGATACCTTATGACCACATAAAATACCTTTATAAAGATGTAGTAATAATTAATAGGTTTATCCTTATGAATATGGAAAAGGTTAAGGTGAGGTACTGACAAAATTGTTTAACCTGCCATACGCATAGAGAGCAAAGATACTAACTACTCGACTCCACATTTTTCTTTAACTCGACTTTATCAACACAAACTTCTGTATATTTCTGCTCTAAGATTAAAGCGCTTGTGGCCGAGTGATTTAAGGCATCAGAACTTTGTATCTGGATTATAGATAATGCTGGTACGAAGTCTGGCCTTGACTGTTAGTTTTTATCAGTAATGTTTTACCTAGTCCTTTACTAATTCCCCCCCCCCTTTTATCCGATTTGATAAGTTTCTCACACAGAATAATAGACTTTGGAAGTGGGCAGATTAAGATAGAAAAGGAGGTCGGTTCTCCTTAAAGAGAACAAAAAATAAATAAATAAAGTAGCATATCATACAAATGTTTAAATAAGTACTAGAAGGTTTTTTTGTACGAATTAGCCATAAAATGAATAAAAAAGGTTAACAAAAGATCAATAAATTTTTATAAAGGGCCCATAGAAATATAATAAAACATATACATTTTTGAAACTGTCCAGCACTCATTATATACTGATACAAGTTACATGAATAGTGATTTTAAACTTTACAACGTGTACGAGCCAACAAACGAAATGTTTTCTCCTGCATACACCACCTCAAAAGGCACCAACAAAAACGTAACATTCCATTCCTTTGTAAAATCTACGGTAAGCACACACTCAATACATGTCATCAATAACTCAACAGACACACAATGGCAGCACAAACACAACCAGGTTGGTTGGCATTGTTGCGCTCATCATTTGTATCCGTCTCCGGCAAGGCTTTCACCTTGTGACTTGTCGTTTTGTGTCGAAGTCAGTAAGTTGGGTTTTGTTATTGTATTGAAAGTACCGTTTATAAATATGAGATTACCAAAGAGTGTTGTATACATAAATAATTTTGCTTAAATTATCATTCTTTATTTTTAAATTACATTTATTTACGTTGTTATATTTAAGGAATATTTTATCAAATCAACATTTAATACTAAGTTACTTAACTACATATACAACTGCAATTTAATAATTCTAATCAGTTGCATTTCCAAATGATAGATATAAAGTGATGCCGATATATTATTTGTCGAATATTATTTTGCTATATTATTTTCATTTATCTAAATCAAACTAAACAGAAAATAGAATATTTATAAGTTTATAAATAAATTTCTTGGAACAGTAAAGTAAAATAAAATATTGTAGCTGCACTTTACATCATCTTATTTCAGTAGATTTTTAATGAATATTGTTGCTCTATGATATATTTACTCTTTTATATATCTAGGATAACTGGTTTTTATATTAGAAATATTTTGAATACCAACATTTAAAAAAAGTATAATTTTGAAGAAAAAATGCTGAATAAAATAATTCCTATTCCTGATCCTTTGTGAACCTTTTTTTCATTAAATGGTTGTTGTTGATGATATAAAAAATGTCAATATAGATGAATTACTATCTGAAATTTAAAATTAGATATATATTGTATGAGTACGGTGTTGAAGTCTACATTTTTAATAAGTCACAGGAAGTTATTATATTTACGAACGGTCCACGTACATAATCATGGCTATGTAAATAGTTTATTAATTTTTCCAAACGCAAATTTTCTTTCTCATAGTGAATTTATTATATAAAAATAAATGGTTTGACTATAATATTCCTTAAATATATTTATAAATTTAAATGTTTTAGAAAGAAATATCTCAAATCGGTCGTATGACTGATGGCTTGGTGTTTTGCCACTTGAGTCGTTTGTCCCTGTCAGGGCATTTCCCTGGGGATTATTGTCAAGGCTGCCATCTTTAAAAATAGGCCTATTCAGTTATATAAAACTCCTCAGTATAATTTTGTAATGAAAGTGCGTTAAAATAATGTGTTTGCGTATTGTTTAACTAAACTTTTTCAATGTCCTATAATATGGTAAAATCATAATACAAAATTGTTAAATGTAATTATAATTATTAACAACAAAACCTGTTGCAATCAGAAAAAATATTGTAATTTCTAATAAATTGTTGAAACCATGTTCTCACTAAACATTAGTTGTAATACAACCATACAATTAATATTCATTCCGTGAATATATACAGATAATAAATCAGCTATTATTGCCTTCAGACCAAGTTGATTGCTGGATGGCTGAGAAGTAGGCGTTGTACAAAGTAGCAATTATTGTAGCAATTAACTAACCGGTTATACAGATTGTTTTGATATCAAAATAAATTAAAGATCTATACGATTTGTTGAATTAAAAACGAATTAAAAATAACTATATTGAAATTCCAGTGTTGGCACACTTATTAAACCCATTTAGTTTAAATGTTTTCAAAATGCTCTTAAATAAGAGTTTGTTAATACAGTTCTTTAAATACTAACATACTACATAATACTCTTAAAACAATACATGTATTGAGGTATTGACCCACCCACCCACCTTTAAACGTACAGTGATCATGACCCACTCGGCCACATGACTGTAATACACATGCAGTAGTCATATTACACAAGTACTTTATGTACAAATCAGTGAAATTATCTCTAGCCTAGGTAATATTACATATGCAAACTATGCTATAACTAGAGCGATACAGCACACCACAGAGCAAACTGGTATATGATATCCACAGAGCCCTATTATACACGCCCATATAGCTTTAATATTCACCGTGGATGATATGTAAACATGCCTGTATGGAGTAATAAATGCTGCAGAACATCATAAACTGGTTTACAGCTTGGGCCCTATTGCAGTAAAACTGAACACTTGGTCCAAGACAGTTCTCACTTTATTTGGAATTTACGGCATCTCGTATTTTATATATTCTAAGGATTATACTCACCCGCGTTTTCATGTATACATTAGTTCGTAACTTTAGAAAGCTACTAGGTTTTCATGTTTTCTTTTTAAACTCCTGCACCACATGAGTTCACCTTAGTAAAAACGTGTTTTAATATTATGATGATATGTTTCTATACTACGTAAGTTTTGTGGAAAAACAAATTAACTATGTATATGCACGTATACAAAAATATATTTTATTTATGATTTTAAAGTATATAATTTACTTTGATTTCCATCTCAACACTTTTATTTAAATTGTTATTATGAAAGTAAGCAAATAATAAATTAACTAATGATGATTAAGTATAAAATAAATATCAAAGCTAAAAGTAGTTATCTAACGTTTTACTTAAAAAATTTGATATTTTTATGTAAGTGCATTTGATATTAAGAGAAATGTCAAAACAAATTATACAATAACTCAAGTTTATTCATTCAGAATCTATAAAAATAAATAACTCTAATAACTAACAGGTTAGTTGAGGTAGTCCTAATCATTAAAAATGAAACATATTTTATAACTCCATAATTTTTAAATACGTTTTATTTAAATCAATATAAATTCCAGCTACAAGTACCAAATTACGAACATTCCTACTGATCATTTTACAATGATTATAATAGTATGAGAAAATATGTATTTTATTGTAATACTGATAGATTTATTTGCTGATAGCTCATATTTTTTTAGTTTTTGTTGAAAAGTATATTAGTTCAATGTGAAAATAACACTTGAAAATACATATAGTCAAAACTACAAGTTTTCGCTGATCTTTTGAACTACCTTTCAATGAATTGTTAAACTTAAGGTGTAATAGTTTTATGCAAATTGAAGATTTGTAATGTGGCTGAATAAATAAACTACATACAGAAAGATGTCCTCATCAAATATTTCAATTATTTTGATTGTGTAATGACTAAAGGGTTTTATCAAAATATATTTCTTTTAACAAACTCAACCGTAAATTTTAATGAAATTGTCAACTGGTGACTAGCTGTATTGATATAACATTCTTGAATACCCATTTGAAATGTATAGAAAAATGTCCGGTAAGCAAATTATAATGACCTAAGTTTAAAATCTAGGAAATCTGATCGCCCTATAACGGTTTTCTAAAAACATTTTTCTAACTATGTGATATATTTGAAAAAAATTAAATAATAAAGAATTTATAGATATAATAATAATAAAGAAATATAATATGGGAATATTTTTAACTGTTAATTCTAACCATTATTTATAAATATAGAGTTACAATTTAAACTAATGGGATGATTAAAACATATCTAATTGCATTATGGTCTTCATTTCAACCAAATTTATTGTGCCATTATTTTACATTCCAACAACCTTCTCCATACAAATATATTTATTGCCGTTTCATAATATTTTTTATTTGTATGTGATAAAATTATAAAACATTAGCTAGTTAGGAGTCTACCCTGTGTAACAAATATATATTTATATGTTTGTTTGTGATGTTAATATATCTTTTATGTGTTACTTTTATGTATTTTTGGTTATATTTGTATCCTTCCACTTAATTTATTATCATTGTTTTTTATCATTTTTTTTCGTGTTTTTCAGATTTGTACAATGTTTACAGTAATTGTTGCTGTCTTTAATTAATATTTGGAGATTTTATTGTCACCATTTGTTATTTATTGTTTAAACCTATCGTGTAACGAATAAGTTTATATATGTCACTATCGTTGTTTTCTGTTTATGTCAGCCTAAAAGTTAGTAAAATAGTTGTACTAGGGATTTTTTACTAAAATTTAAAGCTTGTTAACTATTTGAAAAGGATGTTAAGTATTGGTAGCGTTTTATGCTACAATGTAATTGGATTTGTGTATGTTTTGTAATTGACATAAATTAATAGCTTTTATACATTATATCAACATATTTATTAAATGAAAAGTGTGTTTCGTAATAGAAAAAAGCCTTTAAATAGAATGCTATTTTAAAACATAATGTAGTGCAGTATTGTACGAAGTATTTTTAAACAGAAAATAAAATTTATTCCGTTGTATACAGATTTAATGGATTACACGACTTCAATAATTGAAATAGGCTGATTAATAATTTGAAAAACTACTTTTTTTAATATTGTATATTTATGAAAACTAGTAAGTAATGCATGATATTTAATGGTATAGTGATTTTAAATTCATAAAAGAAAGACATTATCTGTTACATATTAATTTAATTTATATTTTCATTTCATTTATGTTTATTTGCAGCTACATATTGACTATTTTAATATTTAATAAATCAACTAAATAAACAAACTCATGTAACATCGTTGTTAAAAATCATGACTGGTCATACTCCGAAACACTTTGTTTGACGAAGAGTTGAATAAATACAGAAAACATTTGTCGGACGTGTTTTCCGTGGCGGGTGAGTTTTTAATGATGTTTCCCCTGAGTGTGTGTATGAATGTTTTACACAAATTGACTTACCTTCACATGTTTTAAATACGGACACGGAACAGGGCTTGTATGATTTTAATGACAATAAAATACAATAATAATAATAATAATACTAATCTTCTTTCAATATTAGCCTAAGATTCTTTATTAGTAAAGTTAATTTTTATTAGGTGTTCTAATGATAATTGATCTTAATATAACTCACGTTTTTAAAATATTTAAACGTTACATTTATTGCCTGATATAATTTAAAACATATACATTAATTTATTAGTTATTTTAAGTAGACCGTGAGACAAATGCTTTCTGTTCCTGTTGTACAATCAAGACAGTACAACTACTAATCCATATAGTTAATTATCAAATATATAATGATCGTTTTACAAAATAATTATTATCTATTACATAATATCCACTTTGTTAACTTAATTTTCAGTACATCAGTACTACTTAATGAAACATTTATGTACATTGTATTTTATAATATATATTCTACAAAAGTATACAATGTGTTTTTTGTGTTATAAATTATAATAATAAGCATATTAAAAAGTACGGAAAAATACGTCTTTAATAATCTATGCATTTTTCTTACTCGCTGTGATTTTATTTTAGTATCTTTATTATTTAGGTTACAGTCAATATAAAAATTGCACTAACAATATAATTTACTTCCCACCCACCCACTCATACACGTACGGTGGTATTGACCCACCCGCCCACCCATACATATACAGTGGTATTGGCCCACTCATACACATACAGTTAGTGCCACACAAGGCCTGTTACGTCTTATTGCTGACAGACAAACACAGCTATATCCAAATGTGCACCCATACTCGTATATTGACACAATAGTACATTTTATTTTTTAATTAGGTTCTGAAGCGAAATATATAGAAAGGTTAACTGTTATTATATATTCAACATATAACTATACCTTATTTTTCCGACGTTTGACAACCTGACTTAGTTTTTTATATACCTTCAAGTTCATATGTTTATTTGAATATTATGCTTATATAAATATCTGTACTTTCATTTATTTTTACTATTGTAGATGTATATACATATAAATGTTTTTATAAATTATGGTTTCTCTAAACTGTGTTAAGTTTTTACTCTAAAAAAGAGTTAAGTAAATAAAGTAATAATTGAAACTTTATATGTTTGTGTTCATTTAATACCTGTTCCGTAAAAATTCAAATTATATTAGGTTAATTTAATTTGATATTTTTGGAGTGATTTTTTGCTACCTTGTCATGTAACCGTTGCATTTCTGTTGCTTTATTCACATTTTTGTTTGATATCTGCTTAAACAATGAACACATTGTTACGTTAATTTATTTATTTTTGCTTAGTAATTTAATATAATATTCCTTTATAGCTCTAATTATTTCGGACAATAATTTTACTTTGTTTTACTTTAGTCCATGTTGAATATTTTATAAACATTGAACAACTGATACAAACTATATGTAGCCATACCTCTAGCAATAATAGCAGAAAAGGCAGTCCTGAAGGACGTGAGGATTAGAATCCATCCCATCAGTCGGCCAAGTCCCTCCATGACACTGAACCACTTTCACTGGCACAGTTCACATAAACACTCCACGAGGGTTGAACGCAGGGGATGGTGACGAGGTGAACCGGAATGCGCGGCGGCACACGCTGAACTGTGGTCAGAGGGTGGTCTAAGGGCGCACGCACCAACAATACCAAGTTCCGCGCAGGTCCACCTTATCACGTTACCTTCCGTAACAGGACCCAGTCCTATTGAATTTGGTGTTGAGTGTATTTTTAGCCTGATATATTCTTAATGAATACGGTATTGAAATGTGGTGTACAAGTCATAGAAGTACTCTATACTATTGTACATAAACACATACAAAAGGTGTATTCTTATAGTACTTATAAATAAAATGCTCATTACATATTTATAAACTTATATTTAGTGGAAATTTGTTAATTGTTATTATTTGTATACCAGTAAATATAAATGTTAAATGATTTTTCAATGTTATAAATATTAGCAAAAATCACAATGCTAATTCATTTGTGAATAATAATAATAAATAATTATGCCAGTTTATTATGTCCATATATTTATGTAATAAATACGAAAAACCAGAATATATATATTTTCGGTAACAACACATCTCAGCATGGGCGAAACGTAAATAATGTAGATAGCACCTTGACGCGGTTGTCATTCTAGTTATGACTCTGGCCGCTTAAGCCTAAGTTGTAAAAACACCAAACAGTTTATATTTCTCCGGCCTTGTACATGGTAATGTAACATAAATAGCAAAATTTTTAAATTTTATGCCTAAATAAGCAACAAAAAGTTTTTGGAATTGTTGGCTTGCTAATAGTCATAAAGTCGTGTAAAACTGTTAATTTAAACAACTACTATGGTTAGCCCTAACTTGTCTTTATGTTTTTGTTGTTTGAGTCTACTGCTGATTAAAGAACTGTTTAAATAACAACATTTTTATGTTTGGATAAGGTATTTGATCCTTTGGGTCTTGCAACGTACATTTACAATGTGTGAGCAGTTGCTACATAAGTTTGGAGTAATTCCAATCAACCAGCTCACAGAGGAACCGAACATGATCAGCAATGTTTTTACGGTTTAGGCTCTTTCAAAGTAATGCTGGTTTCTAAAGAGTTTTATTTTATTAATGAATTCATATTCACTTTAGTATAGGGTCGTTCAACTTTTACCATAAAATAAAGTTGACAAAGTTATGTTTCCTTCAAGTATGTGAAATGTGTTGCCTAATTGTTATTAATTATGAAAGAACTATTGTAAAAGACAGATAATAGCCCATATTATTTGCATTGAAAGCTTTATTATCTACTATAAAATATTACATTTAGTATTATATGTCCTAGTTTTTATTGTATCATAACTATACAAGTTAACATCACTCAACACACGTTTATCAAAATATACGTACAGAATTCACAAATACCATGGTCATTGACTTGGACAAGCCACGTTTACCTTCCTCATATCAGAGTAATCTATAAAAAAATCATGGCATTAGATTATTTTGTGAATCCCTCTGTTTTGTGGAAGGTAAACTGGTTTGTCTAAATCGATTATCCAAATATTTGAGTATACTATACTAAAACTTTTTATGCATTACATTTGTATTAAATTGTGTTATTTTAAGTGCGCTAGAATGTTTTATGTAAGTAACTACATCATGGGTATTTGCACATTTGATTTAAAAAGACATGCTATTTTTTGTCTTTGACCATGAAGCGAAGTTGATGAAAATATAACACTTAATCGTCTGTAGATAACAGTTAATTGGTGCAGTTGATTTAGTTGATGTGGCAGTATTAGTGCAGTTTATTGAGTTCACGCGGCAGTATTGGTTGCAGTTTATTTTATTTCACGCGGCAGTATTGGTGCAATTTACTGAGTTAACGTGGCAGTATTGGTGCAGTTTATCGAATTCACATCGCAGTATTGGTGCAGTTTATCTAGTTCACGTCACAGTATTAGTGCAGTTGATTGGGTTAACGTAGTAGTATTGGTGCAGTTGATTGGGTTAACGGGGCAGAATTGGTACAGTTTATTGACTTCACGTGGCAGTATTGGTGCAGTTTACTGAGTTAACGTGGCAGTATTGATGCAGTTTATCGAATTCACGTCGCAGTATTGGTGCAGTTGATTGGGTTCACGTGGCAGAATTGGTGCAGTTTACTGAGTTAACGTGGCAGTATTGATGCAGTTTATCGAATTCACGTCGCAGTATTGGTGCAGTTCGTCGAGTTGACGTCGTAGTATTGGTGGAGTTCATTGAGTACGAGTGGTGGTGTTTGCAAACTGAACGCACTCAACGCTAATGTAGCAGGGCCTGAGTGAAAGTTTAGCAAGAGGTTTAGTTATTTAATGAGGTTGTGGTTTCCGAGCTGTTGATTTATTGAGTGCTTCCGTTTCACTTGACCATCGTTGCATGATAAACGTATGGTTCTCTGAAATAAGTTTATGATAATAGTTTCAAAAATACAACTCGTATACTGCATTTGTACTTTTTATAACACAATTAACTAACTACGAAAATGATTATTAAAGAAAATGTTTAATTATTAATATAGTACAGTAAAATTTAATAAAACATAATATTCAATAGGAGCTGTTTTATTTGTGTTTCTTCTTAGGTGAACTATATTACATTTAAGTATGATTATAAATACGGTAAAATTTAATATGAAATAGGACCAAGGACATACATCACGTTAAACAAAACAATTTTTACGTGGTTTTTTTTCAAAATAGATTTTGCATGTTTAAAGAACAAGTTGTGTTAAAATGACAGTATAATACTGCAGTATAATCTAAACTGTTATTGTTAAACTTTAATATTAATAAGATCTTAAATAAACTTCAATATTAAACCTAAAGTCGAGTTTTGAAAACTGTGCTTCGTATATTACCAAATTAAAAAAAAAAAACCAACGTTTTGAAAGATACTCTTTGTTGTTATCCACAAAATATCTGTAGATTCAAGTTATAAAGTTTCAAATATCTTAACATTTCCTAATGTTATATTTAGCTATAAACAAATAATACAAAGCACTACTAAACAAAACCCTTTCTAAGAGTTTACCTTTTAAAGTATAAATTAAAATTTAATTTTGAGCTACCTAATTTTTGAATGCTAGGTTAATGTACATTGAAGTAGAGATTTAAAAAAAGATTATTCAGATTATTATATAAATCAATATAAATTTCCTTACCATAAATATAAAGGTAAATTTTAGATCAATACGTAGAAAATACAGTTGGTTTCCCCTCTTAACACGTTATTAATGACTTAAAATGTTTAACTTTAGCTCACGCCATTTGTCTCAGGAACTTTGGAAGCATCCAGGTTCTTGAAAGCTCGTTCAGGAGTGTCTTGGTGGAAAGTGTTCCTCAGGAAACTTACTACATTTACAGCAGAGATGAGTTTCAAAATATGTTACAACATTGCTATGGTTATAATTACGTTTTTATAGTTTTACTAGCCAAACAATTAATAGTTTTCAATATATCTCACGCATTTAATTTGAACTGATATTCAATAAAGTCAGATTTCAACTTCAAACAATTGTCAGTGACAAAAATTACCTTCATTTACAAGAGTCATTGTTTATTTAAGATAAGGTTATTACAACGTTCAGGGTATTCCTGCTACAATGTCAGATAGTATTCTGTAAACAATGGTAATATTAAAACATATATTTACGAAAGAGGTAATAATTAAATTATCCATGACTTATGTCATTTAATTCAATATTCGTAGAAATAACATGATGCAACGTGTTTAGAAATGTTGGTTGATTCACCAACACAATTCTCTAATATCTTGACACCCAAGATTCCGTAAGTATTCAGTTTAAAGTTGAAAATAAAGTTTTAATTGTAGTGTTGTAAGTAAACAAATTTTACTAGAGAAGACAGTGAATTTTAATTATAAATAATAAAATAAACGTATCAATTTACAATCGTAATGGAAACAAGATAAGAATATGACAAATGCAACGACATAAAACAAAATCAATATGGAATAATAAGTTTTAGTAACACTTACTTGTAAAATTATGTAAATTATTTATAAAGAATTAAATTAAAGTACCTATTCTAAGAAATGCCTGTTATCTTACTAGTTTCTTCCATGTTCTCGAAACGTATAATATAAATTCATTGTCAACGTAAGTCTAAAAATAATAATACACATACTTTTTTTATCAGTTTGCCAGTATTAAAGAACTATCACGCTGTGCGAACAGATGGCTGACATTTAAATCAAAATTAAACTTATAAACAAAGTCGCTTAACCTGTTTTCTAACAAATAAGATACTTAATGTGCTATAGAAATCCTCAAAACTGAAAAGTCAGATATGAATATAATGTTTTTCAATGATAATTTTGTATTTCAAAAACCATTCACATTTTAACACATTTTAACTTTATTGTTACTACCGTGTTGTTTTATTGTTACTTTTTTTCAATTATTTCGATAACGTCATTCATTTACTCCTGTAATGGAATATTTAATGTCTTGTTGGAGTAAAGTTTAAAGTTTAAAATCTCCGATAATCTAACAAGAGCACATAACATTTTAATATTCGCGTCTATTATTATTATTATTATTATTATTATTATTATTATTATTATTATTATAAAATTATAATAACAAATACGTATTTCTTAAAACATACATAGGAAAACCAAATATAAATGTTAAAAAATATGTCAAAGCATAAATAAATACAATTAAATCATTTTTCATTGTATTTTTAGCCAGGTTGTTTGAAAAACTTAAACGGGATTCATCGTTTTAAACTAGGCACGTAATATTTATTTATAGCAATAATGAACGTGCAATTGTTAAGAGTATGAGCGTTCAACTATATCTTCTATATGCGACTTATGTTATTAACATTAATTAAATTTCATAATCTATAACTGATCGAATGTGAATTACTTAGCGTTCTTTGTGGCATATTACATAGAAAAATGATAAAACTACATTCAATACAATTATTTGTTTATAAGTTAAGTAAGTAGGTATATATTTTATTGATAATTAAAAGAAAGTAGAAGAATGTATCCAATATATATATATATATATATATAAGTAATTCCAATAAAACTATAGCTTATAGTACCGTTCATTGTTATTGATAATTCATCGTCCCATTTGATAAATACCATTATTATTTAAGTTTTGAACTGGATTCTTCCTGTTATTAGAAAATAAACAGAAAATACCTTTTTGGGTATTTCATTGTTGTTTATTGCCTTTAATACTCCTTGCCTCCCTTTTCTATTGCAATATTCTCGTGATAAAGTTAGATAACGCGCTGTTATGTTTGTTATGTAGTTGATAGATATATGTAATTCACTTCCCTGTTTGTTGACTCTGGGTGTTATTAGTTTACTGTATATTAATGTATCCTATTGTAATACAATACAAACAGTGATAAGAAAAGTAAACAATTTTGAAATGTTATTATTTGTTACTCGTAAACATTTTTAGATAGCATAAAACTTTATTTACGGAAAAAATAATCCTTTTTTAAAACATTTCACTCATTGAAACAAATTTAAAAACACCATTTAAAGTCCTATATAAAACCATGTCCAATTTTACTAATGCATATATTGATTATTGTTAGGTGGGAAAGTGATATATTTTATATAAGGAAGCCCCATATAATTAAAATATACAATATCATGCTAGTTCCTTTATATTTTAATTATAAAAGCGTAAAATTGGATGTACTGTATATCATATACAAACCTTATTAATCATAGAACTAAAATTTACAGTGGCTTCCGATTCAGCTGGTCCGGACGTGGGGTGGTGTCCGTTTGCGAATTAAATTAGGTAGATTGGAACTGGCTAGGAATCTACGGAATGTGGCTGATGGCCTTGGGCCTAAAACTATTATAGATCTGAATATCACGACTATGCAACTATGAGAGTGAGTTGTGCGATATACACTTAATTATAATATGACGGCAAGCTTTCTTAATTAAATAAAATAAAAAAAAATATCCCCTTTTCACAAAGTCTCGTTTATTAAAGCCAAGTAATTATTTGCCTTTATAATTATGTGCCTAGGTGTACCTATAATAGACCAGGTTTAATTAGACCTATATCTCCCCTGTAATTGTAATTTAGCCCAACATAATTTATAACTTCTACCATTGATTATATAAACCTACAATAGATAAACCATCTTATAGGAATATTTGTGCCAGTAATTTTGTTAGTTTGTTTGGCCCGCAATCACAGCTGATTTAAACTGCATTACATTTACATTGGACTACACTAGCGCTCCACAATGGACCACAAAAACAGCTGATATTTTGAGACTCAAAATTTAACATTGGATGGGAAATCTATTTGTTTATAAAATCAATGCTTCTACCAAAATGAATTAAATCTAAAAATTAATGAAAAGGTGAACCTAGCCGTTCTTGTGACAGTGACGAAACAAACATCTCAGTATGTATGATGCTCAGCGGTGTACTGAATAAATCCCTCCTTAATATATTTACCATGTGCAATTGTTATAGTTCGTATGTCACGTTCAGCCGTTCCCAGGTTAAGTATTAGAGAGTATCCAAAACTTCACGTTGTATGATGAATAAATTCTCAAACTTTAACTGCAACATTAATAAATAAAGTTGAAAAAGTTTAATGTTTATTAATTTCAGTGTTCATACTGCGATTCAGGGTGACGTAAAAGAAACTGGACCAAATAAGCGCATAATGTGTTAAAATAATTTGTATCAATAAATATAAACTGTCAGGAGCATAAATATAATATAATTATAAAAGTCGTTTTTTGTGAAAATATTAAAAACAAAGCGAAAAAAATAATTACACATTATTGACTCTAAAATTAAAACTTTCAAACCGAACTTTAGTAATATTCTCTTTACATTTCGATTATGTGAATTATGCATTTTATTATAATTTCATTATTATTTTGGTGGCGCAGTGCTGTTACCCAGCTACCTGGAGACAAAGTTATGTTGAGATTGTAGGTGGTAGGTTCTATGCTCGGTCCTCTAACATCAATACCGCGTCACTTAATGGTTGCCATCGACGTAGTTACCACTAGAGAAGTCCGGATTGTCCATATTGGATAGAAGTCAAGGTTCAGATGTTGTTTGGAAAAGAGAACCGAGTGTAAAGCTGAAAAAATCAACGAACACTACTTGGTTAGGATTGCACGTAAAGATGTAGGACCCTTGGTTGTTCTAGCTATTGGGTTATTGATAAAAAGCTATTTCTAAGGAACATTGCACCATATTTAGTATCAATGAATACACCCGTTCATCTACACTCATTAAAATCATTCGCCCCCCCCCCCCCTGTATTGACTTATATCTTGACGAGATATATTATTTAAATAATAATAATGAAAAACTAAAAATAATCATCCAAATATTTATATCAAACAAAACACGCTAGAACAGTATATTATTTTGGACATGGAAAACTAGAGCTACAAATATAGGATTTTAAATGACTTACCGTCAAAATATGTTTTGATAATAAATTAACGATAGCACTGAAATTGATTGTTGTCAATATTGTGAGATAACTAATAATGCTTTAGGGCAAACAACTCTATTTAATTTACCTGTCAGGTATGGCATGTTATTGCTCATCAAAAAGCAGCTTGTCGACATCTCACTTTAGAACAACTGTTGATCAAAATAATATAACTATGATTCAAATCTAATATAAACATAATGTGCTTAACATTTCAAACGAGTTATGGAAAAAGTTTTTTTATGTTAAAATGCCTTACATAAAGATAAAATTTTCCTATAACTATCCTAAATACTTCCAATTTTTAATATATGTAACTGATTTATTTATTAATAATGAAAGCCATACCTACAACACAGCCAATACATGTTTGTTTAATATTTATAATGTTTTATGATTTAATTTTAAACTTAAGTTTTGCATTTTCCAAACTTAATGCTTTTTTAGTAAATCTTCATTCTGATTATTTTTAAAAACGTTATCTATTAAAACAAGAATATTACTATTTATATATATTACTATATAAATATAGCTATGCATTGGCCATAGTTAGATGTTGTAATTTTAAACGACTTTATATATTAGTAATAGTACTTTAAAAAGTGTTAATAATTTGACTCAAAAAATAAAATAAAATGAAAAAAAGTAATCCATAAAAAATTTATTTTAACTTATAAATTAATTGTGATTTCATATATCTTAATTTATATTTCACCACCAGCTCCTCTTTGTGTAATTTTCAATTACTCCTGTGGTTTTGAAGTTAAGAGGATTCTATCATATCGGAGACTAAATAATTAGTTATGATTTCATTCAAGTAATTTTACCCTTAAACTTTATTTATCCATGTATATTTTTCTAGTAACGAAGACCTTTTAGTGAACTAAAATAGCAAAATATAACTGTACAAAACATGGAATTCTGATCCAAATTAAAAAATGTCTAGTTCAACTGGATAAGCTATTGTGTGTGTGATAGTATATATTTATTTACGGTTAAGAAATAGAATAATTGATTAGTATACACTGTAATTATTCTCTCAATGTATGCATCAGTGATAAATTTAGAAATCTATCGATACATTTCAAAGTGTACTGCTACATTAAATGTACTAAGATTTAAGTATTGGTATAACATTTTGTCCTATACAAATGCCATTGAAGGTATTTATTAAATGATTACTGGTATTTAAATTTAAGGGTTTTGTTTGTTCTATGTTTTAGAACTAAAATATTTTTAGATATTGATGATTTTGTAGATTTATGCCAAATTCCTTGCTATTTATTTCAAGGATATGGTATTATGATTTTACCATATTGTAGGATGTATAAATTATATAAGATTCAAACAATATGATTAAAAAAATAAACCTTTTTTTTACAGTGTAGTCATCGTTGTATTAAACTTATAAATTCTGCAAGATAAAAATACCGCTGACAAATTAATTTTTGTTTAGCAATATAAACAGATTATTAGTTAGCAGGTTACACGATGACAGAGGTAAAAATCAATCAACGTCACAAAGCTCATATATTTATTAATTAACCTAACATTGTTGCACATATAGATTAAAAAAGTCTAATTTTTACAGACGTTCAATTATTAATACATCTTGATAAAATATTTTGTTTCTTTAGTATGATAAAAAAGTATGAGTAAAAATAATTGGATGTAGATTAACCATGAATAATTTATCTATGTTCTAATGGTATCGAGAAGAACCATTATCATTACGAACTAACGATTACCATCAAGTAATTGAAAGCAAGTGGCCGAGCGGTCTGAGGAGTCAGACCCTTGCAGATTACTTAGAGAAAGCTCAGGTTCAAATCCTGGTCTAGAATGTTAGTTTTTATTAGTAATATTATCAACCTATTGATCGACTTAAATATATTGATAGAACCTTGTAATATACTGGCTCTCCCCATTACTGTGTCTGATAAGCTACCCACGCATAAATAGTATATGAGTGGCCGGTAGAGATAGGTAAAAGGTAATTTGGCCTCTCCTTAAAAAAATACCAAAACAACAAACACTTTATACATATAGCGTAATACACTTACTAATTTTAATACAAAACATCACCAAAATAAATGCTGGAAGAAAAATACATGGTTTAAAAATTCTAATACCCTCCCCTTTGACGACTACTACGTATATACTGGCCACTACCGTACCACTCCACTCCTGACAGGACTAATGTTGTCAGTTACCTCATAAAATTACCCTTTTATCTTTTTATAATTTTGCCATAAAAACAGTGTGTAAAGTATTACAATTTTAAAAAAGATATTTTTTTAACTTTTTTACTAAGCATTTGAACATGTTTAGTTATTCCAACCCATCGGCCTTATTCAGCGAACAATAAGAAGATGACACTAAGGTCTGTAAAACTGTTTGTTATGTTACACTGTATCTTGAAAGATTCACTAAAATACATAATACGTAATCCATTATATTCACGATACATTTTTTTTACTTTGAACTATAGAAAACACTTGTTTGTTCATTAGACAACATATTATGAGTTAAGGATTCTATTTTAAACATCAAAAAATACATTGTCAGTTTGACAAAAATAATAGTAAAAGAATATATTTTCCAACATATTATGAAAACGACTTATTAATATGTAATTGTATGTTCAGAATGATTCAGTTCTTGTTGCCTCTCTATAAATCATTTATTACATTTGATATTTACTATCATACGATACTTGAAGTCCGAACATGTTTCGTGTACCTTTACAATATTTTAATCGCTGTAATTAAATTTCGTTATTTTTCCAGTACCCAAACTCAAGTTATCTCAAAAAAACATAACATTACGAATAAAAAAAATTACTCATATAACATCAGTGTTAACATAGTATAAACAACATTTGTTTCCTTCGTTTATCTAAACTTATTCCTTTACTAATGACTTCAAATATTCAACTTTAGCTCAAACCATTCGGCTTGAAAACTTTGTAAGCATAAAGTTTCTTGAGAAACCTTTTGGGAGTGTCTCAATAGTAGGATGCTCTTAGAAAACATAAGGTATAAACAGTGTAGACGACTTTAAAAAATTTAAATATATCTAATGTGTACATTTCACCTAAAGAAAATAATTAAGAAAGCGTGACTTTCATAATATAGTGAAATGAAAATTGATTTACAAAATAACATATAATCATAAAAAATATGCCTTTTTCATGAAGTTAGTTGATTTCAACGAATGGTATTCATTTATTTGCCCTATTGTAGCTACAAAGTTATTCTGTATTTTCTTATCTAAGGATAAAAGATCCATCTCTTAACCTAATATATGATAATATTTATTTCTAGGGATGGAATTAATAAAATAAATATTAAAGAAAAGATAATGCTGGCTATTAATAGTAAATTACACACAATCACTTTAAAAAATTAAATATATTCAAATGATTAAGAAATGATACCGTTAACAATTTGATATTTATAATCATGGAACTGACAGCTACGGTCATACTGATGTTTTGTTATTCAATATTTAATTAAATTTGTCATTGTATGAAAAGCATATACCATATGAGTATTGTGACAATATTATTGTATAGTTATGTATGTCACTGTTTTCTTCTATTCCAATCAATAATCAACATATCATAAACTGAGAAAAGATGTGGACCTATCAACCTATTTGGTGGTAAAGTTACTAAATATTTGGAATTTTCTGTAATAATTAAATGTGCCAATAGCCAATACAAATGATGTAAAATGAAAATTAACTTTATATCGGCAATGTTAAAATAAGTTATTATATTATAACATTGAATGAAAACTATCTTTATTTACGGGATGTTAGTTGTTTCTTCCTTTTAAACACAAACAAATATATACTTTTAAAAATGTCAATAAAATTAAAACGGAAAATCAAAAAGTAAAATTAACGTAACTAAAACACTTTTATAATAAAATTCATGTTTATGAAGCAAATAACAGTTTAAATATGAATAAGTATACTTACAACTATTGATAGAGATTTTAAGTATAAAAGTAAAATTGATTCATAAAGTACCATAATTCATAATATTTAAAGACATCACAAGGGCAAGATATTCACGGTGCATTAAAGAAGTATTTTAAGTAGTTTAAGTGTTGGAATGAAATATATGTATATATATATATATATATATATATATATATATCATTGTAACATAGGCTTAGTGATTAGCCAGTGCTCGAGGTACAAGTGATCTCAAGTCAAGTACACAGGTACCACTTGGGTGTTAATTAAAGGCACAACGTTGTATGGTTGAATCAGTGGTTCAAACATGAACTGCTAGTTTTTAACAACATTGTTGTATGATTTATATTTAACAATAAATACTCCAAATATATCATTGAAAAAGAGAAACTATCCTTATTTTTTTAAAATTATTTAATTAAACAATGCGTAAAATAGATAATAATTTGTTAAATACAAGTGAAATTTATTTTATAGCATAGCAGTTTTAATTGATTTTGCAAACATTCAAATAACAGTCCGATCGTTATTATAATTATTATTATTTATTGAAAATAGTTTGGAGGTTGATTACATTTACATAAACTAATTTATAAACCTCTCTTGTCTTATAATTTGTATAAAAATGTGCACATATATTTAAAATTTTACTGAAACAAACTTAAAAACTATTTACTTTATTTAGTTAGTAAATTTAATATAAATATATATTGTGTCCAAAAAAAATAAATAAAAATTAAATTAAGAACTTTATTGTAAATATTCAACAACAAACTAGTAAAATTGTTTTTAAATTTCAATTAACACACATTCCCTTAACTTATCTTGGGTATCAGATTTATTATTCATTTTGAACTAACAAATGTCTAACTCTACCCTCACTCAATTACCTATTTCATCTTTCATATTCGAAAAGGCCAGATTAGTTCTTATTTTCAATTCTTAAATGTTTGACAATTCGGCTTACAAAACAAGTTTTTAAAAAGATTCCAGAGGTGAAAAAAAAAAAACAACAGAAATATTTCTTGGGGACCCTGGGGTTGGGGAGGAACTATAATGTCATCACCAAACATAATCCTCTATAAAGTTAATAAAAGATGTCTTATTTTTTTAGGTTAGGGAAGGGCTAAGAACACTAAACCTGGAGACGAACAGCTTAATTAATCGAACTTTCGAACCACCACCCCTGCCCACAATAGTGACTGCGTACAAAGACGAAATACCCCAAACGTTCACCCATCCAGGAACAAACACGCTGTTGTTGCTTAGCATCGTTATCTTGTGATACGTCGAATTCTTTGGCCATGGCCACTGGCTTTCTGCCTATTCATTGTCTCATAAATAACTATCATGTTGAGAATAACTTAAGGTTGTAAGTTTTTTGGTCGTGTATTTATAGTTTTACAGCATGTCTACATAAATGTAACCTTTATTTGTGTTTTTATTGAAGAAAACAGGCAATACAGTTTACCATTGGAAAAAGCAAACCACACAATTAACTTGAGGCTATTTCCAAAATGATTAGGAAAATTATATTGTCATTCAGTATGCTATATATGTCCGTAAGATACAGGACACGGAACACGCCTTTGTCAGAAAACACTAACTTTATAGAAAGTTTTGTGTCAGTCTACTTTAATCACAAACTCTTTAAAATTCCGTTTGTAATGTGGGGCAACTGTTGCAGCACTTGCAATGTATGAGGCAAAAAGGTTCTTTCCAATTCGGTGAACACTAGGCTTTGACAAATTTATCTCGCATGATGTAGTGTGAGTACATGTTTTAGAACTGCGTAAAAAAGAATGTTGCACGATCACCAGGACTTCATTTTACAAATCATGCCACTTTTTTCCTTTCGATTGTTCTATGCTGAAGTCCACTTAAAATAATCATACCAGGCTCAAAGAATTTTCAGAATGATGGATTTCAACCTAACTGAGTTGTAAATCTTCTTTAGACTAAAAACGCCATTTTTTACATAAAATCTGCCACTCCACGTTTACGCATAACAAAATTAAAATTTAACTGTGTGGACTTATTTTATTTGGAATATTATTTAAGTTTTTAATTGTTTCATGATCTAATGTTTAATTTTTATATGTGTTTATTTTTATTTGAAATTGTCACTGTATGGTATACATTTATTATTAGTTAATGCATATTAGTTAACCTAGTAGTAATTCGATTTTCGTGTACTATTTTTATTACCATTTCAATTTTTATACGTATTATCAATTTGAATAAATTGATCACTGAATCAAAGACTGAACAAAGGGTGGAAATAAATTTACCTTAGAACCACTGCAAGAAATCAAATCCAATTATTCAATATCCAATTTAACCTAAGCCTCTTAGCCATTGAGCTAAATTAATAAATGTAAATTCTACGCCTTTGGTAGCGAGTACAAATCAGACTTACTGAACATTCAAAGATATCGGATGCGTATTCATTGATATCAAAGTTACCATAATTTTGCCTTTTCCAATAACATAAAATGCGATTGAATTTATGTGATAAAACCTTTCCTCGTAATAATCCTTTTCCTCGTAACTTTATTATTAGTTTTTAATTGTATACTCAACATTTACTTATATAGGATGTTCAGGTGTAATACTTTAATTTACCTGAAATCCGTCAATAATTTAAGGACAAAATTAGTAACAAACCAATCAAAAAAAAAATTTTTATGAAAAAACTAGTATATTATCAAAAGCATAGTACTGTTATTATTTATTTAAAAATAAAATTATTTTTCAATTTAGTCAGTAATTATCTTCATTGAATAATCAAATTTAGAATACAAGGTTGAACAGTTTTTTTTGTTACAGTTTTACATTATAGGAACATTAAATTTAAAAGTAAACATGAGATTTAGTTGATATTAATTATTTTATTATATTATTGAATTTATTAAATTTTAAATGAAGACTAATGCAGTATAATGTTTATATAGACAATAATAATTAATAATTGAACATAATAATAGTAAAATATTGTTAAAATAATATTGTATTTTGTTCAAAACCATATAAACCTATGGGTTATTTTAAAATATTTCTTTTAACATTTTCAGCTAACTCATCTTTCATAGACTACATTAGCAATACAACTGAGAATATTATTGTCAGTCAATCTAAAGATCAAATCAATCAAATCAATCAATCTAAAGATCAGTCAAAACTAAAGATTGAATAAATAATATTCAATAGTCTTGAATATTATTTATTTAATCTTTAGTTTTAGTTACAGTAAAAATAAATGTCTGACTCAACTTCAAAAATAAAAAAAATAAAAATAAATTTAAACATTGATATTTTAGATATCTAAATAATTATTTAGCATTTCTAGACGTTTCAACTAGTTTCTAATATACCTCTTTTAACTTGGGCTGTTTATTCGATTTCTGTAGCTTGATACATAAATATGGTACATAAATAAATTTATAAAGTTTTAGTTATTTTTAATAAAACTGGCTATGATAAAATATATTATTAATATTTTCCAATTTTTTTATAAAAAACTGCGTAATTCAGTGTACATATATTAATTACTACCAATGTTAAAATGACTTTTAAAATAACAAATATTTAAAACTGTATAAAGCTTGAATATTATGATTGATAACTTGACGTAAATAAGTTTGAATTTTCACACATTTATATGAACCTGTCATTTGCAAAAGTTTTTAATATTTTGAGAGTGAAACAACCTGACATTCGGTACTTCATTGCTGACATTAAGTATGTGTGAAGTTCTTAAGTGTGAGATTGATAGCTTATTTGCCTCTATAATACTCTATTATGCCTTTCCTGTTGTGCTATTTTATTGTTATATATTGTAATCAGTCCGACCTTTGTTCCTGGCAACTGTGGATTCAGGAGCTACGTCATATGAAGTTAAATTTCAATATACGTCAATAATCCGGATTAATTGGGACCGGACCCCATCCGGATTATCAAATTATCCTGATCATCGAAATTACCTTAAACGTATCCCCTACACGATTAAAGTACACAGACATTTTAAAATTTTATATTTTCTCCTATACAATAAAGGGTTTAGAGGTGAAATTAATTAAAAACATCTTTTATGTTCAAACACTGTATTGCAATTTGTTAGTTAGCAACATGTGTACAGTAAAAACATCAAACACTATTTGAGCTTTTTAAAAAATGTGTAATAGGTTTTTGAACTGCAGTAGTGATTCATTTTTTCGCAGCTATGTCCTTAATTCTTTTTAAAAGAATCAGCTGAGTGGGTGAGCTCTCGTTTTGTTTCTCTAGCCATGACATCAGTGTCTCCGCTGCTACAAACGCTTCAGAATGAGTTGGCCCTGTTTCTTCTGTTTCATGTTCTGGGTCGTCACTGTCAGATTCCATTGTTTCTGTTTCCTCTGAAAGAAATTGCTTTAATAAACAACCAAAAATAAATGCTTTCTTTTCTTGCCTTTACACAGTGTGTTACGTACAAAAGATTATCAATCAGATTGTTGGCAAAAAACCATAGGTACTGTACAGTACAGTGTACTGTAACATTTTATAACAGAAAATTTAACAATTATGTCAGTATGAAACCAGAATAAGCTCAGGCGTTTGACTAAAATACAAAGGTAAAAATACGTTGGATGTACTGTATGTTTAAGGAATGCTACATACCTTCATTTAACATGTCAGCTATTTCTTGGTCGGTCAAAATCTGGTATCCAGGATCATTGCTATCAACAGCCAACCACACCATGGCGTCATCTTTGTCACATTGTTCAAATCCCGGAAGTGTGCTGCATAATTCTCTAATTTCATTCGCAGCACCATCAATATCTCATTCTTCCTCTTTATCATCATTTTTTTTTAGTTATGTAAAGTAAAAAATGTCAAAATCCATTTCCGTTTAAAAATTAATTTACATTTGAAACACAATCGGTGTGCAGTAATACGTAGATACAAATCCGGATTATTGACGGTCCGGATTTTTGACGTCCGAATTATCGACGTTCTACTGTAGTTTGAATTATTTAGTCAATATTATAAAATAACATTTTATAAGTCAGGACCTAAAGGTTTATGAATTGATTCCATTTTGGCAATACTATTGGATCTTAAATATTCAATAATATTGAAGTTTAAAAGGAACAGTCTATTGTTGACTACAAATATGATTCTACAATTTTCATCTTTTCTGTAGCGGATTCCAATAATTTCATAGGGTCTGCTTTGAAAAGAATTTTATCCTCCTTCATGTCTCTAACCATATTCTTTCTTCCATTATTTGTCCAATCCTCACCTCTTCTTTCCACTCCTACTCTCATTTCTCTAAAATAATTTAACAATAGGGCATCAATTTGGCCTACATCCCTCCATTCTTTACGCAAATATTTTCCTATTCAACCTGTGCTTCCCCATCCTCTTGACATTCCCAAATCATCACATTATATTACTCTCTAAGAGTGGTTCTTCTCCCACTTCATTTCTAAAATATGTAGTTGTTTATATCCTGTCTCTTCTAATCACTCCTACACTTCCGCAAAAGCTTTTTATACTGAACATTTATTTTTCCTTTCCATTACCCATGTCTCCAATTTATGTGTTAAAATCGTTACAAAATAGGTCTTCTAAAGTACTCTTCATCTTCTAATTGGCACATACCTCCTTATCACTAGCCCTTCGCTTGTCCTTGAAAACACTCCCACTTGTCTTGCTATCTCATTTACCTCCTTATATACAGTATACAGTATATCCTACACCAAGTTTTTAAGGCTTGTAATTCATAAAACATTACACTACCCAAAAATAGAGAAGTTACGGAAACACAATTTTACGTCCTTAAGAATTGTTAAAGCTATTATAATTACAAAACATTTTAATCAGCAAAGTGACGCATCGTTTTGTACACGAGGGATGTATCAAAGAGAAATGTTGACAAGCTTGTATTTTACAAGCGATAACCTATCACACCTGACAGCTCAATTAACTGAGTTGTTTACCATAAACTGTTATTGCATGTCTCAAACATACACAATCATTTTGAGAGGGCATGCTCATTAATTATGTTCGACCTAAGATCTATAACAACACGGCTTAAGTATTCTGTGTTGCTAAAAACCAAACCTTAATATGTGAAATAATAATATAATAATAATAGGGCTGCCTAAAAATATCATCTCTTTGTACAGGACATTCTATTGATAACAAAGTTCTATAATCTAATAGTAAGTCTAAATTAGGAGATCATAAGTAGTAAAATCACTTCATAGTGGTTAAAAATTACCTAGAAAATTTCACAATCAACAAAATTCGTCAAGCCTTTAAATATAGTTATGCATTAATTTTGCGCTGTTGGTTGATTCAAATAAATTATTAAAACAATTCCAATCGAGAAATGGGAAAAAAGTAAAAGTAGATGGTGTATATAACAATCCTCTTTCAGCTGGTATCTACGATACAAATTATAACTTCTCACTAAATTTCATCAAAATCCAGTCAAGGGTTTCGAATATTTAGTTACGAGTGTGTACGTAGTTAATAGATTATAAATATTAACATATTTAAACAATATAAATATATCATAATAAAATTAAACAAAGTATGAAAAGGTTTTTCAACACTAAAACGAAACTATTTAATTAATTATTTATTATTGAAGTTTATATTTTTTATTTATAATTTATGACTTAATTCAACACGTATAATTTAGCTAACATTGTGAATGCTGATGGCAAGTATTGAAGTGTAATAAGTTTACTATGTAATCTTAATTGTAGTGCACTAGGTATATTGTTACATGACTTTAACGTAGCGTTGTAGACGCTGCAGATGACGACTTATTATTTTTGTTTTTATTATTTTAAATTTTTAATTGGCCATATTACTTGATACAAGATCAGTCAATTTCAAACAATTATAAATGCTGTATTAATGTTAGTAGATTGTAAATACAATCATTTATCCATACATTTTCAACAGTGATATAAAAAATACTATAATTGTATATAATTTATTTTTTAATGATGGCCAGATCAATGGTTTTTACAAAGTGTTAACACAAGTTGTAATAATTATTGTTCTGACCAATGCTCAGTCATTACAGTCAACAAAGCAGCACAGGACGGATTCAACCCGGCTAGCCATTGTTCACTTCCCTCCATCGCAGAACAACAACTTTGCGGAACGTGCCCCGTCTATCCTGAATTGGCGTCCTTTCAGCTGAACTAACGTTCCGAAAAACAAATCTATTGTGTTGTGAAATGTTTTTCTACAGAAAAAAAGTCATATACAATACTTCCCTAACTAATATGATTATCAGTTTGACTAACCTAAGGAACTGATATAAAATAATATTACAAGTACAAATGTAAAAGTAATTTTTGTTTCGGTATAAAAACACGAAAATGTTATAAAACCACCTTACTGATTTATTTGAAAACGTAATTTCTGTATTTATATGTACGTATATACTCGTAATATACCCTTTAAGATGGAAATATTGATCTGTAAATTGTTTGTTTTGTTGAATCCAATTAATAAACTCAAAGTAGACTATTTCTCGTTGTGGTTTCTTCAGAGGAGATAAACTAGTCTTCATTCAATCATATAAGAAGCCGTTAATTGTACTTTGAACTTTATATTTTTTTAAATATTATTTATTGGTTTAATTTCATCGTATTATATGTCACAGGGATTTTATCTGAATAGTTATGTTGTAAATATGAAATAATGATTGTTCTCACTACCATAGCTATTTAACAAATATAAAAAAATCTAACGTCTCTTTTTCATTATTTAACTAGTGATGTTCAAAATATTCTTTTGGAAACGGAAAATAAGCAAAATAAGACAAATTTGATTTCTTTATGTCACATCATTATGTTTATGACTAAACAGTATATGTGACGTATATGTTTTTTATCATCTACTATTAGATTTGTTTTTATTTTCTTACCAACATAGTGAGAAATTAAAATATATCACGGTCAATAGGAAACCTTTGAATAAAGAACACTTAAAGACTACTACTCAAGGTGGTCAGTGTAATTATTTCGGTTCGGTTCAGTTATTTTCTTTTTATTATAGTACAGTAAAACTTCGTTACAAAAGAAATATGTTTGACTAAGGAGTATTCAAGAGTAAACAATACTGAAAGAAATCGGAACCAATTATTTTGTCCCCGATAATCTATAATCCCGTTATAACGAAGCCCCAAAAAATAATTGGAAATGCCAATATTGTTGGCTATCACAAGAGCTTCTCGTGAATGGAAGGATAAATTGGCCATTCTATAGTTTTTAAACCTTTCATAATATAAATTAAACCTTTTTATGTAAAATAATAATTAACATACCAATATGAATCTGTGGAACCTATCCTTAAATATTCGAGATATATACATATCAGGTTTGTCGTTTATCTTCAAAAAATGCCAAACATGCCATCAAAGGCTCTTATAACTGTCATAGCTAAAATAGCCCTTGATAAAGTTTGTATATTGCACATCATTAATGATATAGTCCTAGTTGAGAATTATATGTTTTTGTCCGTTCCCACTTGTTCAGATAACATCAGATCAATGATAGGCCTACTGTTTTGAAATTTGGAAATCTACGTAATTTTGGAAATCTATTTCTATTTATAGTTTATAATGGTTTAATCATCAAATGCCAGTATAAATATAACTAATTTTATTCACAGATTATTTTAGAGTTTTACAAATTGAACTTTAGACTCATTATGCGAACTGAGGATCTTATATATGATTTTAAAGTATTTTCCGGTTATTCTGCATGAAAATTAACAACTGTTTCTTTTTTCTTTTTTTTTTTTTTTAAATAATTTGAACTGTTTATACCTTTTACAGTTTGACATTTTAACCGTTATTACATTGTTGCTTGGTACCGTAAACATGTAATAACATTGGAACTGTTTATATAGGTTAATGGCGTTGTATGACCCTAATAAACAATAATTGTAGTCGTTATAAATATATTAGTAAATTATTTTCAGAACTGAGTTACTTTATAAGTACGAAATAAAAATTAGGGAATTAAAATATTCTGTTAATAAATTATTTGAAATTATGTGAATCAAAACATGTTTTAAAAGTGTAATACAATAGTTATTAGATTATTTTATTACCAGTTATTTTAATGTAAATTTTGACAATCTGTTTTTGACGAGCAATAAAATGCTTGACAGTTGGATAGAGTTGTTTGTCGTAAGGCTGTTTTAATTATTACAGAATCTCGATAATAATCAATTTTAGGGGCAAAGAAAATACATTTTTTCTTAAAAAATAATATATTATCCTAGCACTGAATTATTAAAAGGCCTTCAACTATGGTTTAGTATTCTGCATGAAAAATAATTATCATATATAACGTGTTAAATGACTAATAAATTCAATATTATTGTTATAAAGGAATAAAAAATAAAATACTAATATAACTTTATAATATCGCGCAATATTGTGATGCTTGTTATAAAAAAAGGCCAAAATACACAAAACTCTGTTGTGATCTGCTTTATTAAATACGATACCATACAGAATCTATTATTGTCAATGTCCCGTTAAATATGTACCGTTCTTCTCAATACTAATTGTTAAATTATTGTTTTTGATACACTTTTTTAAATGATTGACAGAATGGTATCTAACAACGATCAGTATATATTTGAATATTGTTTGCACAGTTTACATGCTGTTTTAAGATTTATTTCATGCATATAATTGATCTGTGGTGACACTTTTTTACTAGAAGTATAGTCTGAAGTAAAATTACAATTAGTACAACTTAGCTCTATTTGGGATGCTAAACCGTTCCTTTTGTCAGTGAGTACAAAAATATTCAACGTATTCTGATAACATTTTTGACATTTTAATTTTTTTTAAATGTCATTGAGTATAGATAAATCAATAATTATGTTACCAGTCTGACTTCTTTTTTGTATAAAATCTTCTTTCTGACCAGTTAACTGTAGGTAAGTTAGTTTCTTTCTAGATGTAGAAATTGCAGTAGGCCTACGATAAGATGGTGGGTTGACAATCTTATTACTATTATCTTTCCATCCACTACTTACAGTATGTTGATTTTCATAATATTTCCTCTTACTAAACTTCTTTATACGTGGCATTGTTCAAAATACACTAAATAAATGTCACCAATAACTTTGTAACTATAGTAATACTAACAAGACTAATAACACTAACAAAAATCCAAGCAAACTTTTACTAGCAATGTAAACAATAACAGTGAAAATAAACACATTTCACACTCTACAGGTACAAAAAAATAACAAGCAGCTGTTGATTTTAGTGAGAAGGTTATGTAAGTCAAATAAGAGCAGTGTAGCCAACACAAAATAATAATCCAGAACTCAATATATTAGAATTATATGGGTATATAGCACATTGATGTCAACAATGGAAAGATAAACACTGGGTCGCATGACTATGTAAAACATATTTTTTGTGTAATGCATTGAGATAATATTTATTATATATTAAAATGTTCAGAATTAAATAAACAATAACATACAAAATTTTAAGTATTTTCTTTGTAAGGCACTTAATTTTATAGTTTATAATACATATTATTATATTGAAGTATGTTGCTTTTGTGGACTGAGTGGATGTAAAAGTTTTGTTATTTTTTATCGGACCAAATTATATTGTCTTGTGTGCGTGTATTGAGTCATAATATGTACTGTAACTCTTTCATCATATGTGGAGACAGAGTTATTTATAAGCCACTTATATGTAGGTGGTTTTGGTTAGTTGATGTATGTGTTTGTGTGACTGTAGATTTGATTTTTCACGCTTCATGTTTCTTGATAAACTAATTGTTTTTATTAATTTTTTTCCACATAGTATCAAATTATTTAGTTGATACTAAGTAACTACCCTGGTCGGGTTTACGGTGTAACTTTTACCTATGTATTTTGTATTGTAGTTTTGTAAAAAGTTTCATTAATATTTCATCAATTCAATAAGAAATTCATCAGTAAGATTTTACTATCAAAATTTATTACCATTGATACACAAATAGATTTTCAATCCAATGTTAAATTGTATGTCAGATTATCAACTGTTTTTGTAGTCCTTTATGGAGTGTTAGTGTAGTCCCACTATAATTGTACTAAACAGTTTTGTTTGTACATGCCAAATGTACACTAGATTCAAAATAAGATGTCCTTACATGAACTTAATTTCTTACTTTCAGCCTAATCTAGAGAAGGAAGATGTAGATTCCTACATTAGTATGCAGAAGGATTCGCTTCCTGTCTAGCAATTACTTGAGATTAGGTCATGTCACAGATCCTTATCTCAGTGTAAGAGGTTGCTATTAGTTAAATACAAGTTATGAAGCAAAACATTTCATTAAATGTGTATTTCAAGCTCAAAGTACGTAACTTATCATGTAACGTAATATAAATTTAACATAAGTACTATTATATTAGTATATACTGTACATTTTTGTAATTTTTTGATAAAATTTTATCAATTTAGATCTTAAAGATCTATAAAGTCAATAAAGATACAATCAATAAAGATACATAATATCTTTATTATATACAAAAATAAATTTACCATTTACTAACCTAAAAAATAATTAGTTCTTTTAATAATGAGAGCCATTAATTACGTTATATACTTTAAAAACAACGTTATTTTTATCAATCTATGTGTATGGGTGGGCACGTAGGTTAATAATACTATTTAGTGTACGTGTATTAGTAGTACCCGGGTAGTTTAGTACCATTTTACTTGTATGGCTGGGTGCGTAGGTCAATACTACTGTTCAGTGTACGAGTATTAGTAGTACCCGGGTAGTTTAGTACCATTGTACGTGTATGGGTGGGCGCGTAGGTCAATACTACTGTTCAGTGTACGAGTATTAGTAGTACCCGGGTAGTTTAGTACCATTGTACGTGTATGGGTGGGTGCGAAGGTCAATAGGAATGCACAGTGTACATGTATTAGTAGTGCCTGGGAAGTTTAATACAATTGTACGTGTATATGTGGTCGCGTAGGTCAATACTACTGTAATGTGTACGTGTATTAGTAGTACCCGGGTAGTTTAGTGCTATTGTACGTGTATGGGTGGGCGCGTAGGTCAATACTACTGTACTGTGTACGTGTATTAGTAGTGCCCGGGAAGTTTAATACAATTGTACGTGTATATGTGGTCGCGTAGGTCAATACTACTGTAATGTGTACGTGTATTAGTAGTACCCGGGTAGTTTAGTACCATTGTACGTGTATGGGTGGGCACGTAGGTCAATACTACTGTTCAGTGTACGTGTATTAGTAGTGCCTGGGTAGTTTAGTACCATTGTACGTGTATGGGTGGGTGCGTAGGTCAATACTATTGTACAGTGTACGTGTATTAGTAGTACCCGGGTAGTTTAGTACCATTGTACGTGTATGGGTGGGTGCGAAGGTCAATAGGAATGCACAGTGTACATGTATTAGTAGTGCCCGGGAAGTTTAATACAATTGTACGTGTATATGTGGTCGCGTAGGTCAATACTACTGTACTGTGTACGTGTATTAGTAGTGCCCGGGAAGTTTAATACAATTGTACGTGTATATGTGGTCGCGTAGGTCAATACTACTGTAATGTGTACGTGTATTAGTAGTACCCGGGTAGTTTAGTACCATTGTACGTGTATGGGTGGGCGCGTAGGTCAATACTACTGTTCAGTGTACGTGTATTAGTAGTGCCTGGGTAGTTTAGTGCTATTGTACGTGTATGGGTGGGCGCGTAGGTCAATACTACTGTACTGTGTACGTGTATTAGTAGTGCCCGGGAAGTTTAATACAATTGTACGTGTATATGTGGTCGCGTAGGTCAATACTACTGTAATGTGTACGTGTATTAGTAGTACCCGGGTAGTTTAGTACCATTGTACGTGTATGGGTGGGCACGTAGGTCAATACTACTGTTCAGTGTACGTGTATTAGTAGTGCCTGGGTAGTTCAGTACCATTGTACGTGTATGGGTGGGTGCGTAGGTCAATACTATTGTACAGTGTACGTGTATTAGTAGTACCCGGGTAGTTTAGTACCATTGTACGTGTATGGGTGGGTGCGAAGGTCAATAGGAATGCACAGTGTACATGTATTAGTAGTGCCCGGGAAGTTTAATACAATTGTACGTGTATATGTGGTCGCGTAGGTCAATACTACTGTAATGTGTACGTGTATTATTAGTACCCGGGTAGTTTAGTAACGTTGTACGTGTATGGGTGGGTGCGAAGGTCAATAGGAATGCACAGTGTACATGTATTAGTAGTGCCCGGGAAGTTTAATACAATTGTACGTGTATATGTGGTCGCGTAGGTCAATACTACTGTAATGTGTACGTGTATTATTAGTACCCGGGTAGTTTAGTACCATTGTACGTGTATGGGTTGGTGCGAAGGTCAATATGAATGCACAGTGTACATGTATTAGTAGTGCCCGGGAAGTTTAATACAATTGTACGTGTATGGGTGGGTGCGAAGGTCAATAGGAATGCACAGTGTACATGTATTAGTAGTGCCCGGGTAGTTTAGTACCATTGTACGTGTATGGGTGGGCACGTAGGTCAATACTACTGTTCAGTGTACGTGTATTAGTAGTGCCCGGGTAGTTTAGTACCATTGTACGTGTATGGGTGGGCACGTAGGTCAATACTACTGTTCAGTGTACGTGTATTAGTAGTGCCTGGGTAGTTTAGTACCATTGTACGTGTATAGCTGGGTGCGTAGGTCAATACTACTGTTCAGTATACGTGTATTAGTAATGCCTGGGTAGTTTAGTACCATTGTACGTGTATGGCTGGGTGCGAAGGTCAATAGGAATGCACAGTGTACATGTATTAGAAGTGCCCGGGTAGTTTAGTATCATTGTACGTGTATAGCTGGGTGCGAAGGTCAATAGGAATGCACAGTGTACATGTATTAGTAGTGCCTGGGTAGTTTAGTACCATTGTACGTGTATGGCTGGGTGCGAAGGTCAATAGGAATGCACAGTGTACATGTATTAGTAGTGCCCGGGAAGTTTAATACAATTGTACGTGTATATGTGGTCGCGTAGGTCAATACTACTGTACTGTGTACGTGTATTAGTAGTACCTGGGTAGTTTAGTACCATTTTACTTGTATGGCTGGGTGCGTAGGTCAATACTACTGTTCAGTGTACGTGTATTAGTAGTGCCTGGGTAGTTTAGTACCATTGTACGTTTATGGCTGGGTGCGTAGGTCAATACTACTGTAATTTGTACGTGTAGTATTAGTACCCGGGTAGTTTAGTACCATTTTACTTGTATGGCTGGGTGCGTAGGTCAATACTACTGTTCAGTGTACGAGTATTAGTAGTACCCGGGTAGTTTAGTACCATTTTACTTGTATGGCTGGGTGCGTAGGTCAATACTACTGTTCAGTGTACGAGTATTAGTAGTGCCTGGGTAGTTTGGTACCATTGTACGTGTATGGGTGGGTGCGAAGGTCAATAGGAATGCACAGTGTACATGTATTAGTAGTGCCTGGGAAGTTTAATACAATTGTACGTGTATATGTGGTCGCGTAGGTCAATACTACTGTAATGTGTACGTGTATTAGTAGTACCCGGGTAGTTTAGTGCTATTGTACGTGTATGGGTGGGCGCGTAGGTCAATACTACTGTACTGTGTACGTGTATTAGTAGTGCCCGGGAAGTTTAATACAATTGTACGTGTATATGTGGTCGCGTAGGTCAATACTACTGTAATGTGTACGTGTATTAGTAGTACCCGGGTAGTTTAGTACCATTGTACGTGTATGGGTGGGCACGTAGGTCAATACTACTGTTCAGTGTACGTGTATTAGTAGTGCCTGGGTAGTTTAGTACCATTGTACGTGTATGGGTGGGTGCGTAGGTCAATACTATTGTACAGTGTACGTGTATTAGTAGTACCCGGGTAGTTTAGTACCATTGTACGTGTATGGGTGGGTGCGAAGGTCAATAGGAATGCACAGTGTACATGTATTAGTAGTGCCCGGGAAGTTTAATACAATTGTACGTGTATATGTGGTCGCGTAGGTCAATACTACTGTAATGTGTACGTGTATTATTAGTACCCGGGTAGTTTAGTAACGTTGTACGTGTATGGGTGGGTGCGAAGGTCAATAGGAATGCACAGTGTACATGTATTAGTAGTGCCCGGGAAGTTTAATACAATTGTACGTGTATATGTGGTCGCGTAGGTCAATACTACTGTAATGTGTACGTGTATTATTAGTACCCGGGTAGTTTAGTACCATTGTACGTGTATGGGTGGGTGCGAAGGTCAATATGAATGCACAGTGTACATGTATTAGTAGAGCCCGGGAAGTTTAATACAATTGTACGTGTATGGGTGGGTGCGAAGGTCAATAGGAATGCACAGTGTACATGTATTAGTAGTGCCCGGGTAGTTTAGTACCATTGTACGTGTATGGGTGGGCACGTAGGTCAATACTACTGTTCAGTGTACGTGTATTAGTAGTGCCCGGGTAGTTTAGTACCATTGTACGTGTATGGGTGGGCACGTAGGTCAATACTACTGTTCAGTGTACGTGTATTAGTAGTGCCTGGGTAGTTTAGTACCATTGTACGTGTATGGCTGGGTGCGTAGGTCAATACTACTGTTCAGTATACGTGTATTAGTAATGCCTGGGTAGTTTAGTACCATTGTACGTGTATGGCTGGGTGCGAAGGTCAATAGGAATGCACAGTGTACATGTATTAGAAGTGCCCGGGTAGTTTAGTATCATTGTACGTGTATAGCTGGGTGCGAAGGTCAATAGGAATGCACAGTGTACATGTATTAGTAGTGCCTGGGTAGTTTAGTACCATTGTACGTGTATGGCTGGGTGCGAAGGTCAATAGGAATGCACAGTGTACATGTATTAGTAGTGCCCGGGAAGTTTAATACAATTGTACGTGTATATGTGGTCGCGTAGGTCAATACTACTGTACTGTGTACGTGTATTAGTAGTACCTGGGTAGTTTAGTACCATTTTACTTGTATGGCTGGGTGCGTAGGTCAATACTACTGTTCAGTGTACGTGTATTAGTAGTGCCTGGGTAGTTTAGTACCATTGTACGTTTATGGCTGGGTGCGTAGGTCAATACTACTGTAATTTGTACGTGTAGTATTAGTACCCGGGTAGTTTAGTACTATTGTACGTGTATGGGTGGGTACGAAGGTCAATAGGAATGCACAGTGTACATGTATTAGTAGTGCCCGGGAAGTTTAATACAATTGTACGTATATATGTGGTCGCGTAGGTCAATACTACTGTACTGTGTACGTGTATTAGTAGTACCCGGGTAGTTTAGTACCATTGTACGTGTATGGGTGGGTGCGAAGGTCAATAGGAATGCACAGTGTACATGTATTAGTAGTGCCCGGGAAGTTTAATACAATTGTACGTGTATATGTGGTCGCGTAGGTCAATACTACTGTACTGTGTACGTGTATTAGTAGTGCCTGGGTAGTTTAGTACCATTGTACGTGTATGGCTGGGTGCGAAGGTCAATAGGAATGCACAGTGTACATGTATTAGTAGTGCCCGGGAAGTTTAGTACCATTGTACGTGTATGGGTGGGCACGTAGGTCAATACTACTGTTCAGTGTACGTGTATTAGTAGTACCTGGGTAGTTTAGTACCATTTTACTTGTATGGCTGGGTGCGTAGGTCAATACTACTGTTCAGTGTACGTGTATTAGTAGTGCCTGGGTAGTTTAGTACCATTGTACGTTTATGGCTGGGTGCGTAGGTCAATACTACTGTAATTTGTACGTGTAGTATTAGTACCCGGGTAGTTTAGTACTATTGTACGTGTATGGGTGGGTACGAAGGTCAATAGGAATGCACAGTGTACATGTATTAGTAGTGCCCGGGAAGTTTAATACAATTGTACGTGTATATGTGGTCGCGTAGGTCAATACTACTGTACTGTGTACGTGTATTAGTAGTACCCGGGTAGTTTAGTACCATTGTACGTGTATGGGTGGGTGCGAAGGTCAATAGGAATGCACAGTGTACATGTATTAGTAGTGCCCGGGAAGTTTAATACAATTGTACGTGTATATGTGGTCGCGTAGGTCAATACTACTGTACTCTGTACGTGTATTAGTAGTACCCGGGTAGTTTAGTACTATTGTACGTGTATGGGTGGGTGCGAAGGTCAATAGGAATGCACAGTGTACATGTATTAGTAGTGCCTGGGAAGTTTAATACAATTGTACGTGTATATGTGGTCGCGTAGGTCAATACTACTGTACTGTGTACGTGTATTAGTAGTACCCGGGTAGTTTAGTACCATTTTACTTGTATGGCTGGGTGCATAGGTCAATACTACTGTTCAGTGTACGTGTATGAGAAGTGCCCGGGTAGTTTAGTACCATTGTACGTTTATGGCTGGGTGCGTAGGTTAATACTACTGTTCAGTGTACGAGTATTAGTAGTGCCTGGGTAGTTTAGTACCATTGTACGTTTATGGCTGGGTGCGTAGGTCAATACTACTGTTCAGTGTACGAGTATTAGTAGTGCCTGGGTAGTTTAGTACCATTGTACGTGTATGGGTGGGTGCGAAGGTCAATAGGAATGCACAGTGTACATGTATTAGTAGTGCCCGGGAAGTTTAATACAATTGTACGTGTATATGTGGTCGCGTAGGTCAATACTACTGTACTGTGTACGTGTATTAGTAGTACCCGGGTAGTTTAGTACCATTGTACGTGTATGGGTGGGTGCGAAGGTCAATAGGAATGCACAGTGTACATGTATTAGTAGTGCCCGGGAAGTTTAATACAATTGTACGTGTATATGTGGTCGCGTAGGTCAATACTACTGTACTGTGTACGTGTATTAGTAGTACCCGGGTAGTTTAGTACTATTGTACGTGTATGGGTGGGTGCGAAGGTCAATAGGAATGCACAGTGTACATGTATTAGTAGTGCCTGGGAAGTTTAATACAATTGTACTTGTATATTTGGTCGCGTAGGTCAATACTACTGTACTGTGTACGTGTATTAGTAGTACCCGGGTAGTTTAGTACCATTTTACTTGTATGGCTGGGTGCATAGGTCAATACTACTGTACAGTGTACGAGTATTAGTAGTGCCTGGGTAGTTTAGTACCATTGTACGTTTATGGCTGGGTGCGTAGGTCAATACTACTGTTCAGTGTACGAGTATTAGTAGTGCCCGGGTAGTTTAGTACCATTGTACGTGTATGGGTGGGTGCGAAGGTCAATAGGAATGCACAGTGTACATGTATTAGTAGTGCCCGGGAAGTTTAATGGGTGGGTTGGTGGGAGAAGTAAAAATATAAATAATGTAGAATTTGTATAAATATGTTATGTATATAATATTTAGCTCACTTCATTTTGCTTATTAAAACAATGTACACACAATTAAATACACCTGATTCATACAATATTTTAAATATTATCATCGAACAATATTTGACTAGTATACATAATGCAGCATTGGATAAGTATCCAACATTTTATGTAGTTTTAATTAATTTAAATGGAGTGAAAATTCAATATGTCCATATCATACAGTCATGAATTAAAACGAAAAGAATGATGAGATATGCTTAATTATGCCAATCGCATGATGTCAAAGGGATCGGAAAATCAATGCCTAAGCAAATGAGGGATACCTTGATTTATACGAAAGAGAACGCGAAGTACTAACGAGCATCTTGACAACCGTCACGAAGTTGTTAATGAGGCAGCTTCCCCACAACGACCAATGACAGGCAGCACTGAACGTTAGATCTCTTGCATTGAAAGGGGGCTGATTTAAATAACGAAGGTTTACTAAAAAAATTTCTCAGATGTTCCATTGATTTGTAAAAATGTATGTTACCTTTAATTTAGTGTAAATAAAAATCATTTTTGTCTCAAATACAAATTATCTATAATTCTTTAAGTAACACTTTTGTTTGTGTAAAAAGCTAATATTTACATGTTAGGTAGATAAAACTGTAATTTTTCTTAATGCATATATATAAACTATGAGTCTCTAGTAAAGAAATCTCCAGAAGTAATGAAACGATTATGATGAAACTTGGGGGAAGTTAGCTTTTGTACCATAACAATAAATGTAATTTTTATTTTATTTACTACAGGTAAAAAGCATTTCTTGGAACTCCACTCATAAGGGGTAAAAATAGCCTTTTAAACCTTATATCTTCCCTATTGAAAGCTTTCCTACTGAAGAAAACTCAGTAACAAAATTCTTATTTTAGGGAGATGTTGAACATTATAGCATATTTTTCATTGTTATTTGGAGCATCCAACATCTCTAACCCCTGAAAATTGTCTTCTGAATTAATGGCAAGAGAATTTGAGCCTCTCGTTGGTAAATTATGTTATTTTTATATGCTTAATAAATTAGGAAATTAATTAACTTGTCTTTGTCGGGACATTTTTCAATATCTCTTAAAATGGCAAAAGTTATATCTATTTTCAAGAAGGGATATCCAAATCCCATCAACAACTTCAGGCCTGTTTCTATTCTTTTGGTACTAAGCAAAAATTAAGAGAAGATTTTCTTAGCCCACCTGAGTAAATTCTTTGACAAACATAGTCTTCTCTTTATTGATCCTCTTTAATTATGGTTTTAGAGAGGGGAAATCCACAATAAATGCAATTACTTGATTTCATTAGCCTTTGATGGCTTAGAGAATTGCATACACATGTTGAGTGTGATCCTTGATCTGACAAGGGAGTTTGACAGTGTTTACCACATAAATAAATAAATTTATAAATAAATTGGAAATGAGTGCCACTCTCGTGCCTAAATTTCTATTCAAATGGAAGGTCTCAGAAAATCCAAGTTGATATTCGAATGTCAAAAATTAATATCCTGAAAGTTGGTGTCCCTAAGGGATCAATACTTAGCACCTTGCTTTTTTTATATACGTAAATAAAATTAAATCTTCAGTTCAACATGGAAAAATTTTAGAATATGCTAAAATTACGACGATATGGTTCATTGGAAAGACCAGATGAGATATATATAAATTCATACATTTAAAGAACTAAATGCATGCACCCAACATTTGATTAACATTTATTTAATAATAAACCACTCAAATTGAACTTTTATAAATTTATGTTTATGTCCATCACGTTTGTAGCATAATTGTAGGGTGATATTAGACCTAGGATTCAGAGGTCGAAGAAGTTCAATCGACCAAAAAAATATAGATTAATCATATAGATAATGTGTGCTCTAGAGTATCCTCAAACATTTATATTCTGAAAACACTGGCTTAACTTTGCCCAACTCAATTTCCGTAGACGGCCTACGCTTTCATTTGCCCTCAACTATCCTTTGGAGTGGGGATTTGGGGTAGCTGTTCAAATACTGAATTATTTGACAATTCAGAATGGGAAAAAAGAGCGGTCATAATCATTTGTAATCTGCCAATGAGACAGTCTTGCAAACCCACATTCAAAAAACTTGTTTTGAAATACTGACACTGCTTTGTATATACATACCTCAAACTGCCTACTAATATGGGTCAAAGTGTGTACTTACACGACATACAAAGTCGTGTCACTAGAGGCAGGGAAAACTACCGTACTGGGCAACATAGAACGGTGGTCTATGAACACCTTCCCTCACAGGTTGGTGTTCAATCAATCGATAGTTTTCCATCTGAATATAAAAGCTTCAATAGGCCCGAATCATTAAATGCACGATTAAATATGGTTTTGTTTTCTGAATCCTTTTACAGTGTGGGAGAGTTCTTGGCACATCACTGGGAGACTCATAACTATATTACTAACACCGGCGAAAGCAGCGGGTGATTGAAACACTTGTATGTGTAGGAGTTAATGAGGCAATTTTAATAATGAATGTGTAGGTGTAGGCTAAACATATTTTGTAATCTGACGTTTACGATACATTTTAATGGAAACGTTTTATGCAAATAAATACTATCAAATGCATTTGGTTGTTATATTACATTGTATGGTTGAAAATATTGATCGCTATTGGCTGTAACCAAACTATTTGGTTAGAAAATTATGTTAAGACCGACATTGTAGACAATAGGTTCTATACTCGGTCCTCTGAATACCCACATTTTCCACTGAATGGTTGCTCTCGGCATGAACATAACTACAATACACAGAAAAGTCTGGGTGTTCATGTTGGTTGGTTGTCAGTGTCTAGATGTTGAGTAGAGGTGAAAACTGACAATAAGGCTTGTGCATTAGTTGAAAATCAGACGAATACTATTTGGTTAAGTCTCCACGTTAATCTGCAGTATTTATTTGCCTCTGTACGTGTATGGGTGGGCGGGTGGATCAATACCACTGTACGTGTATGGGTGGGCGGGTGGGTCAATACCACTGTACGTGTATGGGTGGGCGGGTGGTTCAATACCACTGTACGTGTATGGGTGGGCGGGTGGATCAATACCACTGTACGTGTATGGGTGGGCGGGTGGTTCAATACCACTGTACGTGTATGGGTGGGCGGGTGGTTCAATACCACTGTACGTGTATGGGTGGGCGGGTGGTTCAATACCACTGTACGTGTATGGGTGGGCGGGTGGTTCAATACCACTGTACGTGTATGGGTAGGCGGCTGGGTCAATACCACTGTACGTGTATGGGTGGGCGGGTGGTTCAATACCTCTGTACGTGTATGGGTGGGCGGGTGGGTCAATACCTCTGTACGTGTATTTTAATACCTCTGCACGTGTATGGGTTGGCGGGTGGGTCAATACCTCTGTACATGTATGGGGGGGGGGCGGATGGGTAATACCGCTGTACGAGTATGGGGGGGGGCGGGTGGGCAGATTAAGAATTTTCATCTTTGTATAGCTAGGTTTTTAGCGTCTGTGGACAAAATGACATAATGACCTCTATTCCTTGTCTATCACAGAGACAAACAGGGCGACACAACATGCCCAACAATGGGCCAGAATCATATTGCAAAAGAACTCTGTTCATCCCCTTCATTGATTACCTTATTGCACAGCTCAATGAAAGGTTCATAAGTCAAAAGGATATTTTATCCTCTTTCCAAGCTCTGATTAACTCTGACAACAAAAACGTTTCTAAAACAACTGAGCACATTTTATTTTAAGAACATTGCTCAGATTTAACTGTAGATTTTTCAGAGCAATGAATGGGAAAAATAAAAATATGGCAACATAGACTAAGACATATTGAAATTGAAAGAAGAAAAAATTGGGCTATTATTAACTGGACATTTCTGAGCCCAATTTGAAATCAACTATAATAACCAGATGACAAAGGTTATCCTCGCTTATATGATCATTCATATTTACCTTCAAATGATTTAATATTATAAGTGTAGTTTTTATATGTGGTAAAAATAATTATAATATATCGGAAAACTAAACGGTTTTGATCTATTAATCAAGAAAAAACACCGGATAGTGTTGATAAATATTTTTTAAAAGACGAATCCCTTCACACACCTTCAAATTGAGTATTCTCATTAGACCTTGGCCAGAGGTTGTCGTTTAGACCGAGAGGGTGGTGCGCGGGTTTTGTTGCTCATATATCTCAGGAATCCACTCCTGTGCCCTCCTGATCCCTTGAAATTAGATGCGATTCTGTTACGTAACACCCTGTATCCTTTAATCTTCCAACAGTAATACTGGAATTAAGAACTGTCAGTCCGATATGTGGATGATGATGAATATTTTACTAAGCATTTTGTGTACAATAATCTAGTTTTGATCGAATATTTTTTTCAAAATTTAACTTCATCCTTAATTTTCTGAAATAATTGTTCACCAAGTTTACAGTGAAATATTCACTTGAATCCAACAACAACCAATATATTATCATACTTTTAGTGGCTTTAATAATTAATCAAGTAAGCCTGTTTATACGTTTAAGGGGGGGGGGTGTTAGTACCACCGTACGTATAGAGTAGGTTGGTAGGTCAATAGTACGTATGTGATGGGTTGGTAGGTCAATAACACCGTACGGCCAATACTACCGTACATGTAAAAGCGGTTTTGTGGCCCAATACAACCGTACCTGTAAATTCGGTTTGGTGGGACAACCAACCGACGTACTACCGTACTAATTAACGTACGTGTAAAGGCGGTTTAGTGGGACAGTACTACCGTACGTGTAAAGGTTGTTTGGTGGGACAATACTACTGTACGTATTGAGGTAGATGAGTGGGCCAGTACTACCGTACGTGTAAAGGAGGTTGAGTGGGCCAATTATAACGTACGTGTAAAGGTTGATCCTTCAAGATTACTAATTAGTACTAATCTTGAAAGAACTATGTTTATAACGCGAACTATAACAAAACTGATTAATGAAATGCTGGTTACCTAACGTGTGGCGAACGTTGTACTACTATCGCTAACATGATCTCAATCAAGGACTCGATAGTTTTTTGTTCAGTGTTATTTTGTCACGCTACGTACAGATTATAAATCTAGTACTCCCATGCACGTTGTACGTGTTAACCCATAAAAAATAAGCTAACATACTATATGAGTATATGCGCAGTATATGTAGACTAATACTAGTTTAAGGTTTGACCAATTTTACGTCTAAGAATTCGTCGTATTTATAATATCTAATAATCTAAAAAATATTAGAGCTACTAAACAAGTGATGAATATATTACATTTAATAGCATTATTAAAAAAATAACATTAATATTTAGTGATTAGTAAAACTTTGAAAATGAGATTTGAAAATAATTACCAAATTAAAAAAGGATTCATAAAAAAATTCCCAAGCTGCGAGAGCATATATTGTCCTTAGTATCCTTAGTTAAATAATAAATAGAAAAATGTTCTTTAACTTAATGAGATATATTAATGAAGAAAAGTAAGGAAGTACAGGATTCGGTTGAGGTTCCGAATAAATGTAACTGATGTTCCACTTCTGTTGCATGTGAACAGAATTCACGTTCATCCCTACTACGAATTCAGCATCATAGCTTGTGCTGGCACCTATAATTGAGGAAGAACTAAAAGACATCTTTCAGACCTTTTCTGACATTTTTTAACCAATTAATTTTTTATATTTTGCATTATGGCTGAAAACAAAAGTTTAAAAGCATACTGCGAGATTTAAAAAAAAAAACCAAGAGATTAACCATTATTTATAAAAACGTGATTTACAATTAATTACACACGCATGATACAAGACACAGAAATAACATCTAAACGAGAAGAGATATTATAGTAGTTTTTACGAAAATCCACCAACAAAATTTGGTATTCGTTTCTTCAAAAAAATTTTAATATCCTAGGACCAGGAAATGATTCCATACAATTTAACGAATTTAATATAGAAGAATAGGATTTTTTTTAATTTTTCAGTGTCACTGCATTTAAGACTTACTTGATTTATTAGATTTAATAATTAATTTTGGATCAAAAGAGTTGATCCACAACACCCTTTTTTATATTAATAAATAATTTACTATTAATCCAAATAGCATATGTAAATATCTAATAACACAATAACATGAAGTCCTCTAAAATCATCAAACAACGTTTAGGAGTATTCATGGGATAAGCTCAACATTGATGTTTATTATATTCATCATATCATTAGTTAAAAATCAATACAAAAGCTAAATTCTTCCACATTAATACAACTATTTTGTTAATACATTTTTTCCAAATTAAACTACATAAAATGGCAATTTAAAGATAATACGTTTTTTGCTAGTAGTTGATACAGAATATTTTTGTGAATCCTTCACCGTAACTTTACAATAAATGATGTACAGACACTTTCGTGTTTAGATAATATTTTGAAAACCATATTAAGATCCATTATTACATTAAAGATAAACATGTTTTTTCCTGGAAAAATCAACAACTAACAAATTCTCACCATGGTGAAATTTAAAAATATAATGGCTACTTAGTTTTACTATATTTTCTTTAACAAAAATGTTCGTCTTTAGAAATTGAGTATTACTGTAAATTCCATAGCATAATAAGCTTAAGTAACAACTTTTAAGTTAAAAAAACTGAACACTCAAAATAATATGTATACAAGTTATATATACACGATAAATAAATGTAAAGTTAGTTCCTATTTATAACGGATTCCCTTTTATGAATATAACGGCTTGAATATATTTATCTAGCCATCAAAGTTGCAATTTGACTTGAGATAATTCATTATAAATTATGATATTTAACTATACGCAAAAAGTATATTGAAAACCCAAGTTTCCGAACTAATTAAATTGCTTCAGCCCAATTCGTCATTCAATACTAAATGATTGATTGATACTTTGACAGTTACTAAATTACTAATTTGCCAAAGCGCAACTTGGTAAGATTTCGAGTAAGTTTATAAGTGGTTTTTAAAAATCACTAACTTAATACAAATTTAATTTTAACACAAGAAAATTATACAAGTATGTATCAACACTGGCCAAAACGAATTATTTACGTAAAATATATACATTTTTAAAAATTTTAACTGTGTGTTTGTTTTACTATCAGTATTAATCAATATATGATATAAATATGTATTGCACAACTAGTATTATGATTTGTCTAGTATTATAATTATAGTCTTGTTACTAATTAGTTTGACTTAGCATAGTAAGGGACGTTTTATAATAGCCCATCGCCATTTGAGGGACATTCATCTTAACGTATAATCCTAGCCATGTAGTATAGGGGTTTATTTTCAGCTGACTGAACAATTGTGTAACTAATTTTTTTGCGCGACACATCCGTATCATGATTACCAGCCAATGTTAAAACCGCAGACTTCTCTAGTATTCCCAATTGATGGCACCCATTTAGCAAATGAGGGAGGTGATGGTTAATATAATTAACTGTTTAACTCTAACAAAAAAGTTAATTTAACAGTTTTTAATTAGGTTAACATAAAGAATGATAGGTACACTGCGAGCTCTTAATGTTTCTCCCGATTAATTAAATTATTATATCTTTCAGCAAATCCAATCTACGAATTTATACTGAGATAAATGTTTTATCATCATTATCACATTTATTTATTTCTATACATTTAGGATGTACGTTGAATAATAACTGGATACTTTTCCCATGTCATTTGTATCTGAAACGCGTTGCCATGTTGAACTTTAGCTCGAGTCATTTGTCTTCGAAACTTTGAAAGTGTCTTAGTATTTGAAAGCTCGTTTGGGCGTTCCTTCAAAAGATGAATTCCACTGTAAACTTGTCTTACCATGTGAATTATCTGTCTAAAACATACTTTTATTTTAAGGATTTTAACGAATAACTATTAGTAAAAAACTTGTCATTCTGAGAATGGCAACATATCATAAATGTATATTTACTGTTATGTATTTCTTAAAATATTGTACAATATTCTATGAACGATAATATGTCATGTAAACATGGTAGTATAGTACTATGTTGTGAATAACTTAAAACTGATCATCGTAGCTGTTACTGGACACAATATAATGATAATTGCTTTTAGTCTTAAGACATCGATCGTCAAGTTACGAGCGGATATGAATTTCGAATGGTAAATGAGTATATACTAACAAACGTAGTAATTGTCATAAACTATTCTTTAGAAAGTGTCATTAATTAATAGCCCAATAAAAAATGACTTAGTGGTTGTTATGATCCGATCCCTTTCATAATTAGTTTGATATGAACTGTATGAAAGGATATTTAGCTTATGAAATTGGCCTTTAAACAACTACGCTACCGACTGCAATAACTAATAATTAACAAATATAATATAATTACAAATTACTGCTTCATGCTAAATTTCTATGATAACTTATTTACGTGTATTAATTGATTAAAATAATAAATTTACATGATTCAACTATAACTATGATGGTCTACAAATGGTTCATATTACATAGTCCTTAAATTATACTTTGTTAACTAATTATCAAACTTCTGTAATTGGCTTAGTACTGTTCTATTATTGTTTGATGTAGAGCATCAACTAACAATTAGATAATTAGGGGCCTACTAAACGAGGAGCGTGGTGGCCGAACGGTATAAGCCGTCTGTTAGTTTTTATCAGTAATGTTCAACTTGTACTAAACTGGTTCTTCCCCTTAGTCTATCTGATAAGTTTACCTGACAGATCAATAGTCTATGGGGAAAGGCCTGAGTAAGGAAAAAAGAGAATCAGACTCTCATAAAAATTAATAAATAGCACGATCCTAAACAAATGTTGAACTTTACACTTGACTTTCAAATTGACGTATAGGCATGGCTGCTGTAATAAAAGAAGCATGGCCATAATTTTTAAATAAATAAATTGTTGTTATTTTATTGCTCTAACCTCTATTATTGTTTTCATGAATACATTTATAGAATAAAAAACAATATTTAAACTGTAGGAAAAATGAGATAGTGGAAGTTTTGAAATGCACAAACGATTTTAGTTGCAGAAAACGACATAGTAAAAATGTATTAAAAAAATTGTTTAGTACTAGTATTTAGGAAAACATTTGTATAAAGTTCAATGAACTATTATATATATAGCCTATAACAACATTCGTATAATACATATATACGTTTTTATTTTATAAGTGCTTGGTGCAGAAAAGCATCCTGAAACAGCTTTGTGTGGTGGCTTTGTCATAGTCACTATGAAGGGGAAGTGTTCTTCAATCAAGTACTCAACCTGTAATTGGCCATTAATTAAAGGCGATATCTTTGAGAGTCATTGATTGCTCCAGTTTACCTCAGAGTTGTTTCAGAAATAGCTGTTATGCCTTTAATATTTATATGGTAATATTTGCTTTAATGTTTTAAATTTAAACTTAATTGTGAAGCATTTTTGGTTCTACTGTTTTGAATGAGGAATGAACAGTATCATTTATGATAACATATGAATTAACTTTTATAAAATATGCCTTTTAAAATAGCTGAATTGAATTAAATTACCAAACTCGATAAATTACTTTAAGAAATGAATTTATCTTTATAGTAGGTATAGAAACGTTATTATTGATAGTTCACAGACTCTGTTTGTATCAGTCGGAGTGCCACAGGGTTCAGTCTTCTGACCCACACTATTTGTAATCCTCATTAACGATTTATTGCAGGTGGAGTTTAAGAGACATACTCAACCGTTTACCGATGACATTTGTCATGAGTATTCGTGTAAAAACATAAATAGTTTGAGAATATTTCTTTAACTCTTCTGAGTTATTATTTTTAATTAGTTGTATAGCCAGAATAAATGACAGGTGAATGTTAATAAAACAAAATACATTAACTGTTATCTTAGACGTTTTAAAGTTCCATGTTTAATCATTTATCACTCTTAAAATTACTTACAGTTAAACTGCCGATGTGATTATATAGACCATATTCTAGAATTCAACTATTTAGGAATCCTTTTGATAGTAAAATTACTTTGGAAAAGTAAACTGAATGATGCACTCTAAATTTAGGCATCATATAACAAAATTAGTTTTTTAAGAAATTTATCTGTAATTAATAATTTAAGAACACTCTATTTTGCATCAATAAATTCACATCTTCAGCAAGTTTCAAAGAAACCACTGAGGATGCCACTTCAAAGTATGAGCGAAACGTCTGGCTATATCTTAAATACTGTATATAGTACCTTTAAGCAGTTGTCGCTAAAAAATGTAAATTTTACTTTTAAAACGCGTTTTAGTATAAAACATGTTGATTTAATTGTTACATATCACAAAATATAAATATCGTGTACGTGACTACAGGATATTATGGTCAAATTAAGTGACAAGGTATTTTTCACAAAATGTATTTGTTATTAATGATTATTTATTTAATATTTTTTTAGTAAAAAAAAGAATTTAAGTATACTTACTTAAATCTTAAATTAAAAAAATGTTTTCAATAAATATACTTTTTGTTTCTTTGCCAGATTGAAAATATTACGAAATTCTGTTTTGTGTATTGAAACATTATTATCAAGTATCATTCACCCAAACCCCCAAACGCATATTACTATATTTCAGATTATTTCGTATGATGATTAAAAAGTGTTAATATATATATATATATATATATATATATATATATATATATATATATATATATATTATGAGTCAATAATATAATTCCTCAACCAATTCTCCAATGGACAATCCTACAATTCTTCAATGCCTAACACAAAAAGGATTTGGACAGTTAACAACCTACTTAGTGGTCCTCGTAGGGTTGTTTTTCGTTTATGGTCGTCTAGCGTTCCCCAAAACGACCAGTTTGTCCTGCAGACATTTGTTATGAACAGTTTTCGAAAAAATGATTTTTCGTGGGTGGTTGAACAAATAAATAAACAATACTTACTACAGTAATCTTAGAACGGAAAGCCGTAGTAATTTTTACGAGCGTAGTTTTGTTTTTGTACATAACAAATTTGTTTTTGCATATATTGTACCGCTCTTTTCGCTGTTTGTTGTCAAGGTCAGTCGTGCAAAGAAATTCAGTGAAAATGGTCTTCTGTACGTGTAAGGATGTATTTTCGTAAATTTTACTACAGATTTCCATAAAGTAACTTTTTATACCTACTATATTTATTATTTTATAACAGTTTTTATTTTTATTTGTACAAATAATAAACGTTTTATTGTTAATGTTTTATTACCTAATTGTATTTTAGTGTATGTTTTATTCTCGTATACTTTTTATTTGTTCTATGCTTGACTTTACGAAACTCAGAAGTCGATAAGGTAATAGGACTAAGTCATCTTATAACATCTTTGCGAGTGATGTACCCTATTAGTAAATCAAACTTGTTCTAGTAAAATTTACACATTTTCTTTGTATGTTACAAGTTTAATTATGATTTGTGGTAACTTAGAAATAATATTTTTAAAATTGTGAAAAAATATATTTTTTTATTTTTTAATGTATACTAACAGATATACTTTCAAGTAGCAAAATTATGTAGATTATAATAAAACATTTACTAGTATCTACAATTAAAATACCTAAACACACACACACACACACACACACACACACACACACACACACACACACACACACACACACACACACACACACACACACACACACACACACACACACACACACACACATATATATATATATATATATATATATATATATATATATATATATTTCATTCGAATAAAAATCTAAAAACATAATACGGCTTTCTAATAATGTAATTTTATTAGGCTTTCCGTCCCCGGGTTAAACCGTTTGGTTTCACGTGTGCTAAATGAATAATATTCATATTCAAAATAAGTATGAGTATAATACTCTCCTTTCGAAAATGAATATCACAATCTATCTGTCGCTCGCTGTCCATGTCATGTCTGTAAAATGTTCTATTTGAGAATGAAATTATTTTTGATTAATTTGATCAACTAATTTGTTTTTATAAATTACAACTGTGTTAAACGTTAAATTCTCTTTTAATAAGTTCATACTCTACTATTATAAACACTGTCACCCATGGCTGATACTACTGTGGATGCTACTCGTCGATGGAATGTGAAGAAACAAACTTTAGACGATGCTTATGCGGCTCCAGCAAATTTTTTGGAAATAGATGTTGTCAACCCTACTACTCATGGTGTAGCTAAGAAGAGATATTATTACTCATATATTACATTAGACCTATATAATTACCATCTAACCTTAGTATCTACAGACAGACATTAATTGACTTCACGTTCCCGAATACTTGATTTAGGAATGAGAATACTCTTCACATTGTGAAAATTAACCTCATATATATATATATATATATATATATATATATATATATATATATATATGGAAAACTTAATTTTACCGCAAGAATTATGTATTACGTTAAAAAATTTTCACCCTTATTAGTTTATTTCAAGGAAAAATATATTTTTTTTCTTTAAGAACAATATATTTTTCATCAATAGCAAAAATATTGAAACCTCTATTAAAATAATGGTATTGACAGAATAATTAGCTTATATACAACTGTGCTTGTTTAAATGTTCAATCCGCTACCAATGTGAATGCAATACCTGTAATGCTAATTCATAATTATAATATACTTCAGCATGAGAAAATAAATAAGAGTTTTCCAGGGAAGAGATTCTGTAGTTAGTAAAGAGAGGGATGACATTTGGCAACTAATCAAAATATAATTATATTACTTATGGCTTTTAATTGAGAGAGATGCCCAAATGAAGGTATAGTATTTGTTATTAATGATTATTTATTTAATATTTTTTATTAAATAAATCACGACTGTACGTGTACGGGTGGGTGGGAGGGCCACCACGACTGTACGTGTACGGGTGGGTGGGAGAGCCACCACGACTGTACGTGTAGGGGTGGGTGGGAGGGCCATCAAGACTGTACGTGTACGGGTGGATGGGAGAGCCACCACGACTGTACGTGTACGGGTGGGTGGGAGGGCCATCACGACTGTACGTGTACGGGTGGGTGGGAGAGCCACCACGACTGTACGTGTACGGGTGGGTGGGAGGGCCATCACGACTGTACGTGTACGGGTGGATGGGAGAGCTATAACCACACTGAAAGTTACACTTTTGAAAAGTCTCAATGCCTTAATTAAATTATTAATTAAAATACATGGCTTTTACTTATGGCTTTTAATTGAGAGAGATGCCCAAATGAAGGTATAGTTCCCCTCGCCTAATAAATTTGTTTGTAGGCTAGTTGGGCTCTAAGTCATAGGAAGGTCAATAGGAGAAACAAAACTGGAGTGGCTGGTTGTCAATATAGCACTTTAGCCCCTTAGCTACGGACACTGTTGGCCAACTACCATTAGATTACAGAATTATTTATTGTTTCCTACTGATTAACTATTATAATACTTAGGCAGTAAATATTTGGTAATACGTGATAGTAAATAACAAAAAGAACACACAACAAGTTTACTTAGATATACATAAAACTTGCAAATACACTTTATTATACCTCATAATATGGTTTCTCGTGGGGTGGGTCGGTGGCCAGGTTTTAGACTGTGCATAGGGATCGAACCCCCAACTGAACTAAAAGTAGGTACTTTACTCGTTTATTAAACTTCACGCACATGCCTGAAGGCCCATGTGAACTGGCGAGTGAAGTTGAAAAAGGAATAATATATAGAACTTTTTTTTAAATCATTATTTATTTTTTAGCTTAGACAGTCAATATTTTGGACGCATTGGTAAATATAAAAAAGTGTAATAAAAAGTTTAGTCCTGTAAAATTATTCAATTTACAATTAATCATATAATAACTACTTTTCAAATCCTTTTCTTATGCAAACCGAATAATAATTGCTAGTACATAGATGGAATAATAATGGGATAGGAAGGAAGTACCGGTAGATTGCGAATGGTGAGGCAGATATTAAGTGCGGTCGATTAACCTGACGTTGGGGGTGAATTAGAAAGGTTAGTGATTTACGGGGTTTATCGTGAATTGAAATGAGGTGAAATACGAAATTACTGGTATTGTAGTCAATTACTTATATATTTAAGAGTTAATAATTCCAAAAAAAATGTAATACTAATTATAAGAATGCTTAAAACATAAAAAGTTAAAAATAAATTTCAAATATATATATACTTTCTAATTTTTCCCTAGGTTTTTTTTGTTTATTGAAAGAAATAAAGAATTATTTTACGTCACACAATACAAGTATATTACGACATAAAGAGAAAATGAATAGTAACAAGGACACAGATGGTGAAGCTTCGTGAGTCCCACTTGGCTATTAAAATTGTCTTTGGTCTATTGAAATCAGTCTTTCATACACGATTGGACGATTACAATGAGTAACATGACGTTGGGATCTTCATCTACAATACTATGTATTGCTGTAATGTTCTGTGAAAATTGTCTTATAAAAGTACATAGATTGCTAGCCACTTAGGCAAATAATCGAGACCTACAACTCATTATTAAAACTATTTAAGTTTTGTGATTTACATAAGATTTCATTATTAACAATAAATTATGTAGAGGAATATTAAAACTCGTTTGTAATTAATACACTATAAATATTTACAGAGAGGGTGAAACTACTAATAATCTTCAAAATGATACAAGTGTTTCATTGATTTACTTATATATTTTTGTATGTAAGCTAAGTAAAACAGTTTTTTACTGAAAAAGTGAGGTAAAGTTATTTAATTGTTTAAGAGGTAATGCTAATTTTTATCCACCAATAAAAAAAATATGAATGGTTAACCCAAACATCCACACATAATGAGTAGAATATTTGTTTCAAATCCATACACCTTAAAATGTTGAAGAATTGACCATAATCTATTTCAACACATAGCTTTATTTTCAAATATAAATTTATCTCATACATGTTAATTTTTACAAATGAAAGAATGATACGTAATTTATAACGATTATTATTTTTATTTTTCTGTAGTTTTCTTTTAAAATATATTTAGATGGATAACTGTAATCATAACTATTCCACAAAAAATACGCTTGGTACACGTTTCCTCTACCTTAAACTAACGTGTTTATGTTTATACTAGATTTAACTCTCAATTGAGCGTGACAATTTTTAAATAAATATTGTCTTTTTTATCTTAAAACAGCAATTTATTGAACTATTTTTTAATTTGTCATATGTTAAAAAATATTACTCACTATCTTTATGCACTTTCAAAAATTCGTATAGATAGTTTAAAATACTGCAGACCTGATATTTAAGGGACTAAAATAAATTTATATTCCCAGAATGGTGTGGCGTCCTGTAAAAATATGTCCATAACGTTGATAAAATCCAATTTTATTGGTGTCAAGACATCAATCAAAAGCTATGTCTCGCGTTTATTTTGTTCATCTTTAATTGAATAACTCTTTCAGTTAACTTTTAGAAGGAAAAAAACGTTTTTACGTTCACATCCATATTTAAATCAAGTACATCATGAAAATGTATCACAACTATTAAGTGTCATATATAAGTATCCAAAGTAGCAGAAAATAATTAATATTTTAATCTACTCTACATAATGAATTCTGAATAATGATGTTAAAGTAGGAGTATAATGTGTTAGTTTATGATTTACAAAGGAAGAGTTTAATTTTTTACAGGTTTTAACCATGAAATATCAAAGTAAATGTTATTAGTTTGTAAAATGTTCTACGATATGTGATACGTTTTTTATTTATTTATTTTTTTAAAATTGATTTCAACTTCAATTTTATATATATACATATATATATATATATATATATATTAATTTCACTATGAAGTTAATATATTTTAGAAAAACTATTTTATTTTACTTAAAGTAAAAAATATACATTGGTGTCCTTAATATATAAATAAAATAAAAACCAACTGTTTTCTCACTATAATTAAAGTCACACTTTCAAATACAGCTGACAGACTACTATGTGTTTTGAAATACTACTAACAAATGGCTGCCACTAGTCTTTGTGGTATATCATATTTTGCAGTCATTTTGTTCCGATGACTGTTATGTATGTCATATTAGGTAATGACTATACATGATGTACCCAGAGGAAAACATTGTGACACACATAAACTATGAAAGCAACTTTTTTTATTTCCTTTGACAAAGGAAGTCTGAATCATTAAATTGCATATAGTAATTGGACATAATTTTATTGACACGTTATAATGTTTCGTTCATTTTCATTTTAAAATCTTTTAATATGTTATTTATTAGAATAGATAATATCAGAGTTCAGTACTCACTACAAAAAAAGATTTCATGAAAATTTATTTCTTTAGATGTGTATAAATGATTAAACTATATTGGTAAAACGTCATGAGTCGTTAAAATATTGTTATGTGATTTAATGGTTGGTGGTTGATCCTAATTTTATTACTTTGTTGCACATATAACTCAAATATTTCCTTAGTACTTCTTAATGTTTATTACGTGCCCAAAAGAGAATAAATGTTTTCCTAGACGTTCTGATTTTGAGATAATTTTATATGAACACAATGATTTGTACACTACAAATAAATTATAATCAGGTAGTTATTATTTCTTAGTTAACTATGAAAAAATAACCTACAATTTATAAACTATAGGACAAGTTCCACAAAGGGGTTAGAGGCAGAGGTCACCATGCGAGGCCGTAGGCCGAGCTTCCCTCAGGAGCTAAGCCGATGGCGTTGTTGGCACACGAAGCGTACAGGGGTGTTCCACATCAATTTGTCCCCAAGTAGATGGTTTACAAGACTGAACACTTAGTGGAAACATTTCACATTTTAAGTGATTAATATACAGGTAAATAATTTGCAAAAAGTAATTCACTAAAATCTCCAATGAAATTATAATCATCAGTTTAGTAAAAACGTGTATTTTAAAGCACATTTTAAGATTTAGCGTGGTCATTGTAATTGAATAGTAATAAGGGAGGGGAGAGTTAATCAGGAGTGGTGAGGAAGATAGCATTTAAACCCTACAAAAACCTACCCCTTTAAATCTCAAAGGGAGCTTGAGTTTAAGCTGAGAAAACATTATTTACTAAATTTCAAAAGTTATTTTTACATAAAGGTGCATCATACATTTAATCTCCCGTAATGCTTAAACTAATATTTCAATGCAGATATATTACTACTAAAAGATTCATCGTCACAAATTACAAGTAGTAGAGTTAAAAACAATAAAATTAACTATATTGACTGTAATGTTTACAGTAGACAACGACAAACCATGTTTAAAACTCGTTGCGGTATTTAGGACCTAACCCTTATCATACTAGTATATGATCCTAAAGTAATTAAACTTGACACCAATCAAAAATGACGATACCATCTCTAAGAACTATCAACACATCTTTATAATGTTATGATATAGTTTAAACAATACCCTTCCAGGGCATATTAACTTCATGGGGACAATATATTTTGTCCTTTGGTATCATGGGGTATTGATGATAATCTGCATTTTAAGTTTGTCCGCAAGAGATAATGATTATAATTTTAAAATTATTATAAGCACATCTCAAATATCAAGTCAACGATTCCCTATTAACCGTAAATGGATATTTTTACTAGTAATTAAGTGATATGTAAAGGCGTATAATACAATATAAACTGCAGCATGGTCTT